>JAWNLB010000161.1:6000000-6600000 GCA_035041595.1 Drosophila basisetae
TCTTTGGGGTTTATTACCATGATTTCATCTCCTCGTTTGTCTGTGGAAACGTTTCAGTTACATTTCTGTCAACATTAATTTAAGTGATAATATTGTCGGCAATTGTGTGTTCAAAAAGTATCGCTAATTTTGTGTTTTTTCAGATATTATTTATTTATTCATGAATATCTATTTTGTCCCCTTCAAAGTAATCCCCATGAGATATTATACACTTGTGCCAACGGTTTTTCCAATCTTCGAAGCACTTCAAAAAATCATTTTTTTTTATCTTGTTCAGCTCCTCCTTCGATCCCGTCTTTATCTCGTCAAGCGTAGCGTAACGTCGTCCTTTCATGGGCCTCTTCAGTTTAGGGAACAAGAAAAAGTCACAGGGGGCCAGATCTGGGGAATACGGTGGCTGCGGCATCATTAGTGTGTTGTTTTTGGCCAAAAAGTCGCGCACAAGCAACGATGTGTGAGCAGGGGCGTTATCGTGGTGCAAAAGCCAATTTTTCTTCTTTCACAAATCCGGGCGTTTCTGGCGGATTGCTTCGCGCAAATTGCGCATAACTTGCAGGTAATATTCCTTATTGACCGTTCTACCCTGTGGCAAGAACTCATGATGCACCACGCCCCTGCAATCGAAGAAAACTGTCAGCAAAACTTTCACATTCGACCGAACTTGGCGCGCTTTTTTCGGTCTTGGTTCGTGCGGCAGCTTCCATTGAGATGATTGAGCTTTGGTTTCCACGTCGTAACCATAAACCCACGATTCGTCACCAGTTATGACCCTCTGGAGCAAATTTGGGTCGTCGCGGACAGAGTCCAACATCTCATCAGCAATGTTCATGCGATGCTGTTTTTGGTCGCAATTGAGCAATTTTGGTACGAATTTCGCGGCGACCCGTCTCATGTCCAAATCATTGATAAAAATCGAATGGCATGAGCCAATCGATATGTCTAGCTCCTCAGCAACTTCTCTAACGGTGATTCGACGATTGGCCAATACCATTTTCTCCACTCCATTAATTTTTTCGTCTGTTGTTGAAGTGCTCAGGCGTCCGGCACGCTCTTCGTCGTTCACATCTTCTCGGCCTTCTGAGAACATTTTGTACCACCGATAAACGTTGCTTCGGTCCAAGGTAGCTTCTCCGTATGCCACAATCAACATTCGGAATGCATCCGCGCACTTAATTTCGTTTTTCACACAAAATTTGATACAGGTTCTTTGATCCATTTTTTTGAATAGGTAAAAATCGAAGACGATCCAAAACAAAATGGCCGAGCTTGTCGGCATAAGTGAGAGACATGAGTACCAACATAACGCTACAAAAAAATCGAAATTCGATTATACGTAACCCGCGAAAATTCAAAATTCGCGATACTTTTTGAACACACCTCGTATGTTGGTGAACGCCATTTATTGCAAATTTATCATAATGAAATGAGCGAAATGTTTGCTTTTTTGATGCTTCTAAAATTGAAGGAAATTGTGATAACATAAATTGACAACACTTTTTCATTATCATATCAAACTATTCAAAATTAGATTATCCAAAAATCATAAATATTATAGTTAGTAAAATTTAAGGTTTTTTCTGCTCGTAAATGTTGTTTATTACTAAGTACTAGCTAAACAACATCAATATTTAGACATCTGCATCGAATTCATCATTTCCCACTGATTTGGCCTGATCTGCTTTGCGTATTAGAGTCTCAATTGCTGCTCGTAAAGTTTCTGTGCCGGCACAGACTAAATCTGGCTTCATAATGTCAAAGGGGCCCCCATAGGGATGGGTAACGACGCCGCCAGCCTCGCGTATTAGCAAATAGCCTGCGGCACAATCCCACGGATACATGTCCTCAATGTGAAAGGCATCCAAATTGCCAGCGGCGACCATGCAAAGTGAATCCACCACAGCTGAATAGCCCAGCAAACTGCAACACATACCCAATAGTTTTTATCCTTTTATGGGGAATTGGATTTTACTTACCGTCTTGCTTGGGAGCCCACATAGTAGATGCGCTTGATGTGCTTATTCCTTATCGTTGGCTCGTGGAGCAGACACACCTCATAGGCTACATTGGCATCATTTAAGCGATCACAGTTGCTCACATGAATGGGTTTGCCATTGCAGAAGGCGCCTTGTCCCAACTTGGCCGTGTAGAGTTTCTTCTGGGCAGGATTGTTGACTACGCCCAGCACAATTTGCTTATTGATGGCGAGTCCAATCGAAACGCATACATGTGGTATTTGTTTAATGAAATTCGAGGTGCCATCAATGGGATCTATGATCCAGGTGGGAGCATCTGTTAGCTCCTTGGTTACATTATGGTTCTTGTGCGTATCCTCCTCGCCAATGAATTTATGCTCGGGATAGCTAGCGAGTATGCTGGCCATCAGAAACTCCTCGATTTCATTGTCATAGTCGGTGACCACATTGTGGAATTGATTGTGTTTTAAAGCCACTGCCTTTCCAGCGTTTTCATAGCCCTCGAAAAGTATTTCACCTGCTCGAATTGCCAGCGGGTAGACGAACTTGTAAAGCTCTTCGATCAGCTCGCTGCTTGCCATTGTTTGCCAAAAGAGAGAGGGAGGAGAGAGGGAGCGAGAGATTCTCTGATTTGGCGTGCGGTTTGTCAACTGACTCAACTGCGACTGAACTCGAACTCGCTGTGAGTTCGAGAAACTGGACCTGGAACTTGGCTGGAAGTATTTATTTAACTTGCCGAGATACGATGAGCTTTTGCTCAGTTAAAATAAGAAGTGTGAGTAGTCGATGCTTGGATACCCTTTATGAGTATAATTAAACTCGTGTTCAATATTATGGTCATTGACTTTTATGACTTCTCTAATTAAAATTTGTTCAAATACCCTTTAAGAAGTAAATTAAAAAGAACGATCTGATTTCAGGCTATCTTTAGCACTGTTAAAACTGTTACATTTTGTTTGACTTTGTTGTCAACTTTTAGGACTTTTCCCATTAATATTTGTTATCTTTTTTAGGGACCGCCACAGCCTGGTCAGGGTCCGCCCGGTGGTCCACCCGGTGGTCCGCCCGAGCGATCCGGTCAGGAGAATCTGCATGCACTGCAGCGTGCCATCGATTCGATGGAGGAGAAGGGATTGCAAGAGGATCCACGCTATTCGCAGCTGCTGGCAATGCGCGCTACGTCCAAGCACCAGCATCTCAATGGCAATCAGGTGAATCTGCTGCGCACACAGATCACCGCCTATCGAATGCTGGCACGCAACAAGCCCATCTCCATGCAGATGCAGCAAGCGTTGCAGGCGGCACAACAACAACAGCAGCAACAGCAGCAGCAGCAGCAGCAGCAACAACAACAACAGCAGCAGCCGCCGCCGCCAATTGGACCACCGGGGATGCCGCCAGGTGGTCCGCATCCGGGTCAACAGGCGATGCAGCCGCAACAGCCACCATCGACGGGCACACCGCCGCAATGCCCGACACCGCCAGCTAGTCCGTACGGTCAGCCGGTGCCCGGCCAGAAATTGCAGTCAGCACCGCCACCGCATATGCAAGGCCAGCCGTTGCCACCACAGCCGCCGCTCATAGGCGGTGGTGTACCTCCTCCGCCTCAACAACAGCTGCAACAACAACAACAGCAGCTGCAACAACAGCAACAACAACAGCAGCAGCAACAACAACAAATGCAACATCAGCAGCCGCCACAACAGCAGCAGCAACAAGCACATCAACCACCGCCGGAACATCAGCAGCATCAGCAGCACAACGGTGGTAAACCACTCGCCATGGGTCCAGTTGGGGGTCAGCCATTGATAGCGCCACCCTCGCAGATGCAACAGCAGCAGGCGCAGGGTGTGCGTCCGCCGGCGCCTGGCTTGCCGCCTGGTAGTCAGGTGGCACAACCGGGACCGCCACGACCCGGCGCACCACCCGGCCAACAACAGCCGATGGCGAAACCGAATCGGGTGACAACAGTGGCGAAACCAGTGGGCTTGGATCCCATAACGCTGTTGCAGGAGCGTGAAAATCGGATTGCGGCACGCATATCGTTGCGCATGCAGGAGCTGCAACGCTTGCCCGCCACCATGTCTGAGGATCTGCGTCTGCAGGCCGCGATTGAGTTGCGTGCGTTGCGCGTGCTCAACTTTCAGCGGCAACTGCGCATGGAAATTGTCCAGTGCACGCGGCGGGACACAACGCTGGAGACTGCCATCAATATGAAGTTCTACAAGCGCACCAAGCGCCAAGGGTTGCGCGAGGCACGCGCCACCGAGAAGCTGGAGAAGCAACAGAAACTGGAGGCGGAACGCAAACGCAGGCAAAAGCATCTCGAGTTTCTTGCTGCAGTGCTGCAGCATGGCAAGGATTTGCGTGAATTCCATCGCAACAACAAGGTGAGTAAAACGAAAATATAAAATCAAATAAATATATTAAATATACATATATATCTATGTTGTGGTTCAGGCTCAGCTGGCGCGAATGAACAAGGCGGTGATGAATCATCATGCGAATGCGGAACGTGAACAAAAGAAGGAGCAGGAGCGCATCGAGAAGGAGCGTATGCGTCGCCTGATGGCCGAGGATGAGGAGGGCTATCGCAAACTGATCGATCAGAAGAAGGACAAACGTTTGGCATTCCTGCTCTCGCAGACGGATGAGTATATCAGCAATCTGACACAGATGGTCAAACAGCACAAGGACGATCAGATGAAGAAGAAGGAGGAGGAGGGCAAACGTCTGCAACAATACAAAAAGGAGTTGCTGATGAGCGGCGAATATGTCAACATCGACGAGAGCAGCATCGCTGCAGATATGCGCGTCATTGTCGTGGAACAGTGCAGCGGCAAGAAGCTGACCGGTGACGATGCACCGATGCTGAAGCATTTACATCGTTGGCTCAACATGCATCCCGGCTGGGATTGGATAGACGACGACGATGACGATGAGGACAGCGGCTGTGGCGGCGATGACGCTACGAAACCCAAACACGAGGAGCAACCACAATTGGAACGCAATGCCTCAGCGGCGGGCGATGGAACCGACGATGCCAACGCCGTCTCAGACAAATCATCAGCACAGCCAGGCAGCGGCGGCGATGCGACCGGAGCCAGCGATTTGATTACCCAAGTCAAAGTGGAGGACGATGAGTACCGCACGGAGGAGCAGACCTACTACAGCATTGCGCACACCGTGCACGAGAAGGTTGTCGAGCAGGCCAGCATCATGGTCAATGGCTCCCTCAAGGAGTACCAGATCAAGGGACTCGAATGGCTCGTCTCGCTGTACAACAACAATTTGAACGGCATTCTGGCCGATGAGATGGGTCTGGGCAAGACCATACAAACGATTTCACTGGTCACCTATCTAATGGACCGAAAGAAGGTGATGGGTCCGTATTTGATAATAGTGCCACTGTCCACGCTGCCCAATTGGGTGCTCGAGTTCGAGAAGTGGGCGCCAGCCGTTAGCGTTGTCAGCTACAAGGGCAGTCCGCAGGGACGTCGCCTGCTCCAGAATCAGATGCGGGCAACCAAATTCAATGTGCTGCTCACCACGTACGAGTATGTGATCAAGGATAAGGCGGTGCTCGCGAAGATCCAGTGGAAGTACATGATCATCGATGAGGGACATCGCATGAAGAATCATCATTGCAAGCTGACGCAGGTTCTCAATACCCATTATATAGCACCATATCGTCTACTATTGACGGGCACACCCCTGCAGAATAAGTTGCCCGAATTGTGGGCACTGCTCAACTTTCTGCTGCCCTCTATATTCAAGTCGTGCTCCACATTTGAGCAGTGGTTCAATGCACCGTTTGCCACCACCGGCGAGAAGGTCGAACTGAATGAGGAGGAAACGATTTTGATTATACGACGTCTGCACAAGGTGTTGCGTCCGTTCCTGTTGCGTCGCCTCAAGAAGGAGGTGGAACACCAGCTGCCCGACAAGGTCGAGTACATCATCAAGTGCGATATGTCGGCGCTGCAGCGAGTCCTCTACAAGCACATGCAGAGCAAGGGCGTCCTGCTCACCGACGGCTCCGAGAAGGGCAAACATGGCAAAGGCGGCGCCAAGGCCCTCATGAACACCATTGTCCAACTGCGCAAGCTGTGCAATCATCCCTTCATGTTCCAGCACATCGAGGAGAAATACTGCGATCATACCGGCGGACATGGCGTTGTCTCTGGTAACTATTTCCCCACTCTAATCCGGGGGAGATTAATCACACATTTATATCTTTCTCTTATAGGTCCCGATCTGTATCGTGTGTCGGGTAAATTTGAGCTGCTGGATCGCATCTTGCCCAAACTGAAGGCGACTAATCATCGTGTGCTGCTCTTCTGTCAGATGACCCAATGCATGACCATCATCGAGGATTATCTCGGGTGGCGTCAGTTTGGCTATCTGCGCCTGGACGGCACCACCAAGGCCGAGGATCGTGGCGAACTGTTGCGTAAATTCAATGCCAAGGGCTCCGATGTTTTTGTCTTCTTGTTGTCCACACGCGCCGGTGGTCTCGGCCTGAATTTGCAGACAGCCGACACTGTGGTCATCTTCGATTCGGATTGGAATCCGCATCAGGATCTGCAGGCACAGGATCGTGCCCATCGTATTGGCCAGCGCAACGAGGTGCGCGTGTTGCGTCTGATGACGGTGAATTCGGTGGAGGAGCGCATTTTGGCTGCGGCACGTTACAAGCTGAACATGGACGAGAAGGTCATCCAGGCGGGCATGTTCGATCAGAAGTCGACGGGCAGCGAACGGCAGCAGTTCCTGCAAACCATCTTGCATCAGGATGACAACGAAGAGGAGGAGGAGAATGAAGTGCCCGACGATGAGATGATTAACATGATGATAGCCCGCAGCGAAGAGGAAATTGAGATATTCAAGCGTATGGATTTGGAACGCAAGAAAGAGGACGAGGAAATCCATCCAGGCAGAGATCGTCTCATCGATGAGTCCGAGCTGCCCGACTGGCTGACCAAGGATGATGATGAAGTGGAGCGTTTTCATTACCAATACGATGAGGATACCATATTGGGTGAGTTGATCTTATTATCTATTTAAGAGAGACTTATAAAACATGTCTGCATTTTCAGGTCGCGGTTCACGACAGCGCAAGGAGGTGGATTATACGGATAGCCTGACCGAGAAGGAGTGGCTCAAGGCCATCGATGATGGCGCCGAATTCGACGAGGAGGAGGAGGAGGATAACGATCCGAAGCGCAAGCGACGCAAACGCAAGAATCGCAAAGAGGAATCGGATGATGATTCGCTCATCTTGAAGCGCAGACGTCGCCAGAACTTGGACAAACGCTCCAAGAAACAGATGCACAAGATCATGAGCTGTGTGATCAAGCACACCCAAGATGGTCGCACGCTCTCCGAGCCGTTTATGAAGCTGCCGTCGCGCCAGCGATTGCCCGACTATTATGAGATCATCAAGCGGCCGGTGGACATTAAGAAGATATTGCAACGCATCGAGGACTGCAAATATGCGGATCTCAATGAGCTGGAGAAGGACTTTATGCAGCTCTGTCAGAATGCACAGATCTACAACGAGGAGGCATCGCTCATCTATCTCGATTCCATAGCGTTGCAGAAAATCTTTGTGAGCTCGCGGCAAAGGATTACAGCCGCAGCGGATGCAGCTGCTGTGGCAGCTGGTGAAAATACAGGCGATGGCCATGGCAATGGCGGTGGCGGTGGCAATGGTGGTGGTGGTGGTTCCGACAACTCGGATAATGATGATGACGATGGTGATGAAGGTTCGGATGATGAGGAAATCGCGACCACATCAGCGGCGGCCGTTAAAATGAAGTTAAAACTCAGCAAATCATTGGCCAGTGCACCGGCGACGCCCACCCAATCCTCGACAGCATCGGCTTCGGTGGCGAGCAGTGGGGCAGCGACCACATCCAAGAAGCAGACACGTCGCAAGCGTTCCCAAAAGAAATACACCATATCGGATGATGATGACGATGACATGGACTAGCTGCCATTGGGCGTCATTTTCAAACGAATGGCGAACGGTGCCGAATCCAACCAATTCATTTAGTTTACTCTTCAGTTGTCTCCAGATCCTTAAACCCCATTTGTCACTCAGCATTTGCAATAATGAAACTTTCTACAGTTTGTCGCACATACTTAAATAAAAAGAAAATCAGAAAAACAAAATGATATACGAGTATATATTTCAAGCCAATACTTTTTAAAATAAATCCACAGTCTGTCCAAAAAGTATGAATACCAGACTGACTGTCTCATTGTAAAAAACAAAACACGAACACAGTGCGTCCATCGATTTTACTCTAATTTACAAAGATATTTGGAGAAAGAAAGAGTATTTGCTGCATCACATACACATTTTCAACTAATTAAAGTACATTGATTTTCATAAGATGCCAAGAGCTCAATGTGGTCCGGGCTAATTAGATAATCCTACAACAAATAATGAAAGTATTCATCGCAGAACTCGTGAATGCTCGACGCATATTCCTCATCACTGCTCCGCTCGCTGCGTCTCAGCGGTATTTTGTGCGCATTTGCATATAGATCTAGATCGTCATCAGTGTTGACATCATCGCTCTCTGGAAAAATGGAAAATGCAATCAATAAATGATTCACAATTCCAGCTATGCATAAAATGGTTAATCCTTAAAAAAATCTAAAAAGAATAAAATCCAAATACTAATTCCCTATTCCAATTATTTATGAAACAGGTAAATACTTAAAGAAAACTTGGCAGTTAAGGTTAGTTATAGGGCAACGAAATTAAACATAGCACTTATGCGCTTATCTCAAGCTTAAGCTACGAGGATTTCCGACAGATAAGCCATTATATGATTACTTCTTAAACATTAAATAGAGCAAATCATAAAGATTAATTTTGTCGTTGATCGGATTATTTTATCACAAATAATACAACAATAAGTTGAACAAATTGTTAAGCGCAATTTAATTAATATTACTCGGATCACGTTATAATCATGTTAAACGAAGTTCTCAATAACAGCCTGAATAATTTGTATATAAACTTACCTCGATATTTATGCTTTCTGCCCAAACGTAGCTTGGAACTGGAGAGCACCGCCTCATCGCTCAGCTCCAAATCGGGATCACGGGAGCAACGGGAATATCGCACTGGTGGCGCTAGGAACCAATACGATTGCATGATGCTTTTGAGGCCGGGCATTTGACGCAGTTCCTCGAGTTTGACGGGCTGCTTGGCAAGCGCCTCAAATGCTCTCAGCTGCAATGTGGCCGCCACCGATGTGGAATTAATCAGCCGTACAACAGACTTGGCAGCTGTCGAACAGACCATGGGATAGATCTTCACATGCGGACCCGTGGGTATATTTGTGTAGGCAACACCCAATGAACGACGATTCAAATAGAACTCCAAATGGCCACGCGTCCGATCCAAATAGATACCCACCAAGCAGCCCTGTGAGAATTTCTGGCCATAGGGCAACTGATCACCACAGTGCTGAATTTTGCCATTGTACGAATAGCCCCAGGATTGGGAATTTGTGCCCAGTGCGGAAACGAAATGAAATTTAAACTGCTCCAAATTGACGCTGTCAGTGCCAATGCCAAACATCTAAATGATGACATGATAAGAATAAAAGAGATTGTAATTCAATAAAACTATTATTTTTGCATTGACCTTTTTGTAAGTTGACTTTGTTATTCTATCTGAATGAATGCTTATCAATTGTCTGAGCAGATTTCCTCATGACTGACACAGTCTTATCGGCAAAGTGGTGCTTATCTCAACTTTAGACTATTTTCAATCCCTGACTGATGCAGTTGCTGTGTGTTCTATTTTAGAACTTACCACATCTGTGCCCGCCAGCACTGTGATGACGCGCATCTCCCAGAAGTGCACCTTGCCCAGCTGCAGCGGCTCCTCGCCGCGCACAATTGCCGTGCCCTGACTGTACGTGGGATGGAAGATGATGTCACGGCCAACGATTTGAGCATCCGACTCCTCCGAATGATGCCATTGCCAATCGAGACCGTTGCCGCTGTCCTCGCCACAACGGCACTTGACCAGATCGGGTATGTGTCCCTTGTGATTGGCCACATCGACGCAGTTAGGCAGATGGCAATCGCAGAAGCCGGGACAGCGTAGTTCCTGATCTACACTTGGCAGCGGCAGCATTTTATTTTTGATTTTGCTGTCGAGGTCACAACGCAACTGATTTTGCTTATCTATGCGCTGCTCTATATATTCCAATTACAGCAGAGAGCCATTTGTTTTGTTTACTTTTACTTACATTAGTCACAGTGTGACCAGCGCTAATCGAAAGCAGTGCTGGAAAATGCCAATACTCCTCATCGATATAAATCATCGATAGTAATCGTTGAATATTATATCGCTGTATATGCAAAGCAGTCATCCAAGGAACAGCGGCAGGCAGTAATTCATTTAACGCGTTAAAATTGCAAAATTAACCGAATTTAACGCGCAAAACGTTGGAAAAACATTAAACAAGTATGGCGGATGCCGCAGCACGTCAATTGCAGTACGAGTACAAGGCGGTATGTAATTAAAAGTGTTTTCAAAAAAAAAAAAAATAGCCGCCACATGCGGTAAACGTTTGCCGAAAATTAATTGTTTGTTTTGTTTTTAATTCGCTTTCAGAACTCGAATCTTGTGTTGCAAGCTGATGTACGACTCATTGAGCGTCCGCGGCGCGATGAAGCCACCGGCGAGGTGTGCTCACTGGTGGGCAAATTGGATGGCACTCGCATGGGCGATCGATATCAGCGCACAAGACCCGAGAAGACAGAGGAGCGCAAACAGAAGCGACAGAAACGTGACGAGGCGCAATACGATTTTGAACGGATGAAGGGCGCCACACTGCTCTCGGAGGGCATCGATGAAATGGTCGGCATTGTGTATCGCCCCAAAACACAGGAGACGCGTCAAACCTACGAAGTGCTGCTCAGTTTCATCCAGGAGGCGTTGGGCGATCAGCCGAGGGATATATTGTGTGGCGCTGCCGATGAAATTCTAGCTGTGCTCAAGAATGAACGACTCAAGGATCGGGAACGCAAACGCGATGTCGACAGTCTGCTCGGTGAGGTGACAGACGAACGTTTCGCGCTGCTCGTCAATCTGGGCAAGAAAATCACGGACTTTGGCAGCGATGCTGTCAACGCTTTAACAGCAGCCACCAACAATGAGGAGCAAATTGATGATACATACGGCATCAATGTGCAATTCGAGGAGTCCGAAGAGGAGAGCGACAATGACATGTATGGCGAGATCCGAGACGATGATGGCCAGGACGAGGGCGAAGAGGCGCGCATCGATCACACCCTGCACGCCGAGAATGTGAGTAACTTAATCCCTTTATCTGGACAACATATTTATGCTCTGCTTCACAGCTGGCTAGCGAGGAGGCGGCGAGTAATATGAAAAAGGAACGTTCGCTTCATCCCCTGGATATTGATGCCTACTGGTTGCAGCGTTGTCTCAGCAAGTACTACAAGGATGCAATGGTCTCGCAGAGCAAAGCAGCCGATGTTCTCAAAATACTGAAAGATGCCGCCGATGAGCGTGACTGTGAGAATCAACTTGTCCTGTTGCTGGGCTACGATTGTTTTGATTTTATCAAGCAGCTGAAGCTCAACCGGCAGATGATACTCTATTGCACGATGCTGGCATCCGCACAAACGGACAGCGAACGGCAGCGTATACGCGAAAAGATGCGTGGCAATACGGCGCTGGCCAAAATCCTCCGTCAATTGGACACGGGCAAGGCCGACGAACAGGAGGAGGCCGATGCACGCGCCAATAAGCGTGGCAAGGGCGATGCAGACGATGGTGGCGCCGCATCTGCTGGCCAGGTGGCCGGTGTGCGTCAATTGTTGGAGTTGGATGAATTGGCCTTTACACAGGGCTCACATTTTATGGCCAACAAGCGTTGCCAGCTCCCCGATGGCAGCTATCGCAAGCAGCGCAAAGGCTACGAAGAGGTGCACGTGCCCGCCCTCAAACAGGTGCCTTTCGATGCCAACGAGGAGTTGCAGCCCATTGACAAGCTGCCAAAGTACGTTCAGCCCGTCTTCGATGGCTTCAAGACCTTGAATCGTATTCAGAGTCGCCTCTACAAGGCTGCCTTGGACAGCGATGAGAATATGTTGCTGTGTGCTCCAACTGGAGCGGGTAAAACAAATGTCGCTCTGCTCACGATGATGCGCGAGATTGGCAAGCATATCAATGAGGATGGCACCATCAATGCCCAGGATTTCAAGATCATCTATGTGGCACCAATGAAATCTCTTGTCCAGGAAATGGTCGGAAATTTTGGACGTCGTCTTGCCTGCTACAATCTGACAGTCTCTGAGCTGACCGGAGATCATCAGTTGACCCGGGAGCAAATCGCTGCCACGCAGGTCATTGTCTGCACCCCCGAGAAATGGGATATTATAACGCGCAAGGGCGGCGAACGGACGTTTGTCAGTTTGGTGCGATTGGTCATCATCGATGAGATCCATTTGCTGCACGATGAGCGTGGCCCGGTGCTGGAGGCGCTCGTTGCCCGTACCATACGCAACATTGAGACCACACAGGAGGATGTGCGTCTCGTTGGCTTGTCGGCAACGTTGCCCAATTACCAGGATGTTGCCACATTTCTGCGCGTCAAACCGGACAAGGGACTCTTCTACTTTGACAACAGCTATCGGCCAGTGGCGCTGGAGCAGCAATACATTGGTGTCACAGAGAAGAAGGCGCTGAAGCGCTTCCAGGTTAGTCCTGATTACATTCCATTACAGTTGCGAATAAAATAATAGTATCACTTACGAATCTTCAAGGTGATGAACGAGATTGTGTATGAGAAGACAATGGAGCATGCTGGTCGCAATCAGGTGCTGGTCTTTGTGCACTCCCGCAAGGAGACGGGCAAAACGGCGCGTGCTGTGCGCGACATGTGCCTGGAACAGGATACGCTGGGCAGTTTTCTGCGCGAGGGCTCCGCCAGCATGGAGGTGTTGCGCACCGAGGCCGAGCAGGTGAAAAATGCCGAGCTAAAGGAACTGCTACCGTATGGCTTTGCCATACATCATGCGGGCATGACGCGTGTCGATCGTACCCTTGTCGAGGATCTGTTTGCAGATCGGCACATCCAGGTCCTGGTCTCGACGGCCACGTTGGCCTGGGGTGTCAATTTGCCGGCGCACACTGTGATCATCAAGGGTACACAGGTCTACAATCCGGAGAAGGGTCGCTGGGTCGAGCTGAGCGCCTTGGATGTGCTTCAGATGCTGGGACGTGCTGGTCGTCCACAATACGACACCAAGGGCGAGGGCATCTTGATTACGAATCACAGCGAGCTGCAATTCTATCTGTCGCTGCTCAATCAACAGCTGCCCATCGAGTCACAGTTCGTGTCCAAGTTGCCCGACATGCTCAACGCTGAGATTGTCCTGGGCACAGTGCAGCATCTGCAGGATGCAGTCAACTGGCTGGGCTACACTTATCTGTACATTCGCATGCTGCGCAATCCCACCTTGTATGGCGTCTCGCATGATGCGATTAAAGCGGATCCTCTGCTAGAGCAGCATCGGGCGGATCTGTTGCACACGGCTGCTTGTTGCCTGGAGCGCAGTGGCCTCATCAAATACGAGCGGAAGACTGGACACTTTCAGGTCACCGATCTGGGACGCATTGCATCGCATTATTATCTAACGCACGAGACAATGTTGACCTACAATCAGTTGCTCAAACAGACTCTCAGCGAAATTGAACTGTTCCGTGTGTTCTCGCTCTCGTCGGAATTCCGGCATATCTCTGTGCGCGAGGAGGAGAAACTGGAGCTGCAGAAGCTCATGGAGCGTGTACCGATACCCATTAAGGAGTCGATTGAGGAGCACAGCGCCAAGGTGAATGTACTGTTGCAGGCGTATATCTCTCAACTGAAACTGGAGGGATTTGCTCTCATGTCCGACATGGTCTTCATTACCCAATCTGCGGCGCGTCTCATGCGTGCCATCTTTGAGATTGTTCTGACGCGCGGCTGGGCCCAGCTGGCGGATAAAACGTTGACGCTGTGCAAGATGATCGATCGTCGCATGTGGCAATCGATGACACCGTTGCGCCAGTTCAAGAAGATGCCCGACGAGATTGCCAAGAAGCTGGAGAAGAAACACTTTCCCTGGTCGCGGCTTTACGATCTGGAGCCGCACGAGCTGGGCGAACTGATCCGTGTGCCCAAGCTGGGCAAGACCTTACACAAGTTTGTGCATCAGTTTCCCAAACTTGAGCTATCCACACACATCCAACCCATAACGCGGGCAACGCTCCGCGTAGAGCTGACAATTACCCCGGATTTTCAGTGGGACGAGAAGGTGCACGGCCAGTCCGAGGGTTTCTGGGTACTGATCGAGGATGTCGACTCGGAGCTAATACTGCATCACGAGTTCTTCCTGCTCAAGCAGAAATATGCCCAGGATGAGCATCAGTTGAAGTTCTTTGTGCCCGTTTTTGAGCCATTGCCACCGCAATATTTCTTGCGCATTGTCTCGGATCGATGGATTGGCGCCGAGACTCAGTTGCCCGTCTCATTCAGGCATCTAATCTTGCCCGAGAAAAATATGCCACCAACGGAATTATTGGATCTACAGCCGTTGCCCATCAGTGCGCTGCGTCAGCCCAAGTTTGAGGCATTCTACGCACAACGTTTCCCCCAATTCAATCCCATCCAGACGCAGGTCTTCAACGCCGTCTACAACAGCGATGAGAATGTATTTGTCGGAGCACCGACGGGCTCAGGAAAGATGACAATTGCCGAGTTTGCCATAATGCGTCTGTTTAGCCAGGGCAGCGATGGGCGATGTGTCTATCTGGTGTCGCAGGAATCACTTGCCGATTTGGTGTTTGCCGACTGGCATGCCAAGTTCGGATCGCTGGACATCAAGGTGGTCAAGTTGACGGGTGAAACGGGCACGGATCTAAAGCTGATTGCCAAGGGACAGCTGGTGATAACCACGGCGGATAAATGGGATGTGTTGTCGCGTCGCTGGAAACAGCGCAAGAACGTCCAACAGATCAATCTGTTCATTGTCGATGAACTGCAGCTGGTGGGCGGCGAGGAGGGACCCGTAATGGAAATCGTTTGCTCCCGCATGCGTTACATTAGCTCCCAGATCGAGAAACAGATACGAATTGTGGCGCTCTCTGCATCGCTGACAGATGCACGCGATGTCGCCCAGTGGCTGGGTTGCAATCCAAATGCCACCTTCAACTTTCATCCGAGTGTGCGGCCGATCCCATTGGAGCTGCACATCCAGGGATTCAATGTAACGCACAATGCCACACGCATTGCGACCATGTCAAAGCCCGTCTACAATGCCATACTCAAATACAGTCCCCACAAACCCGTCATTGTGTTTGTTTCGTCACGGAAGCAGGCACGTCTCACGGCCATCGATGTGCTGACATATGCTGCATCGGATCTGCAGCCGAATCGCTTCTTCCATGCCGAGGAGGATGACATTCAGCCGTTCCTCGAGCGCATGTCGGACAAAACACTGAAGGAGACACTCGCCCAGGGCGTTGCCTATCTGCACGAGGGCTTGTCTGCCTCGGATCATCGTCTGGTCGAGCAGCTGTTCGATTCGGGCGCTGTGCAGCTGGCTGTTGTCTCCCGGGATCTGAGCTGGGGCATGAGCATCTCGGCACATCTGGTTATCATAATGGACACACAGTTCTACAATGGCAAGAATCATTCGTATGAGGATTATCCCATTACGGATGTACTGCAAATGATTGGACGCGCCAATAGGCCCAACGAGGATGCCGATGCCAAGTGTGTGCTTATGTGTCAGAGTTCCAAGAAGGATTTCTTCAAGAAGTTCATAAACGAGCCGTTGCCCATCGAGAGTCATTTGGATCATCGCATGCACGATCATTTCAATGCCGAGGTCGTCACGAAGACCATCGAGAACAAACAGGATGCCGTCGATTATCTGACTTGGACATTCCTCTATCGGCGACTAACCCAGAATCCCAACTATTACAATCTGCAGGGCGTCACGCATCGTCATCTGTCAGATCATCTGTCCGAGCTCGTCGAGAACACGCTCAGCGATCTGGAGCAGTCGCGGTGCATAAGCGTTGAGGATGACATGGACACGTTACCCCTGAATCTGGGCATGATTGCCGCCTACTACTACATTAACTATACAACCATTGGTAGGTGGAGCTAGTCTGTCTATTAGTAATCCCCAATCTAATCTAATTGAATCAATTCTCTTGCAGAGCTCTTCAGTTTGTCGCTGAACAGCAAAACCAAAGTTCGCGGTCTGCTGGAGATTATCTCATCGGCGGCAGAGTACGAGGATGTTGTGGTGCGGCATCACGAGGAGCAGGTGCTGCGCACACTCTCCCAGCGCCTGCCCAATAAGCTGACCGGACCCAATGAATCAGCGCCTAAGTAAAGCATTCTCTCTGGAACTCACTTGCATTTCAACACTAATTCTAATCTGTTGCAGATTCAATGATCCTCACATTAAGACTAATCTGCTGCTGCAAGCACATCTCTCACGTCTGCAACTCGGTCCGGAGCTGCAGGGCGATACGGAACAGATACTTAGTAAGGCGATCCGCCTGATCCAGGCCTGTGTGGATGTACTGAGTTCCAATGGTTGGTTGTCGCCCGCTGTGGCTGCAATGGAACTGGCGCAGATGGTTACCCAGGCCATGTGGACCAAGGATTCGTATTTGCGGCAGCTGCCACACTTCAATGCCGACATTATAAAGCGTTGCACAGAAAAGGTAAGCTGAAATTAGGAATACCAAAACTCGAGCTTAGCTAATTGATATTTGTATATATTCACTTGCAGAAAATCGAAACTGTTTTCGATATTATGGAGCTGGAGGATGAGGATCGCACACGCCTCCTACAGCTATCCGATGTACAAATGGCCGATGTGGCTCGCTTCTGCAATCGTTATCCCAACATTGAACTCAATTACGAGGTGGTCGACAAGGATCGCATCAATTCCGGTTCCACGGTCAATGTGGTTGTGCAACTGGAGCGCGAAGATGAGGTCACCGGTCCGGTCATTGCGCCATTCTTCCCCCAGAAACGTGAGGAGGGCTGGTGGGTGGTTATCGGTGATCCCAAGAGCAATTCACTGCTCTCCATCAAACGCCTGACTCTCCAGCAAAAGGCCAGAGTCAAGCTGGACTTTGTGGCGCCCAGCCCAGGCAAGCACGACTACACCTTGTACTACATGAGCGATTCCTATTTGGGCTGCGATCAGGAATACACATTCTCCATTGAAGTGGGCGATTTCCAATCGGAGAGCGAAAGCGAATCCGACTAAGCCGCTAAACAAACAACCAACCGTAACAACCATAACCAATAAACCTTAAATACAAAACCTATTTCAAAATCAATCATTTATATTTGTTGTCTTTATTTTATTCTCATAAAAATGTTTAATCATTTAGGTGGCAAAAAAGTGGTTAGAGGGAATTTTTAACATGAATTTGATTTCAAAAAATCATCTGAATTTTGTTAAATGTTTTAAATTTGTACACAATTTTCAATAATTTACTTTGTGAAGAAACAGGCTTAAATGTTAGAACCAGTTTTTAAACACTGAGGAATTTGATTAAAGAAATCACATTAATTTTGTGGAGGTTTATATATTCTTACAGAATTTTTAATAATTTACGTGCCAAAAATAAATTGCAAAAATGTTAGAACGAATTCTAAGCACTGAGAAATTCGATTTAAAAAATCACCTGAATTTTGTTAATTAATTGATATTTTTACAGAATTCTTAGTAATTTAGTATTCAAAAAAGTGGTCCAAACGAATTTTTGATTTCAAAATCACATTAATTATATTATTCCAAATTTTAAATAATTTACTTGACAAAAAAATGACATCAACTTTACAAGGATTATTTCAACACTGAGTAATTCGATTAAAAAACCGCCTGTGTTAAAGTTCACTTATAAGGGATTTTATTGCACATTTGTTGATCTACGTCGCTTAACCGGATACGGAGACGGCTCCTCCACGGCTGTTGGCCGTATTACCAAATCCGCTGTTGGCAAAATTATTGGTAGAAGCAAAATTGATGGTCTGTCCGTTGGGCAGTTTGAAGACCTGACTGTGTGAGGCACCAGCCGAATTGCTGTTGCCAAATGGATTCGAGTTCTGGGATTGGGTAGCCGTGCTGGCGGAGGAGGCACCAAATGAGCCATTAGCACTCTGCGATTGGAAGCCCTGCGCTTGACCCTGTGCCGCCGATGAGCCCGAATTGAAGCCATTGTGATGATTGCTATTCGCCGCACCATTCGAGGCGGTTTGCTCCTGATTGTAGCCATTGGGACCTAGGGGGCCCAGTGGATTCAAATGAACATTGGCATCAGCAGTGCCGCCTTTGGGACCGGCGCCAACATTAACGCCGGATTGGGTGCCGCCGGCCTGGGTGCCAACTTGTGCATTGCCATCAAACCCACCACGGAATCCCCCACGACCACGTCCAAACTGACGCTTGACACGCTTGTGCGCCGCATAAATTTCGTGCAGTGTATCATCCAGTATGGAACGCACGCGTCTCACATTCTGGCGAGCTTTCGGCTTAATGTGCAAACTGGACTCCAAAACGACTTCCTCGATGGTGGCGCCCTTGGCAGCTGTCCAAATACAATTAATACCCCTATTGAAAAAATAATGAATTATAAGTCAACACTTACGCAATGCTTCCTCCTTGACGTGCTTCTCTTCACGCTGTCGCAGCTGGGGTGCTGCTGATGTCGCTGCCAGGCAAACGACTACAAATATTAGCATACAATTTGATCGACTCATTTTGCGCGTATTGATTGCTCTCAAATTTGCACGGCACGTCCGCTAGCTACGCAGCGCTACAAACGACTGTTGGAAGCTGCGCGCGCTGCTTGTGGTTTATTCGACACACAAGAAACTCTCACTTTTCAAACGCCAGGGGGCGTCCCTTAGGGCATCAAAATGCTAATTACACTTATAAATATTTAAGTTGTTCAAGTCTTAATAGGCGTTTTGAGCGTTTGTTAATCGATTTTTTGGCAAATGTAACAAAAGAAAGAAGACAAACAACGCACTTAAAACAAAGATTTAAACAAATTTGGTTTGTATAATGCGACAGTAAAAAAAAAATATAAAAAAAACAAGTCTCCAAAAGCCGTAACCGGTTTTCGTTTGCTGAAAGCTCATGCAGGAACTAGTTTGATATCGTTAGTATTGTTTTTGGTAGAGTCGCTCATTTCAATTCAATTTCCTTTTCGGGAACAGATGATGCCCAGAACTTTTGCTTGTCTGTTGTGTCTGTGTGTTTGTGCTTTCGTGTGGGTTGCCGGTGACGGAAAGTTTTATTGGTGCAACCCAGTGAACTTTTGAATGCGATTGCGCAGCTGTTCAGACGAGATTTCAAGCTTTAAATACTGTTTGTTTGTGTATGTGTGTGTGAGTTGATTAAGTCTTATCAACTGCTCGAAATCAAATCACATACTAATTGCACTGATTATAATAATGTTTACCTGTTATCAGCGATACAAAGCTTACACATTTTCTGTATGGGTTTCTTAACTATTTCGATTTGTTATTATTATGAAATATGTAAAAGCTTTATATGAGTGTATGTATTTTATTTATTTTTTATTTTAGAGTACCTTAGTTATGTTAAATATTACCTTAAAAACTTCGTTGATATTCATTTAATAAACAAACTACAAATTTCAATCATTTTATTTTTGATTTTTAAATTTCTTTTAATTTAATTACACATTAAGTAAATGTTTTTAAGTTTTCTTAAATAAAAGACAATTAATTAAGAGACACAAATTCTATGCATCGAGCGAATCTAAGTGAACAATAACAAAATTTGCTTGCTGAGATCGCTTAATTTTATAAAAAATATTTTATATTCGCTTAATGTGTGTGTTTATGTGTGTGTGCGTGCGTAAATGTGTAAATGGAATATGCACCAAAAACAATAATGTGTATATATATGTAGAAACATAATTGTATTTAAATTTCTTAGCTACAACTTGAGAGTCGTGGTGAGGCGCTTGAATGGTTTTCTTTTTCTTTTTTGTTTAGTTTTGAAATTGTTTGCGAATTAATCTTAATGCTACAATGGAAATTATGAGAAATGTGTGTATGTGTGTGTTTTAAGATTTAACTTATGCATTAGGTCAAGGAAACAACAAAACTGAGCACTGTTTGATATACATTTAGTATTTAGTTACTAATTATAGTTGAATGTATTAGAGATGCCTATTCGATGCCATGCGCAAAGATCATAACCAGGCCCGGCTCGACCATAACATCCTCAGTCATGTGCACATTGTCACAGCTCAGCACAAGCACCGCCTGTTTGCCTGCAACAACAAAGCCTTTAATCAGTCAGTGATGATGACGATGATGATGATGATGATGGTGATGTTGCATTTCAGCCGACAACTCACCTGGTATGCGGCGGCAAACATAATTGTCGTAGATGCGACGATTATTCTGACGCGTCTCAAGCGAACTTAGTCCCCGGGGCCATCTCCGCTCGTGGCAGTTCTCCATTAGACTATCCAGTATGTGTGGCGGGCAACCAGACTCGGACAGGGCGCGCTTGATCATCAGCTGAGGAACATTAAGAATATATTTTTTACATACAGTTGCGAACATTTTATCTTACAAATAAAAACAAAACCATTAGTTGTGCAAAGTTTAGTTTTGTCAAATGGTGAATTTTAATATATTGCTTAGTATTCCCCCTATTAATTAAAGTTAGTACTACTACTAGTGTCAAAAAGTAGCGACCAAAATAATAGCACCACTTAAGGACTTGCAAGAAATCGTTAATGAATTTCTTATTTTCATAATCATAAGTGCACCATTGAAAAATGCTGCTATTATAATTAGTTTCTCTTTTTAATTTTCTGCCTTTTTGTAAAATTAAGAGTGATGCTATTATTTGTATCATAATTTTATATGCCAGTTTTGTCGGCTTACCTGTAGGGCATCGTCGGGTGTAGAGATCATGCCGCCCCAGCGTGTGACACGCGCTCTGGCCAAAGCGCTGCTCCAGCGTATCACCTCGTCGCGCTCCATTTGATCGGCGATGGCGCGCATTGCTGGATTTGAGACGCGCATCGCACGCATAAAATCTTTGAAGAGCTGCAATTCACGCTTCAGCTCATTGATGGTCAGCTGTTCGTCAACTAGCTCCGTTTTCATTTGATTCATTTGCTCCGTTTGTTTAACGATCAGTGTGCGCAGCTCACGCACACAATTGTGATCCTTCAGCTCATCCTTGGGTATGTCAAAGCCACAGCCTTTCTCACAGGGAAACGGCCGTTTCGGATTATGAACGCACTCCTCCAAGTGCGAATTGTATGCATCCAGCTTAAGTACAGCTGTGCAGCCATAGGGCGCATTGTCACAGGTTATTGAAAGTCTATTAAATAAGAAATTTATTACATTTCGAAAGTGCTTTGTGTTGGTGGACTTTTTACCTGGACAACAAGTTGCGCAATATGCGCGGCACAGCTCGCAAATTTGCCGTTGTTAGTGCGTTGCGATCGACTGGACATGTTGGCTGGCGTGTTAACCACTCATTTATACAGCCACGACAGAAGGCGTGCTCACACATAACCGCCTGTAATTAAAAATAGTTGCAAGCTCGAAATGAAAATTGTTTAAGTTGGTTTGGTTTTTTGTTGGTGTTGTCCAACCTGCAGCGGATCTTCTAGCACACCGGAACATATGGGACATGTTAGCTCCTCGTCCACTTCGCCTTGAAAGCGATTGACATCATATCCCATTGCACACGATGTTTTATGTAAATCTACATTAAAATGTATTGTGTAGAAACTAATAAAAATTGCAAAATCTTTTTTTTTTTTGCTGCGCTTGTGTTGTTTCAGTGCTGGCTAATGCGCTCAATCTAAGCGCTTAGTGCTGGAAAATATGAGAAGTATCGAATCTTCGATTCACGATTATATTTTGTATTTAGTTCTAAGATATCGATAGCTTCGACCAATTTTTGTATGTTTTGTGCGAGGCAAATTTAAAAAACTTGTTCTTACAATTTATACAATTTGTATAATAAATTGAAATAACACTTTGGTAAATGTGTTGCCTGCTTGGTATAAAGTTAGAAATATTCGTCAGTTGTTAGAAAAGTATTACCACAACTAAAACCTAACATGAAACTTGTACAAACGACAACAAATAACATTAAAATAGAAATTATTTAATTATTCCCAGCCAGTGTTAAATTTCGTTACGATCCTTCCAGCCATACTTCTGCCGCTGTTGTTTCTCCTTGCTATTTGCATACTTATTGCCATTGGTTGATTTGCTGGGGGCACAATAACACGAACGCTGCTGTGAATCCAAATAAGATTTACAGCCCAGTGTCAATGTGCCCGTGAAGAGCATCTTGGCTGCCGCCTTGCAGCCCTTGGTCATCAAATCGCTGGCAATTGATTTCTCATAACTGTCGCAGTATCGATATAAACATCGCTTGAAATCTAGATCGCAGAGCTCCTTATCACTGTTGCAGGTGTCGTAGCAAATGTCGTGCGCATTGCAGCAAGTTTCCATCTCGGCGGCGGGGAGATAATCTGTACTGATTCGCAGTCCCAGGGAACCGCAGCCATCAGCTGTCGGCACATAGAATTTATTCTGTACGGCGCGCGGTGCTGTGAAATAAAAAAATACACGTCAGTTTAAGGTTCTCATTTACATAATGTATATTTGCGTCAGGTGGGCTTACCCGTGCCTCCTCCGCCTTCTGGCGGCGTCGGGCACTGAAACACACAGTTCTCTTCGACGGCTGCATCGAAGACTTCGTGAACTGTGCGAAATTTACGCACAATTGTGATGAAATTCTTGAAAACGTCACCGAAGATTGCCTCGGCAGCGATGATGGCATCGCGTAGATGGACAATTGTGCTGGATCCGTAGCCAGAATATGCGTATGTTAGAAATGTTAGCAAATAAATAGCCAGCTTCATCCAAGAGAACTGCATGCCTATTTAGACTAATTATTTCTTGTGATGAGTGTTTTACGTGCTGCCCGTTTTGCGTGTTTACTAATACTAATACTGATCCTGCTTTGATGCAGCTTTTTGGATATTTTAGATGCTGTGCACAATCAGCTGTGTGTTGAACTGCTGCGATCAGCTGTTCCTGTCAATGGGATTTCAGCTGTCCTTAAGCATGGTCACACTGATGCCACTAATAATAACAAACTTTGCGTAATTTCTTAAGACTTGCGATTTTTTTGAACATGTTAAATTCGTTTAACATACAACGTGCTCTGTTTGCCTTATCAGCAAACTATGTGCGCCAGATATCCAATCAGTTACCAGCAGCGCCTCTAAACGATAGAGAGCAATCTGTGCAGTTGCCGCGTTATACAGAAGATCAGCAAAATCGCATCCTGGACGCCATCAACAAGAACAGTGCTGAACAACTGCTAAAGTTTTTATCGAGCAATCTTAAAATTAAACAAAGTTTCCTTTATTAAATATGAATGCTTTGCAGCTATGACATAACAAAGGCGCGCGTAAGCAAGCTAAACAATTGGAAGGCACGAAATGGCCCACTGCGTCAGCTCGACGATATACTCTATGTTGAGGGCTTCGGACTGAAGGCGGCAACCAAGTTCTATAAGAGTCTGCTCGAGCCTGCATCCAGTCGCCAGAACAGCAATATAAATCAAAAGGCTACGCGCACGGCACCGTTTATAACGCCACCACTGGATGAACAGCAGCGTCAGGGCATCCAGTCGAGCGTTGGAGTGCGCATTGGAGTGACCAGTGTTAGTTGGGCACGCGTGGAGCTGCCCGATACGAAATATGCTCCTTGTGTGCTCAGCCACTGGCAGCACCACGAGGTAAATGATAAGAAATTGCATCTGGTCGAGTTGGTGCGTCGCTGTCTCTATGTGGCGCATCAGATACCCGAGGCGGATTGTTATGTTCTGGAGAATCCTCAAATGGCACAAGCCAGCAGCAATCCGGGCAGCATCGATCAACAGAATGTGAACATCCAGAAGGCTCAGTTTACCGCCATGCTTAGCTATGCGCTCATGGCCCGCTCTATTCCAGGCGAGACGAAAACATGTCTCTTCTATTTGCGTCGTTTTCTCACGGCTCGTCTTTTCAATCACCTAGTGGGCACCGAACGTGTCTCCTCGGAGGATACAATTCTCGGAATGATGCGCACCTATTACAATATGGAGGAGCAATCAGTTCAGGAGCAGCATGATCATATTAATTTATGTAAAGAAGTGCAGTTTCCATCGGATTTACGTTCGATGTACTCCAGGATGGAGCGCTATCAGCGAGAGATGCTCAGTCAGGCATTCCTCCTGAATTTAGCATTTGTGCGTCTGGTGCTGCTGCAGGATCCAGCGAGTATTGCCTGCGTGTCGCGCAACTCCAAAAAGTTGCCCACCGATCAGGACCTGGAATGAGAAAAACATGCTTATAAAATTTATGTATAATATAAATATATAATTTATATATAATTTACCCGTTATATAGTCGATAATTGCAACTGCATTTTTACGGTTTCGTTTGCTGAAATGAATATGCCAAGTTAATATTAAGATAACGTTTTTTTATTTATGTAGAGTATGGAAAGCTCGACCAAGCCAAGTACACCTTTTCTGATTTGTTTTGACAGTGCGTTGTTTTGGTATTTATGAATTGCGGTCACACTGCAGCTTTTAGTTTGCTTTCACGCTTCATCGTGCGCGGATGTGTTGGACACTGTGGCGCGCTGCGCATTTGTTATAAACAAGTTCGTAATATTGAAAACAATTTGTAAATAAACCTTTAAATTCTTCGTTTGACCTCTCAAGCACTGCAAGTGCATATAAATTAAAGAAAAAGGAAATTGCCAAAGTCTGTCACTCTATTATGTATGAGTTAGTTAATTTAATTAAGTTAACTAAAACGAAAATTATTATTGAAGTAGATCAAATCAGTGCGCTGTTTGTGTGTGTGTGTTAAGAAATAGCAGCTTCCTGTTCACTGCGGCCTACTTTATTTATTTATAACATATATATTCCTTATATAGCGAGGAGTGCAGTTTGGCAAATAAAAAAAGTGAAACTTTTACGAATGACAGCTGCTAAACAAGCACCAAGCAGTCAAAGTGAAAGAGAAACCCAAAGTGACAATAAGCCGCCAAAGTGAAAGAAGAGGGAGAGTGTGTGTGAATGTGTACACAGAATAACTGTTAGTGTTAAAATATTTGGGCACATTTCAAGCACCCAAAATGAGCGCTTCCGCAACACTGCTGCCAGTGAGCAACAACAACAACAATAACTACAGTTATGCTAGCAACATAATAAACATGTACAAATATCAAAAGCCCATTATGGATGACACTATATTGGAAGTCTCCTTGACCGCACCACGACTGATCAAGAGCAACAGCTACAGCGGCACAAGCACCCGTTTTCCACTGGAAGCGAACAGTAACTGTGAACTGGAAAGTGCCGCCACAGAGTGCTCCTCTACCAAACAGCCAACGAGCAGCAACAAAATGGGTGCGATTGCCAATGCGATAGAGGAGAGCAGCGAATGTGATGCGTTTCTCATAAATCCCAGCAGCAGCAGGCGAAACAGCAATCTTCATCGCTTACCATCGCAGCAGCGACGCAACACCTGCTCGCTGATGAGAACGCAGGCGTTTCTGATGCGCAACTGTTATCTCAACTATTTGGTGCCCATTTGCCTGATTGGAGTGCTGCTCGTCGTTGGCTATTTGACGCGCAACTATGCTAAGGAGCTGTTATTCTGGATCGAGACGCAGAACGCCTGGTTGACCTTTGCCATATTCATGGCACTCTTCACGGTCGTCAGCTTCCCCATTGTCGTCGGCTATCTGGTGTTGCTGATAACTGCCGGTTACCTCTTCGGCTGCTGGCGAGGCTGGCTAACGGTAATACTGGGCGCAAATGTGGGCATTGCCATTGCCCATGCAGCAATACGAAGCTGCCGGCATCGCATCGCAGTCCACAAGTGAGTAACAAACGGTTGCTAACGGCAAAAAATTGTATACGGATGAAATGAATTATAAATATACGTTTATCTATATATACGAGGCGTGTTCAAAAAGTATCGCGAATTTTGTGTTTTTTCAGATATTATTTATTTATTCATGAATATCTATTTTGTCCCCTTCAAAGTAATCCCCATGAGATATTATACACTTGTGCCAACGGTTTTTCCAATCTTCGAAGCACTTCAAAAAATCTTTTTTTTTTATCTTGTTCAGCTCATCCTTCGATCCCGTCTTTATCTCGTCAAGCGTAGCGTAACGTCGTCCTTTCATGGGCCTCTTCAGTTTAGGGAACAAGAAAAAGTCACAGGGGGCCAGATCTGGGGAATACGGTGGCTGCGGCATCATTAGTGTGTTGTTTTTGGCCAAAAAGTCGCGCACAAGCAACGATGTGTGTTGGCGCGCTTTTTTCGGTCTTGGTTCGTGCGGCAGCTTCCATTGAGATGATTGAGCTTTGGTCTCTGGAGCAAATTTGGGTCGTCGCGGACAGAGTCCAACATCTCATTAGCAATTTTCATGCGATGCTGTTTTTGGTCGCAATTGAGCAATTTTGGTACGAATTTCGCGGCGACCATTCTCATGCCCAAATCATTGATAAAAATCGAATGGCATCGATATGTCTAGCTCCTCAGCAACTTCTCTAACGGTGATTCGACGATTGGCCAATACCATTTTCTCCACTCCATTAATTTTTTCGTCTGTTGTTGAAGTGCTCGGGCGTCCGGCACGCTCTTCGTCGTTCACATCTTCTCGGCCTTCTGAGAACATTTTGTACCACCGATAAACGTTGCTTCGGTCCAAGGTAGCTTCTCCGTATGCCACAATCAACATTCGGAATGCATCCGCGCACTTAATTTCGTTTTTCACACAAAATTTGATACAGGTTCTTTGATCCATTTTTTTGAATAGGTAAAAATCGAAGACGATCCAAAACACGTGCAAGCAAAGCAGCTGTCAACAATTAAGTGAACATTGAAAATGGCCGAGCTTGTCGGCATAAGTGAGAGACATGAGTACCAACATAACGCTACAAAAAAATCGAAATTCGATTATACGTAACCCGCGAAAATTCAAAATTCGCGATACTTTTTGAACAATATATAATTCATTGCCTAATAACCCGTATACAATTTATATATATACATAAATGGTACGGAATACCAAAAGCAGCATTTAAAGATCTTAATTTAGGAGTTCATTTAGTGTTGATATTTTGTATTCAAGCTGTTTTAAGTTGTGTATTGGAATTAATTATTTATTTTTTATTTAAGCAAAAAACAGTCTACAAATTTTAAAAGAGTAAACTAAAAAATAAATGTAGAAAATAACTAAATTAAAAATGATTAAGGGGAAGAGTTAAGTAATAGATCTAAATGTAACAAAAAATTGAAAATAATAATATCTGGTTGTATTATAATGTAAAGTTGTCCAATATTAATTGCAAGGATTCCAGAAAACGTCAAGTTTAACATCAGCTTAAAATCATTGAATAATAAGAAATGAGCAATAAATATTTTTAGGCCATGGAATACGTTTAGAAATAATGATTTAATTTAAAATGATTGCGTGGATACATTTAGTAATGCTGATTGAAAATGGTTGAATACAAAAAAATAATAAGAATGAATATATTTAGGGCGTGAAGCGCGCATTGAAAACTGATTTAGGAGTACACCTCTGTCACAGTTTTGTTGGCCTAGGTTAGCTATTCAACTTGGAGATACTATTTTACTCGCACATTAGAAATAGTTAAAAAATATTTATACCCAACAAATGCCTTAGGGCCTTCCCCGAGTTTCCTGGGATTCTCCGCTTTCACAAATCTCTTCCATTCACATCAACGATTCCGTTGAACTTGAGGGGAAATTGAGCGACTGCCGGATGTGGGTTGTCTTTAAACGTGCTATTCAATTTCAACAGAACCGATGCAGATACGTCATTCATTTATTTTAAAATTGGTTTAGAGTTTTGCTTGTGGGGTTGTGCAGTGTGATAAGAGGCTTTGAGAGATAAGGCAACAAATACCATAGTCAAATAATATTATTTTAAACTTTCGTTTTGTTGCTTGAAATTAGCAGGCATTAAAAATCGATGTGTTAAACCCATGTGGTGTGTCTGTGTAGAGGCTTTTATAAAAAAAATAGCTTAGGAAAAGGTTTCCTTGGTGCTTTAACATTCCAAATTTTGATAAAGACATTATTACTTATTTAGAACCTTGTTGGTTTCAAGGCTAAATCGTCATCATTGAACGACATTATTTCATTAAACCATTATTGATTGCAAAGCGTTGCCAAGGAGGATTTATTCTATTGCATATGTTCTCTTTCACTTTTTGAATCAGTGTGTAATAAAATTGATAACATTTGTAAACTTAAGCATTATTCGGCTCTTAACCCAGCCAAATGCACTTTAAAATTATTTAGTTTTAATTTACTTAATTTAATTTTCGAATGTGCCCTAAAATCGTTTCGAGACATTATGTTTTTGTTATCAAATCATAAACATTCCCCATAAAAATGACTTTCATCTATTAGCTACCTCAGGCCATTGTTCAATGGTTCAATTTCCTTATCAGCCAATATTAATAGTTATAAATAGGAACCGCTTTTGTGTATTTCGTTTGCTGTAACATACAAACAACGGAAACAATGGCATAATAATTATTGATAAATTAATACAATAATTGTGTAGCAGACGAATAAATAAAGGGTATCTTTTAGTCGCTCTATAAATACCGAAATAGAAGGATAATTATTTATGAGTTGAGTTTTCAGTCGTTTTATGAATGAGAATTTCTTGGGCGGGTTTCCCGTCTCAGCCAATTATAATAAATTATAATGATTGACATCAACACGTTATCAACAGTTAATTGATAGTTGAGCTAACTTGATTTGAGCTAACTGAAACTGTCTGCAAATCAAATCGGACAAGTGGGCAACAAATTAGGCAAGTAGCACCTAAATATTCAAATTTGGATATAGCCAGTTGAGTTTTCGGGTGCTAAACTGGTTTACTGAGTGCCTTCAGCAATTAATTGATGAATGATTTTCATATATAATTGAAAAGTGATTACCTGTATAAACAAACCCGTATTTGTATAATCGAGAGGTACGCTATAAATTCGAGGGTCTCTGACACAATCAAGCGTAATGATAAGTATATTTTATTTGATTAAATATATCTATATAAAATCAGTTAAACTTGGAAGAAAGTATTTCAATTTGTTGTGCGTATTCCGGATTTAACTTGCTGCCACATATCATGAAGTGAAATTAAATTGAAACCGGTTTCAATTGCATTTCAAAACTAGTTTAAAATATGGTTTTGGTCATTAAATATTGACGCAGGTCTGGTATAAAAAACTGCTTTATGCGTTTTTTGTCATGCTTTTTTGACCAGTTCCTTAGTTGCAGCATGCTTAAATTAAAGTGAATACTATTCTATATTCAAATGATTTTCTAATACTTTTGATTAAGTTATATATTTAATGACTTAATATATGCAAGCTTATTTTGTTTTTGGCATACCGAACACAAACTGTTTTTGTTTTTTTCTTATTTATGGCAATTGTTTTATATCTGTCGAATGCTATTTTCAGATTGATCAAAAATGAGACTGGACGAGCGATATTGCGTGTTATATCTGGTCCCAAGGCGTTTCGGGTGGTGCTTTTCACGAGACTGACGCCAATTCCATTCGGACTGCAGAATGCCATCTTTGGAGTAAGTCAGATAAACCTATTTAAATTGTACAACTTTATAACTGTATGCATATATAGCTAGCGTATGCATTGCCAGGCTTGCGTTGCATCTTAAGTATATATTTATCCCTGCAATTGTGGCGTTTCCGTTTCTTGAACTCTTCGAAAATTGAAATTTGTATTCTCTCTGTGTTTACAACTTGCAGTTGAATGTGTTTTTTGTTTTGCGACTATCAGTCCGGGGGATTGACTGTAGACATTTGTATATATTATGTACTCTACACATACTACACTCTTTATATACATATGTACAATATGCATATATATATGGAATAAATATTCTCGCATGGCCACAGTTAGTATAGACAAGCGACTGTTTGCATTTGTATGAGGCATATGTGTATTTATTCAGTTATTCAATTGTCTTATTTTTTCGAATGCGTATTCAGATAATACGACAGCTTTGGGAGTTTGTTCAGTTGCTTAAATTGTGGCTATATGTTTGTACTTTTAAATATACATCTAGATGTAAAGGCAACGTGTCGAGCTAGAAAGCAGTCGCCGTTTACAATTTTTAACATTAGTCATAGTTATTAGCGCAGTTTTATTAATAAAATAAACAAATATCGCAGGCTACCGTACAACTGAACTTGAATTTGCTGAAAACTGGTTTTCAACACCATCAAAAAACAGTTTAATATACTCGTATAAAGTAAATAAAAGTAAACACAATAACCTCATCTGAAGAGCGCAAAATTTCGATTTACACAACAAAGTTCATTCAGTTTTTAGGTTGACTAAATGTTTTTATTTATTTTCTTATGCCATAAATTTGTATTTCGTAGAAATTGTTTGTTTATTTTGTTTTTTTTTTCTTATTAATTCATTTAGCTATAATTACCCAAAATAGCCTAACAAATTACTTTGCAACCTATGCAAATAATATAAGTATAAATGATCGATTGCACTAAAATGTTATTTTGTTAAAGGTTTGCTTCATTTTATTGTCAAAATTTATTTTAAAAAAGATTTGCAATGCTAATTGCTTTTTCTAAATATAATTGGGTCAAAACATATCCTTTTTTAAATGACTAAAATAATAGCGATGACTGACAGTATAAATATAAACCATATATTTTGAGGCAATGCAAAACTTCTCTTTGGTTGTATTTTGAATCTAGATAATTAAATTTTTCACTTTTTTCCTTTTTGTATTATTATTTATTGTTATTCTTCTTGCTAAGACGCTAGTCACTGATTTTTGGGTATATATTTTTTCAGATTAGCACAATCAAAGCCCGGGATTATCACTTGGCTACATTCCTGGGTCTGCTGCCTGCCCAAACTATAAATGTTTATCTGGGGTCGACGTTGCGCTCCATGCACGAGGTGCTCAATGACCACAATACCAAACTGACTGGCTACATTAGCTTCGTGATTGAGGTGAGCTTTAACTAGATTTATAGTGTTATATAAATTCTCACTGGGCTTAGCTTGTTTAACTATTGTGCAGCTGGATTATTGATTTTTCTGTCTAGCACAAGGAGAACTTCTCTTCCGGCTTGGCTGCGTGATTAATTAAGTTTTACAATTTTTCATGGCGTTATCCGTGTTTGGTTTTCCTTTCCCCTTAAATTCTGTTTAAACTTTAAATTATGAGGAAATGCTCGTCAAGAAAAAAAATACACACTTTATTTTTATCATTGCATAATTTTGCATTTAATATTTGCAAACAAAATTAATGCTGAAATTCTACATTTTGGTTAATTGTGTTGTCTGCCTAAAAGTAGGCTACAATCTTATATTTATTATTAATAACTTTTTATATTTACATTTTAGGTCATTTGTGGCGCTGCACTAATGTTTTGGGTGGTTCAGAAGGCACGCAAGGAGCTGTCGGAAACGTTGCTCGAATCAGACTACAGCAATGATGGCAAACCCATTGATATCCAAGTTTAGCAGGCGGAGAATCAAGCATCGCCCTGCCCCCAACTTGCAGCTGTTGTTGATGCGGCTGTCTGTTAATTCGAATAGGAATTATGTTGAATATTTTATGATCTAATAATTAAATTATTTAATTCGTAGCTTAGTCAGTAATAGTAGAAATGAGAAAATATACCAAAAACGAAAATAAATAGGAAAGAAACTTTCGCAAATATTTGTAAGAGTTAAGCAACTTAACAAAATCGAACGAGAACTCTAATGAAAATGCTGTGCCTAAAATATATCTATATACAATTTATATATATTATACAATTACATATTTATAAATATTATATTTAAGTTTTAATGCCTCGCTCAGTGGCATTTGGAATTTAATATGCTCACAGTCTGCTCTTTAATTCGAACTGTGCTCCCTAAGCTCCGACATTGTGCTCAATTATATTAAACTAGTTTTAAGTAATAAATATTATATTGTTTAAATATTAAATTGCATTAATTTGTTTATGTTCTATCGAATGTCGAATGTGAATAAGTAGTTGTATTTCTCCAGCTGCGTGGCCTTTTATTCATGTGTTGCTCGAAGACTGTTTCTAAAATACTCAGTGTAAATTCCACATCCTCATAACTGATGCGCAACGGTGGTCGAAAGCTCAGCACCTATATAAATAGAGAAAAATTAATTAAAATAAAGATACTTGAGGAAAATCATGGGAATAACTACGATATCATACGTACTTGTAGTTAGGAAACTTGCGAATGAATATGAGTTAGAAAAAAACCCACAAGTGTTTAGATATTAGATCATGGTACTTAGAATAAGCTGTGGATATAAGTTATAGTAGATAGGGAGGAGATGGAAACGAACCTTGGGATAAAAAAAAATATAAAAACTGAACGAACAACTTTCGTTTAATCAATTTCATGGATTTTAGATATACAAGTCTTTAACAGTTGCTTTTATTGCATATAAAGAGGTAGATGGTTATTCTATAAATGCATATTCATATGGCACTGTGAAGTTAATTGCCAATTGTATTTTTTCGATCTTTATTTTTGCTTAGCCAATGTATTCGCTATGGCACATCCGAGAACATCCACAGCAAACTTGGCATCCGCCCGATTAATGCACATAGGCGGCTTAATGCGTAGAACCTGCAAAAAGAGTGTGCGAACAACAGTCGATAAGGAGATGCATGGAAGGAGGGGAAAACACAGAAATACAACAAAAGGAAGCTACGTGGAAAGCTAAGCGGGAATTGGAATTGGAAGCAAACGAAACACGTTAAGAAGTCTACGAGGTGATGAAACATAGCATTTACAAAAGTTCTGCTTAACATGCGCATATAAATAATATTCTGGCGTTGCCAGATGTGTGAAAAAAGGTATGTGAAATATTGGGAAATAAACGTTACAAAAGATGAAGAACAATTAAAACAGTTGCATTTGGCTGCAGCCAACTTAACATGCATGTATAAATATGTATAAAGCAGTGCTGGACTTATGAAAAAGCAAAATAAAATATTTAGAAATAAACGTTACGCAATGCGAAGCGCAAAAAGATTAAAATTGAAAGCAGATCAGGTGGCAGCGTTGCCAGATCACTTGTAAGACTTACATTTCCATGGAGACCACCACGGCCAAAGAGCACACCCAAATCCTTGCACGTCTCCCAAATATCCAGCACGTGTGGCATGGCCAGTGGAGCACGCGTCTCGCGATCGTTCACCAGCTCAACGCCAATCATCAGACCCTTGCCCCGCACATCTCCAATCAGTTCGTAGCGCTTCTGCAACTCCTCCAGACACTTGAGGAAATAGGTGCCCACCTCCAGTGAGTTGCGCTGCAGCTGCTCCTCCTCGATGATATCCAGCACGGAAATTCCAACAGCACTGGCCATTGGATTGCCGCCGTACGTATTGAAATGCAGTGCCAATCCCAGCGTGGCGGCAATCTCGGGCGTTGTCACGACAGCTGCCAGTGGGAAGCCATTGCCCATGCCCTTCGCCATGGTCACAATATCCGGTGTATAGTCGTGTCCCTCGAAACCCCAGAAATGATCACCAGTACGGCCAAAGCCCGTCTGCACCTCGTCGGCCACAAAGAGTCCACCATTGGCGCGAACCAAGTCAGCGGCCCGCTTCAGATAACCCTTGGGGTACTGGACTGTGCCGCCCACGCCCTGAATGGACTCGGCAAACATGGCGGCCACTTTGCCACGTGGCAGCGAGTACTTAAAAGTCTGCTCCAGCTCATTGTAATACGCGTTGCCCGCCTCACAATTGCCCGGGGTACAATTGCAGCTGTGCACCGTTTGCACAGGTGAGTCGCGGCAAGCGGCACCACCCCAAATGCCCTGATAAGGATCTGGGTTCATCACGTGAACGATGCCATTGTTGATGCCTGGCAGCGGATAGCGCCACGTTGACTGCGCTGTTAGACCCATGGTGTAGGGTGACATGCCGTGATAGGCATTGCGAAAGGTCAGGATATCCTGATTGCCTGTGTGGAGACGGGCCATCAGCATGGCCAGATCGTTTGCCTCCGAGCCGGAGTTGACAAAGCACACGGCCTTCAGATTGCCGGGGAACTTGGCCGTCAAACGCTCCGCGTACTCATGAATCTTGGGATGCATATAGATGTTGGTTGTGTGCCACAATCGGGAGATTTGATCCGTCAGAGCCTGATTTACTTTACTGCACCGGAGAACGTGCACAGTTGAATGTGAAACGGGTAAATGGGAACGGAGATTACTTACGGATGACAGTGGCCGACGGAGACGGTAACAATGCCACCGAACATGTCCAGGTAGCGACGACCCTCGTGATCGTAGAGCCACTGCATGTGGCCGGCATGGATGACCAGCGGCTTCTTGAAGTGCGATATCAAATTGGGCGTCAAATGGTTCTTGCGTGTCGCCAGTATCTGCTCGTAGCTGGGACCATTGTACGCAGCCGGACGATGATTGCAATCGGGCATCTCGCACGCCGGCTGCGCCATCATCGCCGGCGCTGCCTTCGAGTGCAATGTGGAGCTGGAGCGGATCAGCAGGCGCGCTGAGCCAGCTGCAAGAGCAGGCACGAGAATCGTTTAAAAAGTGCACAATTTGGGTAAAGTGTTGTATGATTAAGGGTAGAGAGCTGAGTCTGTATCTATATCTATATCTATATCTATATCTATATCTACAGATATATCTAGTCCTTGCTTAGATATATCTATATCTCTATAGTCTTTGGTGCCATCCACTTAAGAATCCTAAAATTGTGTGCTAAATCCCCAACATTTTCATGTAATGGTTTAAATTCTTCTGCAAGGAGAATAAAAGTCGAACTTTTTTATTAGAACCATTGGAAATTTGACATCAAGAATATAAATAATACATTTACTCAGAAATATATTTACTATACAAAAAGAACGCCAGAACGAAGTAAATATGAGTAATGAAATACTTTGTTTTATAAAAGAGTAGAAATTTTAAATAATGTTTTCCCTATTGGATTTGAATTACTCAATTTAATTACAATTACAATTAATTTAAAAAATGCATTCAATTTAAAAATGAGTAACTTATATGGTAGTATTACTTATTATAATTATCTTTACAATTACAATTTTCTCTAAGCTAAAATATTGTTAGAATAGCCTAAGGTATCGACTCTCTTCACACTTGTCGTAATTCATAATATATTATTTTTATTATATTATTTTGACCACCATATTAAGGAAGGCCCCTAATCCAGGCTTAATAACCAGAAACCCCCTTGAACCAAGTTTACTCAACTAAACCAATCACATAAGCTTCATGCAAATATTATAATATATTCAAATATTTCATTGATAAGAACGTAATATTTTCATATAGGTCAAACGTGAGAATAATTAGTTTTTATGTGTTTTGAGATTGTAATGCAAACAATTTCAAATCACGTGATATATATATATATGTCTATATATAAACTAGGCTTGTAAGTTCGTTCAGTAGACTTTCATTTCTATATAGGCTAAACAAATGAGGGACGTGAAATGCAAATTGATAAATTGGACAAGCGCCAAAGAAATGTTTGAGATGTCACAAATAAATTTGTCTTCTGTTATTTATCGAGTTAAGTCGCATTTTTCAAACTGCAAAATGTCTACCTGTGTGTATGTGTGTGTGTGTGTGTGTGGGCATGAGGTACGCCTCATATCTTCGTAATGCGATCGCTATTTTGCATATTCAATGAGCATGTTGCAGAACAAAACTGGTAGAGAAATTGCATTCATTTTGTTTCCGTTGTTGTGCAATTGTCGAGTCAATTGAATGTTGATTAATGTGCATATAAATATCTATATACTATCTGTGGCTGGCAAGTTCATGTTCAAGTTCCATAACCAATTGTTGTCCATTTCATCAATAAATTAACATTTAAAATTATACTTTCATATAAAGTTCAAAGTAGTCAGATTTCTTTGTTCATTCGGAAAGCAAAAATGCTCCTTTGTCATTGCCGACCATTTAATATTCTTAAAGTTTTACATTTGCAAGGTTTTTGGTTCAATTTGATGATGTTGTAAAATGAGAACTATGCAAAGATTATAATTTAATTATTCACTTTTAAATAATTCAAATTATTAAAAAGGTTGAAATTTCCCATTTTCATTTTCACTTTAAATTTAATTTTACTTTTTGAACTGTTTTTTTATATATGATTTCTTGAGATTCTTATTCCACATTAAATAAATTAAAAATGTTTTTTCGCTGGCTTCAAGTCTGTGTTCGAAATATAGCGGATTAAAATGGCAAATATTTAAATAATCATCTATACAGTAAAAATACAACCAACGATTATGTTGCCACCTGTTTGAGTTTAATAAAAGAACACGCGATTATTTTTACTACAAAGACCCCTCAGCAACACGTAGTGATGGCTCCTCCTCGCCATCCGCAGGTAATAATAATGGATCAAAATTGAACTCTGATAAGCAAAAGTCGACTCTGATAAGCAGATGCCCCCCAAACGAGCATACACTTATAAAAATAAATAATCTGTCTCTTATCAGCTACATACCCCACGCGAGCAACACCAACAGAAGCACCTATCAAATCAGCTTTGACGCTTATCACTAAATTGCAGGGTATACAGCAGGGCGGCTCCATGAGCAGGTTCACGATTTATGTGCGCAGTTTTTTTAAGTGAGGAAGGTCGACAAATATTTCTATTAAAGTTGAATTGAAATGAATGTTAATAAAGCAATAGCTGGACGAGAACTTTCGCTTGGGTTGTGGAGTTTCTTAAAATCAAATCTTGAAATTTTCCATTCCAATTAAAATGTTATAAATTCAATATATGTAATAATTCTTACAATAATAAAATATTGACTATAAAGATGTACTCAGCAAAAAACGAAATTGTATATTTATTGATAAGATAGTTTATTTTTATTAGCTGCTGATAAGCAATACAATTGTAGCCAAAACAAATTTTGTGAATATATATTTATAAAATTATTAATTATGTGGCAGATTTACAAATATTCTAAAAATAAACATAGCTTTTGGAGCTAATCAAAATATGTACTTGTATTAATATACTCGTATAGCGAAATAATTCGCATTTCTGTCTATGTTTTTATTGTCTTGTTTTCCTTCTTCTTTTTTTATCCACAACAAAAATATATATTTACATCCAAAAAATGGTTTTTCATTTTCTTCTTCTTTGAGCAAACAACAAATGTATAAATATAAACAAATTTATAGAAATCCATATATAAATATAATTTGTATAGAAAGCATATTCACTCACCCAACAATTTCTTTGACATCATGCTGATTGTTTTAAGTCGATAGTTTTCCGATCTATATGCAAATTAAACTTGATTTTAACACCACACTTCCTGATTAATTTATAGCTGGATTTTTGTACAATTTTGAACAGTTGAAAAAGCCGCCGATCTCACACGAATCAAATGGAAAAACCGTCCGCGCGTAACAACGTCCAATGCACAACTGAATTGAAATCCGCAACCCGGCATCGTTTCGGTTCGCTTCTCGGATCGTTGGATTGGTAAACAATCCCGAGCCGGCTGGAAATGCAAAACAAATGAGAGAGGCAGATAGAGAGGGAGGGAGAGCAATGCCAAGGTCTCTTAGTGGATTATCATTTACGCACTTTACAGTTATGGAGAAAAATATGCCCACTGTCAGTTCATTTTCACAAGTCTTTTTTAAACGAAATAAATACATTTGTAATAAGTTTTAAAATTAATATTTACTATTAAAATGTTTAAGAAATTATATTTCATTTTATCAACTGTGAATAAACTTAAAAAACCCAACTTTTATTTAAATCAAAATAAATTCAAAACTTGTTTGTCTAAATTGTTGTTCACGAATAAAATACATTTTAATTTTGTATCTATTTTATTTCATTTCTTTTTTGTTGCTGTGATTGAAAGCACAAACTGTGAACAGAAGTGCACAGAATATTGGTTTGTTTTGTTCTTCTTTTATTTTATAAGATTTAAATATGGTTTTGTTTTTAACAAAATATATATACATATATTTATAAATATATATGATTATGGTGTCTGTTGTGTGTTGAAGTTAGCCGTTTAACGTTATGTTAATTCCCTTGTTAGCATTATTTAATTTGTCTGTGCTGAGTGTTTATTTTTAGCTTGTTTGTTCTTGATTTTTTGCATTTTGCTCTAAATTTACAGTTGCATTATTGATATTTTTAAACATTTGTTAGGCATACAACACAATTAAAATATATATTATTATGTTTATATATATATATATATATATATATATATATATATATATATAAATATGTATATCTTACACTTTGTTTTAGTTTAATTTATATATCCGTTCAAACATCACTAGTCTGTGCTTTGATGCGTCTTCCATCACTTCCAGTTCGAATCCAGTTCCAGGCTGCCACGAATAGGACCGTTATTATTCGCATATTAAATATGTATATGTATGTGCTGCATATGTAGCGCTATATAAAAAAGATATTCGGGCTGTTGCTAAAACAAAGCGCTAGGTGGCGTTTTTGCAAATAACAAAACTGAAAACTTATTTAATGCAAAGCACACACTCCACAAACCAAACACACACACACAGCGCACATAAAGAACAACATTGCAACTGCAACCTATTTAAATTCGGTGTACGGATCGGAACTGGGACTCCGTGGCGTTGCAGCTGGCGCCGTTGGCTGCTCCAAATTTGCCGCCATCTGTCGTAAATTATCCACACCAACCAGCAATTGTCTATGCGGACAGAAGAAGAAGAAGGAAAGGTGAGGTTTTATTTTTCTAAATTCAGATTTTTACAAAATATTCACCTCAGATTCTGTTCGGCATTGTCGGCGGCACGCAGCAAGTCCCGCGACAATTGATGTGTTCTGGACGGACGCGATGTGTTGCTGCTGCTTGTGGTGCTGTGACTGCTGCCTGGAGTCAATACTGCGGCGCCTCCACCCAAATCGCTGCTGCCTCCTCCGCCGCCGCCGCGCAGCGCAAAAAGCTCCGCCTGTAGAAATAAAGACAAATAATTAAATCACAACTCCAATAAATGTATACAGATGCGAAAATAGAACCTAATTTTTTATTTTAAATTTGAATTGAATTTAATTAAGTTGGAAACGATGAATAAAATTATGCGTTTTTTCTTGCTCACTTTTTTCTCTTTTAATTTTAAAACTTTCAAAAGGAGAGTGTGAGGGTGATGCAATTATTTTGCTGACAACTGTAGCTGAACTCACCTCAAGTTGCGCCACCTGTCGCCGCAGCCGTTGCATGTTCTGTGTTTGAGTGGCGGCCGCCTGAGTCTCCCTGCGCCTCGCATCCGTCAGAGCCAAAAGTTGCTGCTCAAATTCGTGGGCGGAACGCGTTTGGACGCTCAGCTCGAGGCGTGTCTCTTGTAGATCTCGCTGCAGTTGCTCGTTCTGCTGGCGCAGCGAGCTGCTGTTGTTGTCCGTGCTGTCCTGCGGCGGCGAGTCAATCATCGGATTCGAGGGCAGACCAATGGCGACATCGGCCAAACGCTGCGACGAATGCAGAATGGGTCCATCCGATAGAAAATCGGGCAGCATTTTCCCAGTGCTGCAAGCAGTTGCCTCGTTGCTCCCTGCTGGCAGCTGGGCGGGCATGGAGGAGACATTGTTGTTGCCGCTGCTGCCACTGTTGCTGGGCAAGCCTGAGGCAGGCAGCAGGAGTGCATTGTTGCCACCAGCAGCAGCTCCTGCGCTGCTGCTACAACTGATCTCGGCTGGTGAATTTGGCGGCGAGCTGAGCTGAGCTGCGGCATCTGGCTGCGGACACCATGTCTCTATCAAATGATCCTGAACGAAATCGGGCAGCGCCGAAGCCGAGGACGACGCTGTGTCCAGCGGCAGATCCAGCTTCATTTTGGGTGCAGCAGCAGCAGCCGCAGTTGATAAAACCAAGCGATTTGGACGCAATGCGGCACGACGACGTGGCGAGGAAGCGGGACAAGATGGTGGCATATCATTGCTGGAATACGAGCGGGGCACATAACGCGACGACGAAGAAGATGAGGCATGCAGCTTGCTGGGAAATATATCTGCAAAGGGAGAGATGAGCATCGCAATTCTCTAGCGGATTGAGAGAGACTCACCATCATCGTTGCGTTCATCGTAGAGGCGACTGTTGCGCATTTGAGCCAAGCCCGCGTGCTCATAATCATCATCATCGACGACGCCAACATCATCATTGTGTATATCTGCATCGTGCAGCAGACGCAGATCGGGTCGCAGACGCATCGAGCTCGTGTTGCTGCCACATGCCGCATACTCGGCGAGACTCGCCTGCGAGTCAAACGAGCTGAAGCGTGGCGAACGTTTCATTTTGGAGCTGCCATTTAAATCGGACGCCGATTGTGGCACCTTCGGACGTGCCCCAGTTGATTTAGGCAACGTGGTTATCGTTGTTGCTGTTGTGCTGCTGTTGGTGTTGCTGCAGCTGTTGTTGCAACTGTTGCCTGTGCCACACGCCGTGTCCAGTGAGGTGACTGTGCTGCTTGGCGCTGTTATTGTGCCGCTGCTGGATAAAAAGTGCTTAAAGGAGAACGTTGATGTTGTTGTCGCATTCGAATTGCTTGTGGCAGCAGCAGCAGCAGTTGTAGTTGTTGTTGCTGTTGCCGTTGCAGCTGCCCCTGTTGCACGTATATTTGTGTAATCATTGAGCCACAAATCGGCAACCAAATCGTTTAGATTTTCCGCTCGCAGCTGCTTAACAGCCTCGGAGCCTGCAGCGCCTGTCTCCTGTGTGGCAGCTGCACCAGCAGCAGCAGCTATTGTTGTTGTTGTTGCTGGGGCAGCTGCAGCATCGTCCGTTTTGATATTGTTCGCATTGCCATTGGCCATTTAAAATTTGTTGCCAGCCGCCGTTGAATTATTTTTGTTTTATTTGCTGTTTTGGTCGTTCGCTTTTTATGTTGCTCTTGTTGCTGTTATTCTTGTTTGTGTGTTGTATTTGTGATTGTTTTCTTTTTTGTGGTTTTTCGCTGGAAATTTAGTTAATCTTGCGTTGCATTTCTCTGCCGACTTTTCACACGAATTGTTGTTGTTGTTGCTGCTTAGTGCTGGACACAAGCGATACTTTGGCATTCCGTGCTGTTATCGATGTGTCTAGGTTCTCAAACGATAGTTGTTAGATCAAAAACTGGTAGTAGCTATGAATAGCTAAAATTAGCAATTATACAAAATTAAAATAAGCAGATATTTATTTATTTATTTAACAACTCTACTATCGTATGCAAATCGCTCCTCTCTAAGTTTGCCATAAAAATACAGGCCTAGTGTTGCCAACTAACTAAATTGAAGTGCTCGCTAGCCAATACTAATCGCTTTGGTATTTTATGGGTTTTCGGCAGGCGTTCACACTGCTCTCGTGGTTTTTGTTTTGTCTTCGCACTCCTTGCCTATTGCTACAGAGAGGAGAACGGCGAACGGTATCTTTCGGGCATAAACGTTGCTAATTGGCGCAATATAAAAATGCATTATTAATGCCATAAAAAGCGAAAGGCGAACGTGTCGACGCTTGCTGTGCGTGTTTAAATTATTTAAAAGTGAACGTAAAACCAACAAGGAAATCAATCATCAAATAACCAGTAAAAAATAATAATAAGAAGAGCAGTGCAAGGGCGGCGCAAAGAAAGTGGAAAAGAAAATTCTGCGTAGCAAACAAACCGGTCGGCGCGCAACACACACACTTACAAAACACAAACACACACACATACAAATATATAAATACAGACAGACGAAAACGTATGCAAAAGACGCATTTTTAACACAACAAAAAAAAAAAAAAAGTGTAAAGTGAAATAAGAAATACACACAAATTTGTTTTATTTGCCTGACCAAGAGAAAAAAAGGCAAAAGGCGGCCGCCATATGCGACAGCGATTGTTATTGCTGCTGTTGCTGCAGCGGGGGTGACAAAGGCAGCGGTGGTGGTGGTGGTGGTGGAAAGAGCCAGCCAAGTGCTGTAAAGCGTCGCACAACGACGCTCACCTTTCGCGTATTGTAAATTGTATTTGCAAACACACAAACGCATAGACACACACACACACACACACACAGACACATACATAGACAGGAACGTGTGTTCCACTTTTGATAGGCAGCGCCCCTTTTGCTGTCCTGATTTAACTGCACATGCATGTGTGTGTAAAGTGAGCGAGAGAGAGAGGGAATGTATTAGTGAGTGATCAGCAGCAGTTAAAACTCGCTCTCTTCTGAGTTCTGTGTGCGTGTGTTAATTTGCATATATATATATATATATATATATATATATATAATACATATATATATATATATTTCATAATAATAATCAAACAGAGAGAGAAAGAGAGAAATGCAACGGAGCTGCAGCAGCAGGCAGCAGGTGAGTTCCAATTAGAATTTTTGTGTCTCTCTCTTCACTAAATTGCCAAGCCATGCATTCAACCACATCCAGTCAGTCAGCTATCCTTGTTTTGCTCTCATTCCATTCCAATTTTCCAGCAGCAGTCGCAGCAGCAGCAGCCTCTGCTTGGCCACGGCCCCATTTATTGACTTGTCTACATTTCACAGTTCTTTTCTCCTTCTCCTCATCCTCATCCTCCATCCCATGTCTGTCATTGCTGCCGTTGCCTTTTCCCTTCCATTTTACTCTTCACGCTACGCTTTTGTATACAAATTATGGTGCGCTTTGATTGCTCTTGTTGTTGTTGTTTTTACAGTTGTTGTTTTAAGCTTTTATGGCATTGCTGCTGCTGCTGCGTCGTGCATTCCACTCTGTTGTTGTTGCTATTATTGTTGGTACATATGGTATATATATATATATATATATATATGTATATATGTAGTGTTGTAAACTTTATAAATATAGATTTTAATTTGCTTTTACCGCATTCGTAATTGATTTCGGTTTTTCGCCCACAGTTAATATTTTGCCCTGCCTTGCAGCCCACTCACCCACTTCCCTCTCCCCTTCTCCTTCCATTTGCTTGTGCGTGCCAAGAAAAGTGAAAATTGAACCGAGTGGGTGGTTGTGGGGTGGAAGGTGTGTGTGTGTTAAAGGGTCATTTTTTCTTTGTTTTTTTTTTTGTTTGTAATTTCTTTTCACCTGTAATTCAATTAACATTTAGCCTTAGCACTTCACAATTTGTTGACCCATTTTTTCTGGTATTTTGTTTTGCTGTTAATTAATATTTCTCCCCACCCCCTTCCAGCCATACCCCTTCTCGGCTCGTTCACTTCCAATGATAAGCTACAAATTAACAGTTTTATAGTACATTGTTTCCATTATCTGCTCCTTGGATTTATTATGGCCTTTTGAGTATAGCGGCCAAGTGGGTGGAGAGAAAGAGACAGAGACGTTATATATATATATACATTTGTGTGTGTGTGTGGGCTGCGCTTACGTGCTTAAGTATCGTATTCAGCAATCAATAGCAACAACAACAAAAATAACTACAATAACAGTAAAACAACAACAACAACAAGCAGCATTCATTTTTCATTTTTCTGTGAATTTTATGCTTTTGAATGACACTTTTCCAGTTTCCACTTACCGCTTTTTACCGGTTTTTACACTGCTCTGCTTTGTTGTCTTTCCGTTGTCTTCGTTCAAATTGTGTTTCTGTTTCAATGGCAGATATTATTTTGTTTTTTGCTAGCGCTTGTGTTCGGCTATTAAAAGCTACATTTCTTTTTTTAAATGAAATTAGCCTTAGTAATTTGTATTATTAACTTTAATTGCATTTACATATTTCGATGGGGATTTATTTACAATATTTGATTATGTAGTGTATTAAAAATTTGTTATCAATGGAATTAGATTTCTTCAAAACTGCTGTGAAAAATTGCCGGTTGATCAACTAAGCCACAAGTTAATCATAAAAGCGTAAATAATACTTTTGATACCCTTTCTAGAGGGTATTTTAGCTTTTTTTTGCAACGCCGATCCCATATTTACTATATATATATATATTCATGATCGGCATCACGAGTTAAGTCTTTTATGGTAATGGCCGTCTGTCTGATTTTGTTGTTTTACTCCGTTATATAACTTGCCGACCGATTCTGAGTCATTTAGCATATATACAATCAGTTGAAAATTGAGTTTTGAATTGTGGAATTGAGTTAGGCATAGATATAGATATGTCAACCTTAATGAATTATAATAATAATAATAATAATTCTCAGTTGAATTAATGAAAATTCGTATAAAACTTAACTACAACATAATATATCGAACTCCGCACTAAAATTCAAGGGTATTTAGACGTTCTGCTCATTGAAAAACGTAAAAAAACGTCAAGAATAATTAAAAGTACAAATTAATATTTAAATTAAAAATAATACGCTCCAGAAAGAGTATAAACAAAAATAAAAATAAACTTGATATACAAGTGTTATATTTATAAGAACGAAACCTTCACAAAGAATTAAATTTTAGCTGTGTTTGTCAGTTTTATGTTGGCTAACACAAAGGGCTCGAATGAAACGCAAATAGCTTGAGTTAAATGACATTCTGGCGATTTCTTTATTCCCTTTTTGCAGCGCTAATTGCTTAGGTCGATTAAATTGCTCCGATATCCGTTTGTCATTGGCCATTTTCTTTGCTTGTTTTGCTGTTTTCATTGTATTTCCTTTTCTAAGGATTCCTCTCGCATTTCGAATTGAGCTAATTGCTTTCTGTTAATTTATTTGCAGCTCATGACGCTGCCCGCAAATGCGTCGCACGAAGCATAGACAGGAAAGGAGCAGGAGCAGGAGCTGTTGGAGCAGAACGGCAGCGTCTGGATACAAATGTCGTCGTCGAGCAACGGCGGCATCAATAGTGCCACAAATGGCCGCAGTGGCAGCACTGGCAGCGCCAACATCAATCTCAATCTAAAGCCCAAAACGGGAGCAACAACAACAGCAGCAGCAACTGGAGCAACTGCAACAACAACAACACATAAAACTCTGCCGGATTTGAAGACGCAGCGCAGCAATAGCAGCACTGGCAGCGGCATTGGCATTGTGGCTAAAACACTTGCTACCCATCGACGCGACAGTTCGCATGTGGAGAAATCCCAGCTGCCCATCGTTGAGCAGCGTCAGCTCAGCTATGGTTCGCCGCAGCAGACCAAAAGCAGCAGGGAGCAACAGTCACAGCCAAAGGATTGGCAACTGGTCTACAGCGATGGCAAATTGCAGGCGGGCACTTTGCAATCGCTGATCATGCATATGGTGCCCACACACGACTATTATCCGGAGCATGCTTTTCTCTTTGCGTTTCTGCTGAGCGGTCGTTTATTTATACGCCCGCACGAGCTGCTCGCCAAAATCTCCGCCTGCTGGGAGCAGCAACAGTCGGCTAGCGATGTCGTCGATGAGGCAGTCGCTCAACCCACATCATCGCTGGCGTTGCACTTGAACTCTGCCTCGCCGCTGACACAGCGCAAGGGGGGAGCTGCTTCAGCTGCAGCTGCAGCTGGCGTTGGAGTTGGGTCAGGTGCAGTTGTCGCCAGTTCGGAGCTCGAGCTCGAACCGAAGCCACAGCAGCGCACATTGACGCAACGTTCGGCGCAATACTGCATTCGTTTGCTCTCCGAATGGATTGAGATCTTTCCGTATGATTTTCGGGATGAGCGTCTGATGCAACAGGTGCGCATCCTCGCCAGAAAATGTGTCTACATCGACAACTCGCTGGGCAAGCAGGTCTCGCGCATTCTTCAATTGCTCGTCTCCCGGCTGACAGCCTTGGAGCAATACGAGGAATTTCTGCAGACGGTGAACAACAACGAACAATCAACCAACAACATCGAACACCAGCCACAAAATCAACTGCAACAGCAGCTGCAACATCAGCATCAGCAACAACAACATCATCATCATCATCATCATCATTTGCATCTCAATTTGCATAATCCGTTTCAGACGTTTCTGGGCAGCAGCTCGTCGTCGTCGTCGCATGCAACCGCGAGTGGCAACAATAGCAACAACAGCAACGGCAGTGGTAGCAACAGCAACAGTGCCACAAATGGTGGCATTCCAACGAGTGCTGGCTCCGTTTCGGGCAGCTCAACGAGTGGCAGCAACTCGGCTTCGAGCACGCCACAACCGGATGAGGTTTTCGGTATCATGGACATTTGTGGCAGCTGCGAGCATTTGGCCCATCAGCTGACGGCCATTGAACTGGAGCGTCTCTCGCACATTGGACCCGAGGAGTTTGTGCAGGCCTTCGCCAAGGATTATCAGCAGGCCAAATGTGCCACTGCCACTGGAGATGTGGCACCGGGAGGTGCAGGGACTGCTATCAGCAGCAGCTCATTGAACGATATGAAAAAGACACGCAACTTGGAATCGTATGTGCAGTGGTTCAATCGTCTCAGCTATTTGACAGCCACCGAAATTGTTAAGGTGGGTTGTGGTTGGTGTTGGTGGGTGGTGGGTGGAGAAGGATTATTGTGGAGCGGGCTAGGGATTAGTAAGTGCTTAAAATGATTGCGTCCCTGCAGTGCCCAATATGTTGCAAAGCATTTGCGTATGCAAATGAAATATGCGAACCCCAAAAGAATCAAAAACCCAAACCAAAAAATACGCAAATCAATAAGTTGAAGCAGGGCTTTAAAATAAATAAATCACAATCTTTTGATATGAGAGTTGGCTCAAGAAATTTAACTGTTACCAAAATAAATAAATCACAAACTTTTCATGTGAGAGTTGTCTCAATAAATGTAACTTGTACTAAGCAATTTTAATCAGTGAATACGATTTATTTAAATTGTTTGAGTTAATAAAAGGGGTTAGAAACAGAATTTCGATTGATTGCACTTTTAATGCTAAATTGGTTGCACTTCTCACTTTTTTAAAAGGTTCTATAGATAACAATGCAATGCCGAATTAATAATTGATTAAAAACTATAATTTAAGTAAAATTCATTGTATCTATTAAACTGAAAGTTTTGCTTCGAAATGGTAAATTTGTAAAATGTAGAAGAAAATCAGTATTTAATATATATTTTGTTATTATTGTTATTAACTTTTGTGTTTGTTTTCGCAGTATCCGAAGAAGAAGCAGCGTGTGCGTATTATTGAATATTGGATTGAGACAGCGCGTGAATGCTTCAACATTGGCAACTTTAATAGTCTGATGGCCATAATAGCTGGTCTAAACCTGGCGCCCATTGGCAGACTCAAAAAGACGGTAAATATTATCAAATATGTATATATAGAGTTAATACTTATAGAGAGAGACTTATTGATTTGTGTTTGTTTTTGATTTTGATTTTGCAGTGGTCTAAAGTGCAATCGGCAAAATTCTCAGTGCTGGAACATCAAATGGATCCAACATCGAATTTTAACAGTTATCGCTCGACGCTTAAAGCTGCCATGTGGCGCTCCGAGGGTGCCACAGAGGATCGCGAACGCATAATCATTCCATTTTTTAGTTTATTTGTTAAGGATCTATATTTTCTAAACGAAGGCTGCTCTAATCGGTGAGTGTTTGAACTTTCTTGAACTTGTGTAACTTGAATACGATATAATAAAATTAATTTGAATTTGTTGTAGTTTGCCAAACAATCATATCAATTTTGAGAAATGCTCACAGCTCGCCAAACAAGTGATGGAGTTCAACGAATGGAAGAAGGTGTCGTGTCCATTTGAGAAATTGCCGAATGTCATTGCCTATCTGCAGCACAATGCGGTGCTCAATGAGAATACGCTCTCGATGGCATCCTTTGAATGTGAGCCACCCGAGAATACCGAGGAGAAGGATCGCTATAAAACTGTGAAAGCCGAAACGAAGCAACAATTGCTGCTACAATTAATGGAGCAACAACAACAGCAACAACAGCAAAATCAGCAATAGTTGTCTGGTTTATTTAGTATACTAATATATATTTATATTTAAGTTACGCTTAAGCGCTTGCCATGTTTATTTTTTTGTAACCTAATTTTTACACACAAGTCGATTATAAATTGTAAGACGGGGTGAAAATTGTTTAGGCTAAGTTCCACGTCTAGTTTAGAGACATACACAGGCGCATGCGCTGCTTCATTTCAAAGCCGGCAAATTGCTTTTAAAGCAATCTTTACGGCAACTTTTCAGCTTTTAACTATACAACTCATCACTTATTATTACCCCATTTATAAACATTTATCTAAATTCCACTTCATCATTAATTCCATTTTTCCATTTTAAGACTGGCCTTTTTCAACACACACATTGCACTAAATTATCATTAACCAATACTGCACAAAGGCGCATGCGCAAAAGCAAAAAAAAAAAAAAAAATCAAGGAACATTTTCTATGAAACGCAAAGCATCTCCAGAATGTTGCCAGTAATTAAATTAATAATTATTTAATTAGCATCAAGCAAAACGATAACAAAACGAAATGATTGTATGTACTTAAAACATTTTATTGCCGCAACTTATCGATTCTATTTATTTGGTTAAATGTATGTAATATTTGTTAGTATTACGGAAACGGGAAGGAAGAATATATTTATACATATATTATGTCATAATTTATTTTGAACAATTTGACAAACTTGCGTGTGTGCGCGATATTTTGTAAGCGAACAGTATTTATATTGATATATTTACACAATTTTATATAGCGAAATTAAATCATTTTTAATATTTAATATTGGTTTGATGACGCTTTTGTCCTTGAAGCTTCGAATAATTATTAGCAATGCAGCTTCTACTTCAAACACACATTTCTTTCAATCTAAAAAATAGAAGAACAACAACAACAACAAAAATGTAAACTGTGGCAGCTACAATGATGCTTATATCCTTTTTAAGATCTAATTTTTAATCGAGGAAACAAACGAGAATATATATATTTATTTATTTATATATATATATATATATGTACTTATCTTTCAAAGCAAAAATTAATAACAATATGTGTATTGGTATCTTTATGATAACAACTGTAAAGGGACTAAGTTGACATAACATCGATTAAAAAAAACACTGCTTTTGAATAAATCAACTGATCAACACCATTCTCATAATATAATTAACAGCAAGTCTTTTAATTTATTTAATTCTGTAGAATTCAATTCAAGCTGCCTATGTCCTTACAAATTGGAAATTTATATCTTTGGCGGGTTAATTTCTCGACTGCTCTATGACAAAAGCTACTTGCTGTCGCTATCCAGTGCGATAAATAGTGTTGTCAAACAAAATATGCTATCGATGTGGCAAAGTTTGTCTCGATAACTCTTGGGTCCCAAAACAGCCCCTTCACACAGGCACTCACACACACATACATATACACGTAGAAAAGCAATCAGATAGGGGGAAAAGCGGCATCGGCATTGGCGCTGTGTTTTATACGCGATGCGATTCTGTTGGCGTGCAGACGTCCTCACGGTGAACATTTTAATGAAAAATCAAAAGCCGAAATCAACGCATAAAATACTCTAATTGGAATCCAAGACAAGCGCATCAAAACGAATTTCCAGCAACTTTGTCTCTCTTTGTGTTATGTGTGTGTAAAGTGCAATTGCAACTTTTCATAGCGTGTGGCTGATTTGTCTTTGTTTAATTATTTAAGCTTAAAGGACGATTTAAGTGGGAGTTGATGAAGCGCAGCTAAAATAAGAACCTGTTGTTGTTATTGTTGCCAGGAGTGGGGCACAAACAAAGCGAACCGAAAACACACAGCGACAAAAAGCGACGGAAAAATCGATTGTGCTCATTTTTGTTTTGGTTCATGTTTATATTGATGCTTTAGTGTGTGTGTGTGCTGTGTGCTTGTGTGTGTTGCGCGAATTGCAACAAATAACAAATCAAGACGATAAACCGATAACAGTGCTGCACATGGCATGACTCACACAAATAAGCAGGAAACATGAAAAATAATCAAAAGTATGCGAAATTGCCCCAAGATTTGGATCTGAGCTTTAATAGCGATTTAGATTTGCTGCCGGACACCGCAGCCGATATCGATGCCGATGAATTCAATTTGAGTGGCTCGCCACCTGCTGGTTTAGTGCTAAACAACGACGACGACGTCGACGTTGGGAACGGCGACGACGGCGGTGACGACGACGACGACGAAGAAGACGACGAAATTGTCATTGCAGCGCAGGTTGTTGGGGGCGGCGACGGCAGCGGCAGAGGCGCCGGCATTGGCAGCGGTGGCTTGCGTTTAGGCACACGAAAGCAGCGTAAGCAGCGCAAGCAGCAATTGGAACAGTTGTACAACAAAAAGAATAAGATCTGCGGACTAGGCAGTGATAGTATTATCAAGGTGAGTCAACAACGCCACGCCACGCAATCGATAAATCTCAACATGCACATATACACACATGTCTATTAAAATATATGTAAAGACAAACAAAATGTAAATATCCCATGCCCAAAATATAATATATTCATTTGTAACATTTTCGCTATTTTCTCTTAATGATCAATCAGAAGTCTCTGGCTTAAGATTAAGATTTTCTTTGTTGAAAGTTAAGTGAATTAGGTGCGAGTTGCGTAAAATTAAGAAAACTTTCTCTATTAATGTTGTTTGCAAAAGATAAGATTTGAGTATAAAAAGGCTTAACAGTGATAACAGTCTGAGGATTGAAGGTAGAGTATAAGCTCTAAGATCAAGTAAAAAATTCACTATTCCATAGCCACATTAATGGGACAGTCTCTTTATTTTTAACTCACAGTTATTGTATTATATTGTATATACGTATTTACCAATACTAAAATATACAGAAGATCACTTGCAAAACAATTGCTCGCCATAACATTTAATTTGATTTGGGTAAATCAAACAGCATAAATAGATTATATGCAAAAAAAAAACAGTATTTATTTAAACAAAGTTAAAGATAGAATGACATAAGCACAAGTGGCAAACACAAATAATCAAAAAATAAATAAACAATGAGCAACAGAAAACAGTCAACGTTGCGCTCAAGAAAGCACACAACCCAAAAAAAAATCGATATAGCAACAAAGAAAAAAATATAATATACAGCTAGAAAAACGACGGCTCACCTGAACAAACTAAGACTAGGAAAACCAAACCAAACAACAAAAGTCATTTGAATATCATGCAATTGTTTAAATAGCCAAGCCAAACAGAACAAAGTTAAGCGACGCTGGGACGACGCCAGAGTTGCCAGAGTTTAACAGTGGCAAGGCGAAATCACGTTTAATGCTGCTGATGTTAATGGATTTATGTTGTTCTCAAACTCATTTTGCGGCCAGGCTTGTTTTGGGGTGTGTGTTTGTGTGTGAGGGGCGGGGGCAAGTAATGATGTCTACTTAAAATGTTTGTGAAAAGCCGACGGTTTTTCTTTGTCCGCCTTGACCAGTGTGGCCATGCTCTCCCCCCCAGTTTTTTTTTTTATATTTGTCAGATTATCTCTTAAGCACGCCCATTGGATGGAATGTGAAAATATACTGCAGAGAACTTGTAGAAATATTACATTTAGACTTAAAGTAAGCGTTGCACAATCGATGTAACTGCTCATCATCTATTCAAGCTTATGTCACACACTTTTTATCTGAGTGTAGCGCACAAAAATCGATAAATGCTTGTATCTATGCACATTTTTACTCAAGTGTCTCGGCTATAACAATAACTAACAGTAAACAGTTTCGTATACTTAATGACATGGTGTTCACACCTGGTCATTATTAATGCCATTATATTAATGTACGTACCCTTATGCCGCAAGCCATGAACATACGTTACCCTTTTCCCCCTTTACAATCTTTCCAACCACATCAACACGCAGCTCCATCAATAATAAAACGTGTCAAGCCCATGTCAATCATAGACGACGCTGCTGAAAATGTTGTGCATTTGAAAATTAATTACAACCATCTCCCCCAAAGCAACAATATTTGTGGCACGTGTGTGTTTTTGTGAGTGTGTAACTGTAAATTTAGATATATTTAGATCCTCGTACTACTTTCACATGTCGACTCTGACAAGCGTTCGTCAGTCTGAGCGCAGATTATTCGCTTTTTTCTTCTCCAGGGCTAACGGAACATTTCATAATACGATAATCTCTGCAGCAGTCAGTAAACAACTCGGCCAGTTTTATAATCGTACCAACATTCGCTCCAATGCGGACAATTAGGCGCAACGATTCCTATATAAATCGGGATTATCATACTACTTTTTAATTTATTTATTATTTATTTCAATCACTTTGTCACTCACCATTTGCCAGTGCAACGGAGGCCAATATGAGAAATAGCAAGACTTTAATCTTCATGTTTGTATAAGTAAAAGTTTTCTTCACTTCGACAGCTTATTTTCAACTGAACCGAAGGTTTAAAAATGAACAGATTATATATTCATAGTATTTACAAATGTCTGAGGGGAAACTCTGATGGCAGATTTACTTATCGCTACATTGTATTTTGTATACCCTCGATACGGCTATATTATTTTATTAATACTGTCTGTCAAAAACTAAAATTATTATTATAAATTAATACGAGTTCACTATTTAATTGAATTAGATTCTTTAACCTTTTAATAATTTAATGAAACCTATAGGGCATTAACGATTCGATTCACGTGATATATTATTTAATGAAATAAAATACTACGAAGCAGTCAACGTTGCTTATCAGTAATTTTGTGTAGGTACCATCGGGAATTATATTTAAAACGGTTCATATTGTTGTCAGTGGAGAAGTTCAACTTATAATGTAGTCAAATAGACAATTTGCTTATCGCTGTTTTAGCTGCAAAATAACTCAGTTGAATGTACACAATTTAGGGCGATGCCTGACCTAGCGTATTTCTTACAGGGTATTGGAAAATTTTCTTCAAAAATTGCAACTAAAATTTAAAAAAATACGAGTTATATCTATTAGAATACTGACAAGATTCACGAAAACTGCAATTTATGTGTATCAACGGCTGATCTACTCAACTGACTAATTCTGCACAGCCTGGCAACGCTCGAGCGATGCCTACTAACGCTGTTTAGCTGGCTGCTATTAACTTCCTTTTAACGTTGCCAGCTTTTTTGCAAACATAAGCTGCCAGCCCCTTTCTCTCTTTTTCTCTCACTATCTACCTGCATTTTTCAATAGTTACCTTGTCCCTATTCTTATTCACCCCTACACTCGTTACTTTTATGCGTGTGTGTGTGTGTGAGTGTATGTGAGTTTGCTAACCAATTAATTTATGCTCTGGCCCCTGCTCAAATGTGGCACGCATCAAGTGAGGCTCATTATGGAGAAGAGAGACTCAGAGACTCAACTGACTGCATCGGTGCAATCTAACCTAGATTTGGTGGGGTAAACGATGTCCTCGTTGCACGGTGCACGTTGCTACTAAAAACACGCATACGCCCCTCGTTCTACATGCTGTTTCATTTTGATTGCCCAACTGACCGTTCAACGTTGTTGTTTTGTTTGTTTATTTTAGTAAAAACAATGCAACAACAATAACAGCATGGCACTGAATTGGGAACGTGGTGATTGCAAGGGATTGGTGGAGAGGGGGAGGGGTGTGGCAAGTGCTTTTGTGGTGTGACATTATATAGGCGTTGTAGCAGGGCGTCGGTCGCCGGTCGTCGCTCTGTTGCCTGACGCCTATCGCCCGTGTCTCGTTTTTGCTTTTGTTTTAGCATTTTGTGACTTGCATAAAATAAGTGATAAAAACGCTTTGTGGCATATGCATTTGCAACAACACGACTAGGAAGATTTATCAGCCAGGTCTACAAAATGCAGTGCCTGCAGTTAACCTGACTTTATGCCATAATATTATCATAAAATGAAGCGCTTTGTTTGCTGCTCGTCTACGTGATGACTCTAATGAAGACAGACAGAGAGACAGGTGGACAATGAAATCCTTCAGGGGAGCTTCTTTGATTAAGTGTTTAACATGCAGCATGTGATTAATGCGTCTATTTAAATTATGTTATTATTTTTTATTGTTTTCCATTATTTACAAAGTCGCTTATAAATGAAATATTTAATAGCGACTGTGGCATATTTTTTTCTCATGATTAATGGTATTTGTTTTTATATATTTATGTGGAGACCAATTAAGTCGAGACTCGACTATCTAATTCGATCCTCTAAATGAATATGGCGTTAATTTAATTCAATTTCTCTAATTATATTGTAGTATTAAAATTATCTTTATGAAGAATATATTATATGTTTCTTTTAAATTATATTACAGCATTAAAGTTATCTTTATTAAGTGCTGAACCTCTAACTGCATAATTATTTTCAACAAAATTTGCTGCTGAACTACTTCTGCTCAGTGTGGCAACTCTTGTGGGATCCGTGCTAACGTTCTCTAGCTGCCTGCTATGTGCTCCCGCCTTGGGTTGCCATCCTTTTTAATTTAGCTATTAGCCCAAGCAAACATTATTTAATCATGTATACAATACTTTTATTAGCAAACTAAATTGCTCTAGCGAATTCCCACCTTATCATTTTTAATTATTTGCTTTTTGGGTGTGCAAATCTAATTTACACTTTTAATTGGCCGCACAGAATGACGACGGGGGAGAAACCATTCGCCTGCCAGTTGCAAAAATAGTCAGCTGGAAAATGTGCATCCTGCTGCCGTTTAACAAAAGTTTGTTTCACAATTTCATGTTTTATTTTCTGCCAACTCAGCCTGCTTCCCGTCTAGCGGCGCTGCGTGACTGCAATTGTTGTCGCAGAATTTTGATTGTCGAAATTTGCATTTCATTCACGGCTTATTCTAAAGTTGCCGTTATAGTTTTGCATGTGCTGTCAAATTTGTGATGAGTTTAACAACAAAATGCCTGGTGGTATTTTGCGCAATGTAGTTTTAGATTCACTATTGTATCTAGTTTTAGTTGCACTTCACACAACACTAATTGCAAGTCATATGTAAGACTCCATTTGCTTTTGCAACTTAAATTAAACATAAAATTGCTAAACATTGAACAGTAATTTTGCGGCAACAAATGTGAACTACCTGTTTTCTACTTTTAAGTTCATTGAACAATGCCGCAAATGTTGTGCTCAAAAGTTTTCGCACAAAATTTAACAAATTGAATTAATTGCGTGCAAAATTCCAAACGAAAAGAGCACAAAAGCCACTAAATGTCGGTTACAACAACAACAACAACAACAACAACAACAACAACAATAAAAGGCACCCAAGAACTAAGCTGGAGCAACAGCCCCCTACTCCCCCACCCCCCGCAAGTTGTCTAAAAAGTGTGTAAGGGCAGACCATAAAAAAAGGGATATTCTGTAAATGGTCTAGGGCAGGGTAGTTCTGTACACTTGCAGATATATTTTTCCTTTAATGTCGATACAGAAAAATACAAAAAATATAAAATGAAATAAATTAAATTGCAAATAAGATTTAATATTTTAATTTAAATTAAAAAATGTATAAATATTTACAAGATAGAAGATACCCGACTTAAAGAGATGTTTGGTCACACGGTATAAAAGCGGCTGTTGGCAAATAACAATTTTGTGAGCATTTTTTGAATGAAATCAGTGTTCAAAGGGATGGTTGGATGAAGGTTACCCAGTTGGCTCAAGCTATGGCTGTATATAATGCAGGCAGGCTGGCAAGTCGGCAAGCCTTGGAATGTGCAGGATATATGTATGTACATAAACAGGGCTGTGTAGTGTGTGCTATGATTGTTATGACTTACACATATATATATATAAATATATATACATGCTAATGCTTGCTTAATGCGTTTGCATGCTCACATATAATTACCATAATCATCATCATCAACATAATGTGCTGCTCCCAATAATGGCTGCAAAGTCTTGGAAACAATTTCATATCCGTTTGATTTGCAACGCCAGCTGCCACTACAACATGTACCACTTGCAAACGGTTAGAGATTGGGCAGGAGGCAAGTATGTGACGCATCGGAATAGTTGCGAGCATATTACGGAATAAGTCTCCAGTCAATGAGGGGCATCATCATAAACAAGACAATCAACAGGAAGTGAGCACAGCGAGTTGACAGCCCTGCGCACAGGAGCTGGTGCTGGTGCTGGAGAGGGATCTGGAGCTGGAGCTGGATCTGAAGCTAAGCTAAGAGGCAAAAACTTCCGCTTGATAATACTAGAAGCTAAAAGGGCATAAAATGGGAAGCAGCAACACCAGAAGTTAGGGCTGTGCTGGGATTTTTGACGTTGCTTTTGCCTTGTTGCCAAGTTGTAAACATGCAAAAATTGTCAATTGAAAAGTGAACGACAGTCGAGCCAACCAAAGGAGCAACAGCCAAGTCATATAACGATGTGGCAAGCAGCAGGCAACCATATAACATAAAAGAACGCCAACAGCAACAACAATAACAGCAAAAGAAACATACAACAATAGTGGTAAATCTGTGCTAAAAGAGCCCGCGGGAACCAGCCCAACTCTAGCTTAGCAGAAGGGCGGGTTATGGGGATGGGGAGGGGAATAGGTAGGTCTTATTTTTGTTTTTGCCTCAATGCTTTGTAGCGTTTTTCCCTGGCTTCCTTCTACCACTTAACCAAAGCCTCAAAAAGGGGCATATACATTGTGAAATCATGATGCTTGATATTGTATGTTAAATGTTTTGCTTAAGCTACATTTTATTATTCACGCTCTCCAGTTGAGCAGTAAATTCAATTGAGTTTATTACTTGGAAACCTGGTCTTATACACAATATTCACTTAAATACTTGCTGGCTATATACAGACACAGCTGTGGATCGTTGCTAACCTATTCAAGAAATGTTTCACAATTTATCAATTTTTGTTCTTATTTATTCTTATCATATATTTTATATCAAATTTGTAGTTCAACTTGCTCGATGGCCACCCAAAACGATACTAAATGCAATACAACTCTTCTTCGCATACAGCATATTTTGCATTGGGTTTGTCAACTTACACATATTGTCAACATTTTCTTTTTTCTTTTCTGGTAGGTATTCACATGCCAACATATGTGCTCCATTTTTGTTGTTGTGCATCTGTTTTTTTCTCCTTTTTTTTGGAAGCATCCCAAATTTAATTCCCAGCCGTTTTTTAAGGGTTCGCAGGTGCGGTGGCAAAAAATTGTGTTGCATACTTAAAAGCGGCAGGTTGTAAATGCAAAGTTAGCGCACACATAAGTTATGGAAAATTTTCTCTGTAAAAATGTTCGGTTTATTTAAATGAGAAAATGTGTGAAAAAATGGAAACATTTACACGTATTAAATATGCAAAGACCAATAAATATTCGTTTTTATAAGGTGCACTTTGATTTAACAGTGCAATCCACTTGATATTTATTTTCTGATTTTGCAACACAAATGTTTATATATGATTACATTTAATATAATATTGCAGCATGCATGTCGAGTATTAGTTTTTAGTACGTAAAACGATTAACATTAGTGTGTTTTATGTGCGATTTGTGTTCCCTGATCCCATTAAAAATGAGTAAAATGGGTGTAATCTAATTGTGCAAAAGTACGCCATGGGCAGATCCTAAATTATATATTCTCCTAATTCCTCGTATGCCATAATCACATAATAATACCAATCAACTTGCGATAGCAATAAAAGGCACAACTGTGAAGATTGTGACTTTTATTTTCAATAAAATATGCATTGACTTAATATTTATCAACTGTAAGATCGAATAGCCAAAATGTGTTTTCATATTTAACAAAATTCCATCAGCAAACCTACAATATATTCAAAAGCTGAATTCTTGTAAATATTTCGTATTTTCTGAATTTAAATTTAATTTTTCAATTTATTTTTAGCATCAGCAATCCTACTAAATTTTTATAAGCTTAAATCTCATAAGTATTTTTAATTTTTTAAATTTAAATATAATTTTTAATTTAATCTAAACAATTTTGTACTTTGTGCATTTTTTGTGTGTCGTCCGTCCAAAGTTGACATTAAATAAATAAATAAAATATAAATGAATAAATGTTATTTCCAAGTTGTTTTTATTCGATTTGAGCTTTCTAACTTGTTTCTACAATCAGGAAAAAAATGCTTGAATTTTGAATAAGATTTTGAAATTATTTCTAAAAACAAGAAAATCTTTCGAGTTTTCAGGTTGATTTTTTTAATGTCAGGGCGATCCTTTTTCTGAGTGTAACCGTAAATGTCCCGTTAAATAGTTTCCAGCTAAAGACAGTCGGCAGCAAATGTGAGCGTTGAGTTGTCGAGGAAACAGCTGCAAGTGTCACTTGGTATTTTCCAGTTTTTCATTTTCTTGACAGTTTTAGTGACACGTTCAGGGCTGGGGAGCCGGAGTCGAGAAGCCAACATTGTTTGTCCAGCAGGGAAAACGGGCAGCGCACCGCCCCCGAGGAGTCCAACACATTTCTTTCACATGGCAACGCAATTTTCATACATTCATACAATGTCAGCAATGAAGCGGGTGAGCACAAAGCAGGAGGAGTAGGCGGGGGCAGGAGAAGCTGGGGGAGCAGCAGGCGGAGCATATGGCATTCGCATTGTTATGACAAGCTGAAAATTATTTTGATTGACATTGTGTTAGTTGACACGACACTAGCTAATGGAAAATTAATAGTTGGCAAGTAAAATGTGTGCAGCCTGTACTCTCTTCCCTGGAGTCCTTTGGCAATTGAATTCTGCGCGTGCCGAGGGAAGGCGGGCGTGAGGGGGCATCAAATGCAATTCGCTTAGGTGAAAAATGAGCGGGGCTGTCGCCTTGGCAGGCCCTTGGCTATAAAGTTGATGCTTTGCCGTCAATTTAGCCACATCGAGCGCGGATCCTTGTCGAGAGGACATTAATAGCCTTGTTGGCTTCTCACTCGGCTTTTTTTCACTTCAGTTTTCCGCCTTTTATTGTTTGTTGCTGCCGTCCACGCTAAGCGGATTATGCACTTTGCCCAGGAGCATCGAATCCTGCTGCTCCACTGACTGTGACCTGCCTCCCGACTGTTGTCCAACAAATCCAGCAAAATGGCACGTCAAGTCTTATAAAATATTTCCAACTAATTTAAATGCCTCTGGAACTAGACTCTGTCGTTAACAGGCTTTGCGACCATAGCGAATACTGTCGCCAACTCGAGTGCATGGTGTACTGCCTACATTTATCATACTAGCTTTAAAACCAAAAAAATGTATAAACATTTTTGTTAACGGACCACAAAACTGGGTCAGCAGTGCCCGCGGGCAAAAAAACTGCATGCTAAATTTGTCAAGCTTTCAAATCGGGGCTTTCAGCCGAATGTAACATTTTGTTGCTGTGACAAATGCCTTTTAAAAAGTTGCAGCCCAAAAAAAAAAAAACAAGAGGAAACATTTTTGCCTTTTTTAAAGTTGACAAGTTAATGAGTTTCTGCCTGCATTCAAAATCCTCTTTTACTTGGTTTGTTAACCAGTAAAAACATTAAATATGAAAATATATGAATAGAAATTGTCCAATTTGTTGTTTCTTTCTCACAATTCCGACATGCTTTATCTTTAAAGGGGATTTGGGAATGGGTAGAGTTCCAGATTGTTATACGAAAGTGCCACCTGGCAATCCATTTAAACGAATAAAGTGGGAGTGACAGCTGTCACTTCAAATGATATTTCATGTTACCAGAAGTAGCATTTTGACGCACGGTGCATATTTAATGCTGTCGCATGTCTAAATATCAGCAATAACAGCTGTAATCAGTTCGACAAAGTATACAAGGCGTATACTTAACGTCGCGCTTGCCATTGGCATGGTTGACACCATATAAATAAGTAAATTTTATGCTCTGGCAACAAACTAACTAGCAATACAATTCTAGGGTCAATGGAGTTTCCAGTGGCCATGACCTGCCACTAGTCGCCATGCCGGCCAACTACCCTTAAGTTGCCACTTTATTGTGTTTCGTTTTCTTGGCCCAAATATCGTCCATAATGTGACTTATTTAACGGTCTCCAAACGCTTTCAGCTAAGCACTTAAGCGGCCAAAATGGTTATTGCATTTAATGAGCGTCCTCTGGTGGCAATTATCAAATGCCCCAAATTAGGGAGAAATGAATTTATAATGGTATTGTATTGTGTTGATGTTGCTTGCTGATGATAACGGTTCAATAATCCTTGAAGACTAATTGGAAAGCATAGCTGATTAAATGGGTTGCGGTGAAGTTGCCAAAGAAGCCACAGATTTGTATCGAACTTCAAATAAGATGCGTATAATAATTTATATATTGTTTTTATAATCTGCTTTGTTTGTTATTTAATATCCTATTTCACTAATTTAACATTGATCATTGAGTTTAGTTTAAGTAACAGTTAGTTTTATCATATTTCGCTTAAGTAAAGGTAATTTCCATCCTAAAATATTAAAGTGCTTCACATAAAAGATAAACTTTAATACACAAATTGCACGCTTTGAGCTCCTCAAACTTTAAGCTATAAATAGAAAATAGTTTAAAAATGCATTTAGATATGTAAACAAATTGATTGCTTTTCAATATTTGCTTTTGCATTTCATTGTGTTTGTATTTGTTGATTGTTCAAAACCGAAGATTAATGCTTATATAATTTATGAGTCCAAAGATTGCAATTTCTGTCTGCATTGTAGCCTGTGGGGCCTGTCTCTGGGCAATAAACACCAATTTATCCAACCGATTTAGTCTTTGACATAACTCAAATACTTATTCTAACTGGAAACTCTGCTGAGTGCCTGCTCGACTTGCAGTTGAGCGAGAGATATTATTAAACTTCTAAAATAATCTTAAACTTATTCATTAATTGTCTCAATGTCGAATGTTTCTGATATAAATATATAACACAAAGTTTGTAATATAGTTAATGTGCATAAATAAAATATAAAAAGAGTATAATAATTAATAATATATTAAATAAAGAAAAATCGAATAGTGTACAAATAATATAATTATATATAAAAATAAAATAAAAATAACATAATAATAACGTATGTTAAAAAGTTGCAGTATAATTAATGAATTGTTATTATTTTTATATTTGTTTCCGTTTTATATAAATGGAGACATGCTATTGGTTTCTGTAAACGGTGGATAGTGGAATATCGGTTTTGATGTTCAATTTCAATCGCGAAAATTGAGGTTCCGGTTCTGGTTTGCTACCCCATTTAAAAGGTTTCATATCATTCCTTCCCAAAAAGAGAACCATTTTAATTGTGTACAGGGTATAGAGAAGAGAAAATAGGATAATCAAATTTACAGCTAAATTGATTTTCTATGATTTTCCAATGGAGTGAGATAGGAAAATAGAATGAAAGAGAAAGAGAGATGTAGTTGAAATGAGGGCGAATCGGAAGTTTAGTTTGTTAGTTTGCTGTTGGTGTTGGTGTTGCTGCTGCTGCTGCTGCTGCTGCTTGTTGATTGTGTTTGCCATGTTGCTGCACCTTTGTTTGTTATCACTTCGAGCTGTGACATACATTAATTAAAAACTGTTCAGCTCGCAGTCAGTCACTTCATCCACCTCTCGTGCACACACAATATGCGCATTAAATGACACACGCAGCCCCATTTTCAATTTCATTCAACGCATTGTGTGATTGTCAAGGGTTTCCCTGTTGTTTTTTCTTTCTTTCTTTTTCTTTGATTGGGGTTGCTGGCAGGCTTCGTCTCTGCTCACTTCCCCGTGATTCATTCACCGGTTTTTGTTCAATTTACACATTTCATTTCCCATAAGGGACAAAAGGACAACACACATCCACTCAAACATTCACACACTCAAACACTCACAAATATCGACTTCTGTATACATATATATTGTTTTAATTGATTAACGAACTTGCCAATAGCAAATATCTTGAATCGCATTCTTATCAACATTGCTCATACGACCCGCTGCTGTTGGAGCAACACAAATATTTGTCAGTGTTTCAACAGCGGCAGTTGCATTTCTGCAATAGTCCATCATCAAATTTATTTCATATGCATTTCACGCTCTGCTTGTAAGCGGTAATCGATCAGAGCTGAATTATGGCGGCCACATTTTGTTTCCGTTTGGCGCATTAATCAATTTGCTATTGATTGCTTTCAAGTCTATAAATAATTGATGGGACACGCATTTAAAATAATCACCAGATTCTAATAAAATTGATTGTCAAAATAATTCAATTTAAATAATGATAATGCTGGCGGGATTAAATCAAAATAATTAGCGTTATTTTCAACTATAAAATGCGACAGGCTGAAGAAAATTAATGATTTGCAGCTGTGTAAAATATCGTTTTGAGTAGATAAAGTAGTGAAAACTTGTGGATGGCTTACTAAAAGTTTAACTGTGTAGAAATTAAATCATGCGTAAATGTAACAGACGAAAAATGTCAAATGAAAACAGTCATAAAAAGAGGGAATCTACAAAAGATAAAAGTTGGGTATTAACCAGTTGTCAACGAAATATGTTCAAATGAGTAAGAATGCTGACTACGATATACCCTGAACACAGTTGTTAAATACATTTTATTTGTATTGCCAATAACATCACTTTTAAATTTGTACTATACTTAAATATAAACATTTTCATTGCAATTGAAGATTAACTTGACGTTATGCTACTCTAATTTAGAGCTGATTGCAGGGTATTTCCTAGTTCATCATTACCAACTAGAGCACGTTGAAGCGCTCCAGATTAACTTAAATAGAGTTCCAATTATATTTGCTGTAGATTCCCTTCCTGCTTTCGACTTCGTATTCGCCAAGGGCTTTTGCTTTTATTTATTATTGCAACTTTCCGCTCCAGTTCAATTATACTTTATAAATTGTATTACAAGTGCACTGTCAATCAAAATTCCCGATTTGACGTGGCTTTCATGTTTCCGCATCAAGAGGCAACAGTGCAATCTCTTCTTATTTCTGATATGTTGCAGTCATAGCAATAATATAAATATTTGCAGTGTGTTGTGACGTTGACGTTGATGACGACGACGATGATGATGATGATTTTGCTGGGAACTCAACGCGCTGAACCCTTAAGCCCCTTGTATAAATATTAAGCTACCGCACCCAGTGAAAAATCCCATCAAAAGATATATATACATATATATATACATATAATACATATAAAAATAAAATAACGGCATGTCAAACATAAAAGTCCAAGCAGATTTCTCTCTCTCAACAAAATGGATGTTGTTGTTGACCTTAACAATGGGCTGGCAATCCTTGCAATCCGGGCACGGCTACCCTACATGGATTAGCCGCAACTTACGCCTCGCTTTTACGGAGACGAAAAGAGTGCCTTAAAAAAAGATGAAAAAATGAAACCGGTTCAGAATGCCAGAGTGCCAGAGTGGTGGCTGTGTCCAAAGAAAACATGCCTATCTCATCCAGCCTGCCAAATAGCAACCCTCTTCCTCTTCCTCTTCCTTCTCCCTCTCTCTCTCTCTCTATCTCTCTCTCGTTCTTTTTCTTTCTGTCTAAAGGTACCCGTATGTGCTGCCTGTGGCATACACAAAAGGGCACAAATATGCTGCACTTCCTCAGATAACTTTTCGTGTACCAAATTTGGTATGTGCCCTTATCAAAAGTTCCTTGACCAAACCACAAAACGCACTGAATCAGACCGTTTTTCCTGACGCACTTCAAATGTTTAAAAGTCTTTAGATTTTTGTTGAAATCTATGATTTTGAAATAAAATTGAACATGCCACAGAAACAGTAACAAGCATCAGCTATGCTTCATTTTCCGCAAATTTAAATTTTCATTGAATTTTCCGTTTAATGCATTAATTAGTCATCAATTACATGTTAAATACTTTTATTTTATTTTTCGATAAATTATGGTCTTATTTGTTTTAATTGGTGGTGGGCTTTAAAAATGAACTAGTTGTGAGTTGAACATTAAGTTCTCAACCTGTTCCAGCATGTGTCGCTGCAACCGCAACACATGCATAACCACAAAAATACATATGTGTTTCTCTTTGTGTGTATGTGTGTGTGAGTGTGTACTTAAAGTAAGGGATTTGCTGGGAGTGGAATAGCTATGAGGATCTACGCATGGCAATGATAGCAACATGTCCAGAATGTAGTTATGACCACAAACTACAGGCGCGGCAACAAAATGCGACTATTTCCCCAGAGTGCAAGAAAAAATAAAATAAAAATAGTGGCAACAATTCGAGAGACTGAATTCCGATTAGAGCGAATAGTGGCTGCAGACTGAAACTGCAAAACAATTAAAATGAAGCGACCAACGTTGCACGGTGGATTGTGTGGGGCAGTGCGGTCTGTATAGCAACAGGCGGGCACAGAGCATACTCGCTATATCAGCATACCATATGCTAACTTTAAAAGCCCGCTATAAAACAGACCCCAAGCAAAAATCCTGTCACAGCATTTTTCAAATCCTGTCACAGCCAGCCCCTTTCCATCCCTGTCTGGCAGCAACTTTGCTTATGTCAATATGAACATGGGTGTATTCTCTATTTGTCTCTCTCTGCTACTCCTTCTCTCTCTCTTTCTCACTCTATCTCTTTCTAATTCTCTGAGCTTTGGATGTGTGTGCCTTATCAGCACGAGCCAAGCCCACGTAAATTCCATCGACTAACGAAATTTTATTGATGCTCAACTTGACAAAATATGATGGCAAATGTTCATACACATATAGGGATGCAATGTCAACACAAGGTGTGTGTATGTGTGTGTGTGTGTGTGTATGTGTGTGTGTATCAGTGTGCTCATGTTTTGTGAAAATTGTCAAAAATGTTTGTGGTCTGGCATTATTTGGCATTAGCATAGGCAGCTGTTGTGGCAAAAAATTCACACTTCGATCTTGTTTTTTCTATTTATATAAATGTTAATGGTTTGAATTTTAAATGCTTGCACACATCACTTATCTTCACAAGTTAAAACCCAGTCAGCATTACATTTTTAATGACACACATATTTTGCAATCTATGGCAATGTAAATTTAAATGTTTGATGGCTTTTAAGAACTGAGAATTGTTTCTGAAGTGACACATCTTGTGTATTTCAAGCACAAATAATCCGATTTAATCCGATTTGAATTAAATTTCCACGGAATAAAAATGGGTTTCTGAGCATTCAATATTTCGCCCATTCTCATTTGCATATTCTTAACTTTAATTCTTTAGCTCATGCTAAAAATATAACTCAGTTGTAAATTTATTTTTTGGTCTATTTGGAAGCTTCCAATAAAAGTTTTAAGCTGCTGCGAGCCAACAGCCAAAATACAATCATAAATGTATATATTTTCTGTATATCCTGCACGCTTATAAATATATAAGTGGAAGTAGTCATCTCGACATTTTAAGAATTGTAAATGCACAGAAAACTATTTGATTTATATCTTTGAATAATTTCAAAAGAATCAGTTGATAAACGCAGAAGTTTCTCAAGATTTTATTTTATTGTTCAAGTACTTTTGCGTATGAGTGTGTATAATGGGTATCCAGTAGTCGAGCTGTGTCAGCTACAGTCTTATTTACTCATACTCCTTTTTGTTTTATGATTTGGTACTGAGCAAAAGTTTTCCAATTTAGATTTATAAGCCAACATAACGAGTGAAATAGCTGAAATAGTGAAAAGCCATCGTTGCAATCCACTTGTTAAAGAAGCATTTTCAGCCAACTATTACGCAAATGATAACGAAGGGAAAAAAATATATGAAACTATATATATATATATATATCTTTGACCGCAGAACCACATGCAATTTACAAACAATTTGGGGGCAAGTGGAGCACAAATTTATTAATCTAGTCCACGCGGATGCATTGAAAGCGCTTCTGGTGTTTATAAATGCCAAAAAATAAATATATATATATATATAAATATACATATATATTAGTGTGTAGGACTGTTCGGGCATGCGGATAACTTCTACCTTCTAGAATGCAGTCAAATATTTTACAAAGTTCGCCTACACGTTGTGAACTGCAGGCGACTCTGGCTGGATTCAAACCAAATTTGTATCTGTTGCCAGTCTGCGTGCGGTATGCCGCTGACAGACATTAGCAGAGCTTATGTTTTGCGCCAGCCAGCAACTACCACATCATACCACATACCCCATCCCCACCCCATCTCAACAACCGCCATTCCCTTGTTTCCTGTAGACAACGACTCTGCGTCTAATGCATGCGAAAATTGCAAAACCTGCAAGTTAAAAGTGGAATTTTTCCGACAACTGTGTGTAGGTGTTCATATCTGTTTGCCACTGTGTGTATGCGTGTGTGTGTGTGTGTATGTGTGTTCAATCTGACAGTTGTGCAGATACTGGCAACATATATTTTCATAAACTCACCGTTGACTCTGTTGCTCTGTTGCACGTTGTATCCGTTGTATCTCGCTGGACAGCAGCCAGTTCATATTTAGATAAGGGACAAAACACCTTCCGAAAACCAAAGGCAATTTAAGATATACAGTTTTTAGTTTATTTTCTTACATTGCAATTACAATTAGTTGCAGGCGCAAAAAGCTGCCACATGCACTTTGCTCTATGGCCTGGAATTTTGTTGCATACTCTTAGGCAAATTCAAATATTTTGCAGTTATGACTCTTGAAAAGGTTGGAATTGTTTATTACTGACTTGGCTTAGCATAATCTGGAATTTTATGTGCAAAGTTTCGCTTTCATTTTCCTTTATGGATTTGCTGTTTTGCCTTAGTTTTGTGGTTGACAAGCTAACCTTTTCACCTGGTTGTATTTCTGAGTAATTGAATTGCATGAGACAGATTTTATTTGATGCTACAATTAACTTAGACTTTACTGCAGTGAATCGTTAATCTATTTACTTTAATTACTTATACGAAATATACCAAGTATGGATTATCTAGCACGCCTTTTAGATCCACTTTTAATTTTGACTTAACACTGAGTTTCAATACTTTAGTAATACTTATATCGTTAGCAAACTTACTTACCCAAGTTCTGAAATAGTTACGACTGTAATTTATGAATGCAGAAGTAACTCGAGTGTGTCTTTAATATCAGTTTGACGTTAAATAAAGGCGTGCGTGTCTCCCACCACTAAATTGTACACATATCACCATTCGGCATCTGCACTCTCCCTCATATTGTTTGTCACTTAAGCTAGTCCCTCTCAACACCCCTATATCATCTGTCCGCCCTTTCTCTATCGTACGACAACCTTAATGCGCTGCGGTTTTGCACTCGAAACCAGAGGGCAGGTACAAAGCTTACACCGGCTCCGGCACCGGGCTCTCAATGACACTCAAATTCCAATAAATAACTTATGTAACGGCAACTGCGACGACTGTCAAATTGTGTGTGCTGGGGAGGGGCACAATGTGGCAGCCAACGTGGCGTATGAGTGCTGTGGTTACCACCCCAGAACTAACTGCATCGCCCCCTTGGCTATTGCCAGCTTTAAATGGAGCCCATTTCGACTAGAGATGAGCTCCAAAAGTGACATGCTAAGTCATAAAAAAAGAAAACAAAATATTTAAATATTGTTGAACGTCGATTCAGAAGTATGTTTTTAAATTCAGTTACCTCGCTCAGCGTATAATTTGAGTTATTTTTATTTGCTTTTGCTGCGGTTGCATTTGACAATTTAAGCCAACCGAAAACATTGATTTGTGCAGTGCAATTTCAACAACAATGTTTGCTTTGAAATGGTAAATAATAGACTGTCATTTCATACACGTATTTATGTTCGCACATACCACAACAATAACCACAACACTAAAATGAGTTCATAAAAGGGCTTTGCATACCGAACAGCATTGTTGAATTGATGTTTGTGTCCATTATGTCAATTCAGTGGTTCCTATTCAAAGAGTTCTTATATATTTTATTTTGAAATCGTTCGATGGGAAATAGCTTAATCACTTATAACATAATTTTTTCCAACTTTATTTATTGTTTGCGGTGTCCTCAGTTTATAATTGAAATATGTCTTTAGCTGACTCCAGCTCAATTGCTTTAGTTGTTATGTTCAAAATATGAAAACTCAATTGTTGAAATTCAGCTGAGATTATAAAAAGTAAATCGAAAAAGTGCCAGCTTAAGACATGTTTAAATATTTCTTTAAATAAATTTATATAAAATAAATCGCATTAAACCAACAAACATCTCAAGTAAAGCAATGTCGTGTCACGACTATCGAAATTACGATACGCACACAGCCGTAATTTTGTACCTTCTGCGGAAAAGCCGCTTGCAATTAAATTGTCCGCCTTCAAATGTGGATATTCGGTTTGTTGGTTGGTATGGAGTAGGGGAATGTTGTGTTCAGTTCTGATATTGTTGCTGTTGCTGTTGGTTTTTGCATGTTTGTCGCTGTGACCGCAGAAATATACGAGGTGCATGTTGGGATTGCATCTGTGGCTGCCACATATCTTTTGTGCAGTTTTGCGGTTCCTTTTCTCGTGTGTGTGTGTGTGTGTGTGTGTGTGTATTTCTGTTTATTATCCCTTATTTAGCTGTACGTGCATGTGTGTATAATTAAATGAATATTAAGAAGAGCTTAAGGCAACTTATGGCTGTATGTATACTATGCGAATATTATACTATATCCGACAAGATTAATGGCAATGGACCGTCTTAAAATTGAACATGAATAAGGATAAGAGGATGATATCAAACTTAAATTACAATTTTGTAACTTAATCGTTTTTTGATGTTGTTACGCATTTTTTTCTTACTGTGTCGCAGAAAACATATTTCATCTTTCAGTACAAACTAACTTCATTATTACTCCAGCTGCACAGAATAATTTGTTCTTCTGCTTCCCCCTTTGAGTTGTGCGTTAATCAACTTATTTATGGGCAGACGACATCTTGGCCATTTAGTGGGCATTATCAGTCGCCAACAGGCATTGTGGGCGTGGTCATTTGGGGTGGGCGAACGCACTGAGTATGCTCGAATTTGGTATTTGATTTAATGAGAAAGTTCATTGGGTTTTACTTCAAATTAAAGTTATTGTTTTTTAACACGACGTTACGTTCAGCTCAAGAACGAGTTCAGTTCAATGTTGCCACTGCCCCAGAGCCAAAATTCCGGCACAACGCATTTCTTACGCAATCGTAAGACAAACAGTCGTGTGAGTCTCCGACGAAGTACTGACACGAGCAATCCAACTGCTTTAGTTGAGGAGGCTTTGGTGCAGACGACAACATACCATGATGCTGATGCTGATAAAGAAGGGAATGCTGACAGGACGACAGAGCTTGTCAAGGAGGTAAGAGGCGCTCCTCGCTCGCATTTAATGCTCTTAACGTGAGCCAAATTGCTTTGAGAGAAATGCTCGTGCCTTGCTTAATGCTGCTGTCACAAAGCGTGTCCTGGCATAATTTTAAGGCATAAATTAATTTCGTTTATCAAGGTGCACGTGTGTCGCCCATTTCGACATAACTAGCTTAAGCCAAGGACCTTGATCCTGTGCATGTGTCCTTAGTTTTGCCTTGGAAGCGCATAACAAAACACGTTATGCTAATTAATTTAATTGTTTGCTCATTTGCAATATTTTCGCATTGCTTTGTTTTTTTTCTCGAAGTCAATTTACTAGCTTTACTCAGGTGCTGTCTATCAAAATGAATATATATAAAAACATATATGTATAAATACTACTAACTTGGCAAAATTCAGCTGGCTTATGTTTTATGTATGCTTCTTTTCATTGCAGGTATGTACAGCCAATCTATTCTGCAGGCAATTAGCGTAAGTCCATAAAGCCCCCTGTTAAGTTTGTTGTACATCAGGTGAAAGAAAAACAAGTAAAACAATCACGTTTAAGCAGCCTCCGAGCATATTTCACACCAAAAATAATTACCGAAACAATATAAAGATATAACAGCGAGACAATCATTTTAACGTGATGCCAAACTCTAAATACTCTATTCTATACTCTACTCTGTTATTAAGGCGATGCAGCATCCTAGGAATGCATGTTATGAGTTTCAGAGACATAGAAGCTGGGCTGGGCTGGGGTTGATGGAGGAGTAATAAGCTCAGTGGGGGGCACACTAGATTTAGTGGATCACAGTGCAGGTATTCCAATAATTATAATAATATATATTAATAAAATCTGATTAATATCGTGTCAATTTCCATTGTCAGATAGATAAACGAAATGAGCTACACATATACTATATTCCAGTATATATTTTCTCAGAAATTTCACACATCTGATGAGAAAGTTGAAAAGCCCTCTGCAAGTGTATGAAAGCACCACAAAAGTCAGCACTGAGCTACACATGAATAATCAAATTTTCCGAGCCATCCGTGTGCTGCCCCAAGGCAGCAAATTGCGCGCACACAAAAAAAAAAGTGAAGAAAATCTTCTTGGCAGTTACGGCCTGAAACGAACGTGCAAGGCCAAAACAAAAGGAAATGATTTTGTATTTGGCATGGGCAGAAGAAGTCTTTTTGAGCAGTCGTGGTAAAGTTTGTGACATGTTCAATTGACTGTGAAAACGCAAGAAGAACAAATTCAGCTTCCCGACTTTGCACAGTTCCATTTTGGTTAGAAACAATTTGTTACGTGCTCAATAATCGCTGCAATTAGCAGCGCATTTCAATTATTTATTTACATTATTTTTACGCGTCGAGTTCAGTTAATTAAGACACGTTCATCTTTTAGTATGTTGCCATTTATTTGATATATATTTGTGAGTACATTCATTTATGTAAGTGCAACAGCAACACCCGTATTAAGTTCTATTAACATTATCAAAAAGAAAAATAAAAATTGAAGAGCTCTTTTTCGCTTCCTTTGAGCCATTATTTTAATGGGCATACACTGTAAGTGCACTTGAGAATCTGAATGCAAATAAAATTTGTATGAAAAGTTGAGTCGCTCTGCATTTAAAGTAACTTTAAGAGAAGACCCTAATTAAACCATTTAATTCTGAGTATGCTATAAAATTAGAAATTAAGAATAATTAAAACAATAAGCTTAATTATAATCACATTTTTATGGAGAAGATACTTCAGACATAGTCTAGTCGGGGCATCTCAAAGTATTTTATGCAACTGCTGAATAAAGAAAAATGTTTTCAAATCAGCGTGCTACAAAAAACAAGTCGTTTCAGTCGGAAACTATAAATTAATTAAGGCAAATGCTGAGTTTTTTAATGCCCACTGAATGAAGTAAGTGAAGAGAGAAGGACATTCTGCTCTTAACATCGTTTTGCGTACAAAAAAAAATGAAAATGTTCCATTTAAAAGTTTTTCGATTATTTTGTATGTATTTTTCGCTTGAAAGTTTGAAGTCTAGAATTATTTTACTTTATTTTTAGTTGTCTTGCACTCTAGATAAATACTGTGCTAATGAGAGAGCTGAAGTTAGCAGCTCAGACAGAAAAGCATTGCGAAGCACAAACGCTACAGGTGATGAGCAAAGCAACTCAATTAAATGTAGCAAATGGAAGTTTAAATCGACTTCCAGTAAGAAAACATGCGATAAACTCTAACCTTAAAGCTGACATGAATAGACTGTTGAGATTTCAAATAGATTATTATTGACCGTTGTTTAAAAAACGTTGAATATTGAATATTGGTTAAATCTAAAGTACATTTAAGGCCTCAATCTTAATACTGATAGCGTCAAAAAACCATTTACGATTTTTAAAAATATTGCTATTAAAATGTTGCTAGGCGATTTATGAATACAAAGAAAAACTTTGGGCAGTTCATAATTCGTGTTAAAGTTTTCTTTATTATATTATAGCCTGCTTTTGAAAATCAACTATTTTCTCAGCTTGGCTTTGTTCAACTTCAAACGGCTTGTCAAAGTTTTGTCTTACGCCCGCCTTGGAACCCTCAACTTCTTTGTCAGATATATTTAAGCTCAACATTCCACAGAACCCATGCCCCCTCCCCTTTGCTGCTTGTGTGCTTCTGTTCTTGCACCTTGGCGTTTCAATCGACTGAACATCAATATTGATTTTGCTTAGTCAGTCTTGCCGGCAAGTCTTTTGTTTAACTACGCCCAAGTTGTTGCCTTGGTTCTGGTTCTCGTCCTCGTCCTCGTCCCCGGCCTCGTCCTGGTTCTTTTTTGCTGCTCCGCCTTTAAATCAACACTTTCGTTCGTGTTTCTCTCTTTAGCTTTTCTGGCATATTACTTTTGCGGCTTTTGCCTCTATCCTTGCCGCCCAGTTGAATGGAAAACTTGTGGGCTGCTGCTCATGGGGCACTTAACGGCTTTCATTGGTCTGGATGAATGGTTGCAACGTGAGGGGAGCCGGAAATTTTATGGAGTTGCAAACTTGTGCTCGATGATGTAAGTGGCTAAAAACTACATGCACCTAGCCCACCTAACTTGCTCGACCACACTCCACCCTCCACCACCCTCCTCCACACTCTTACTGCTGTCATTTTGCTTGGGTTTTTTTGCTTTAAAACTTGAGAGCTTCGTTAACGTGTTTTGCTGGCTCATCAGGTTGCATGAAAATGCAATTTGATCGTTGCAATTTTACTTGGAACGCATTGACCTGTATTTTACTGAGGACTCTTTCACTGGGTTTCTTATCAAGCAACTTTTACAATGAACAGCTCTTTGCTTTTGTGCTCTAATTTTTATTATTGTAATCGAAAGGAACATTAAACCAATTTTTATTTGGTTTTTTGTTAAAGTTGTATTAAAACCACATTTAAATTACACTTTGTATGTGACTATTTGATATTAATTATGTTACTGGCAATGATAAAAGGTTAACAAAAGTTGTGCAATAAATTATAATTGTATCAACAGACAGTTTGACAGCCTTATAATAATAATTTCTGTTGACAGAATTCCATTTTTTTAGTCCACAATAATTACTATATATTATATATATAATATATTATATATTTACGCATTAATATTTAATGCAAACCACGAAAACAATTAAAATTGAATAAATTGTGAGTGCGGCTGTAAGTTTAATTTGATGAATGTGCAAATAATTAACACACGCACAATAGAAAGGGATTAAAAATGAAAAATATACAACTGCTGGCGACAATGGGATGGATCAGGTGCAATCAAATTAATTTTCATTGCATTACATAACTTTTAATTGGGTTACTTTTAAAGAATACGCGGGTAGTTTGACTGAGTTAAAATTAATTAAATATTTCAATAAAAAGCTTAAGCGAAATGAAATAAATCTAAATGCTGGCCTAAGCTGGATTTAAAATGCTGAAAAATTAGTTTCATGCATGTGAAATTAAATAATAATAATAATAAAATAAGATGCACTTGGCTGATATCTAATTTAAAATGCTGAAAAATGAGTTTCATGCATGTGAAATTAAATAATAATAATAATAAAATAAGATGCACTTGGCTGATATCTAATTAAAATTGTATTGAAATGAAAAACACGTGAACAGAATCTGCTGTATTTTTATGCAATTATAAATATTTCCAAAACATATAATGTGCATTCGATTTTTACCTCTCGCACTGTCGATTTACTATTTCGATTGCATTAGATTGCCTGGCAAATACAAATTGTTGTCATTCCTGCTATAATTTAATTAAAAGCACACAACAAACGCAATATGTTTTGTTACTTTAGTGCCGCAATATCCTTTTTGTGCTGTGTTTATTTTGCTAATTGAAAAATTAAATTAATTGGTCCATGACGGTAAATTGCAACTGCAAATGAATTGGCCGTTGCTGCTCCTGATAATTTGCAACTACAATAAAAATATATGCTTAGATTATGCTGCTAAATTTTCAAAATAAACCATTCGACAAGAGAGAGTTTGCCAAATTGGTTTTTAGTATGCAAATACGGTTATACCATATAAGCCAGACTTCAATTCATCTGACGGAAAACATTTTTGGCAACCAGGTCTTTATTTGTATCTATGCAGCGCAATTGAACTTATTCAGCCGCCTGAAAGCAGGCTACCATTTTTGTTGGCCTGATGTTGCATAGTCAAATGAATAAATTTATGTGGACTCTTGAGTAAAATTAGATGAGCTTATGTTAACCAGGAAATTTATAATGCGAGGCTGCCCCAAGCCGCCAACAGGTGTCGCTGTAAACTAAAAAGATGCCCCTGTCGAATTTTCACTCCTTTCCCCCATTTGAATTTCGCTCGAGTTTCTCGGGGCAGATTAACAATGCATAGTTTTCGAGCTGAGCAAACTTTGGATCTTATTGAAATTGCGCAGCGTTAAAAGAATTTTGCAGCTGTTATGATTATTATTATTATTATATTTGGCATTCTATTTTGACAGCGCACTTTGCTGCGCATTATTTTCGTTTTGCAATAAGTGTTCAGTTAGCGAAAATGAGCATAATACGGCAAACTTCACGTTTTGCAAACTACAGTCTACTTTCCTGGGCTCTTGTGCGATTTTCCCCGTCCGACAGTCACCTTCCGACAGTCAACTTTTGCGTTAACTCGTTTTGCTTTGAAATCACAAAAAGGGCTGTGCAGCATTTTCTTTGTGTTTTCTTTTTTTCAAAGTTGCTTTGCGTGCAACAACAGTGTCTCAACTTATTGCAACAGAGTTTCCAGACTAGTTTTGCCCCTTTTGAATGTTATGAACAGTGCATTTTAGCATAAATAAACTATGCAATTTTGGCTTCTATTTTTTTCTAGAAAAGTACGTTAATGTCCTAAGTTGTCAGGTGGCATAGCTCGACAAGTAAAAGTGAGTTTTCATTTAATGTGGAACATCTTTAGCTTAAGTTGTAATTTCACTTACCTTTTTGTTTGTGCTGCTTCAGTCAAAACTTATTTAATTCGATAATACAAACGAATGACTCGTAATTATTGCCCCGAGCAACGAAGTTCGACCAAAGAAATGAAAATTGCTCTCAAAGAGATGTTCAGAATTTCCTCAATATGAAAGGAAGTAAATATATATATGGAACTGTAATCTCAACTTAATTTAAAACCGGTATTCGTCATCAACTTCCCTGTCTCGAATTTGCATGTTAAAATGTGACAAACCACAAAGAAAAATGGAAATTTCAACTAAAAGAGAAACACAAATAGACAGAGAGAGAGAGAGAGAGAAAGAGAGAGAGAGAGCGAGAGAGGAAGTAAGTGTGTAAGACTGAAAAGGCAAATAAAATAAAGCATAATTCATTTGAGGAGGAGAGAGGAAAGAACACAGTCAGTGCAAAGTTGAGAGGTTGTCGACTTAACGAGTGCATTCAACAGGATATGTGGGCGTGGTCGCCTACCGTGAGGGCGGTTTTGGGATGCCATTAAGTGTGCATAAATTTTCATTTTACACGCACACAACAAACGAATGCATTTAAATTCCGTTCAGCCTGCTTGCAATGATAACTGCACACGCAATACCAAGAAGGATACACAGGATGCAAGTACACACACACACACACACACGCACGCACACACACATACGCTGTTGTTACAGTCAATTATATGTAAATTATCAGTCTATGCTGTGCGTTGCAACTGCACAATTTCCATTTTCATTTCACTTCACGATTTCTTTAGCCATATGCTGCCCTCATTTTTTATCATTAAATATTTGTAATAAAATTAAACATTCAATATGTTCGCGCTCCTTTATTGTGGGCAATTTCACGCCCCGAACGAGGAATTAAAAAAAAATCGTATACCCTTTCAATGACTACATCATATGAGCTAACCACGCGAGATAGCTGTAAGAATTGTAGTTAATTGCAGAGGGTATAATAATTATAATAAATGGGAAGGGTCGCTCGTAAAAAGAGCTGCTTTATAACACCTTTATCAGGTTACACATATCTCTTAATTGATTGTTAAGTTAATAATATTTTACTTATATATCTAGAAGTATATTCAATTTTTGTAAACAGATAGTTTTATTTATTTAACTTATTTATGTGACTTTCTTTTTTTTTCGGCATACAAATAAATACTGTGTGCCTTATACTAATTTATTTATTTTTTAAATTAGATAAATAAATATTACTGTTTTATTTATTTCTTAAAGTAGATACATGTATACCATTATTATTTTATTATTATTATTATTTTTAATTATTATTATACATTGTATATTTGAAGTCTTTAATAATTTATATGTACTTCAGCAGATATAAAGAGAATAAAGTAAGAGTATTTAATCTATGGCAACTACCCAAGGTAGTCTCTTATTTTGCTTGCACTTATCGCTGCCCTTTTATCCGTTCATTACACAATTTTCCGTTTGTCGCACGCGGCGTATACGTAATTTATCTATGCAACTTCTGTTGCTGTGCTGGCTTCCACACGTCTTTCGAGCTGATTTCACTTCCATTGCTGCCACCAATTATTTGCTCCATGCAGTTTAACGTTAGCTGTGAGAAAAGTTACCGGGAACTTATATATATATATAAAAAACAAAAGCAAAAGCAAACCAACAAATATATATATATATATATTATAACTTTGTGCTTTATTGTCTGTTGTTAAAGTTTTACTTTGTTGTTGCTGCTGCTGATTTTTGCACCTGAATATACTCTTAATTAATTAAATTTACAGTTTAGACAGACTGTTTTTTTCACACTGTTTTGTTTGTTTAGATCCCGATTGCAAAGCTGGGAATTGTATATGGGCTCTGCCTTTTGTAAAGTTTTCCCTTTAGCTGGCATTTGAATAAATGTTTGCAAATTGCGGTAGATTTCATTTGGCTATTGTTAGTCTAATCGTCCATTATATTTTTACGTACTCTAATGACAGTTTTTTGAAGTTAAGCTTGTGAAAGATTCTCGTGTTTCTCTGTGTGGCTGATAGGCAATCATTTATTTTCTGTGTTGCTATTACTTTGTTGTTTTTGATAATAAAAATGGTTTGTTCTCTTTGTGTAATCAGTGTAATAAGTTTAAAAGTAACTTTCCTAACCAGTTCACAGCAGAATCTCGTTCGTTTCTTTCAGAATCACAGGTTTCATGACTGTATAACTAGTTCGCAAGCCAAACGGGAATATTCATTAGAGTTGCGCTCGGATTGCATCTCATGCGTCATTTGAGTCACACGTATCCGTGTGCTTCAACATTTTTACTCCCATCGCAATATTACAATTTACATATTTGGTTCCCGTCGGAATTGTCACTTAAGTGTCACGCATTTGGTTATTTGTGTTCAAACATTGTTCAGACATTGTTCCGACTCAGATGCGACTGTGCTGCTTGCATTGCCATTGGCACATACGTTGAAAATAAATTTGAATGCCACATCTATTAGCGCTGCTTGCCTTGCCCGAGAACGAGTGACACTCAGCTGCGACTGTCTGCTGCCTGCCAGCGTCCTTTTCTGCCACTTTTTTATACGTGCCTCTAATGAAGCTTGCAACAGACAATGCAACTGGCAACAGCAACAGCAACAGCAAAACCAACACCAACACCAACAACAGCATCATCAATTTTCTACTTTTCAAACTTCGTTTAGTATTTGTTTTATCAACGTTCGTTATACGTTGACAACAGATTGCCACCAAAATTGACAACAAGTAAAGAATTGCACAGGGTGTGGTCTATGACTTTATTTGCATTGCCAACTTTTTCGCTCAATGGCACTAGCTGAAATTTCCCAAAAGCTACAGCAAAAGAAAACCAAGGGAAAACTCTGGGAGTGAATAAACTACTGTACTGAATTGAAATTTTTGAAAAACAGAAGGCAGTTTTCCCAACACATCAGATATCTTATACTTTGCTTAATAACAAGTATAAAAATATACTTTGATGTTTTCAAGTCGACAGAAGTCCGCTTTTTAAAAGCTTATTTGTATGAATCAACTAGTTTTCAGTTGATATTTTCGCTCAGTTTCCGCCAGAGCTTTCAATAAACATAAAAGCTTTCCGTGACTAAATTCGCTTGACGCTTTAATGAGCTTTCCCGACACTTTTTATCGCGTTGAAATTAATTTTCAATTACCCCTGCCGCTGCAAGCAGAAAGGTGATTTTAAAACTCTTGCTTAAGTTACAGTTCAATAGCGCTGATTTGATTTGAAACTTTTAAAACGATTTGCTATTTTAGAGATTTGCTGGTACGCACGCGGCGTATACGCAATATTCTACTATGCAGTTATCCCCTAAAGCTCTTGCAATGCATATTTTATGTTATTTTGAGCGCACCACAGCAAGCTGTATCCAAGTTGGTTCGTCTTACTCTTTAATATGCAACGCGTGTTGTTTTCTCTCCGTACAGTGCACACCCACTTTAACAGCCAGACGCAGACAGGGGCTTGCCGCTGTCTGCTTTCTGCTGTCCGAGTTGCAGCCATTTTTATCTCGTTGCGGCTCTCGAGTGTCAAAGTGAGTTCAAGCCACCCACCTCCGTGGAGCATTGGAGGTTCTTCCCTCCGCTCCCTTTTTGGCTTGCGTGGAAGGCGCTGCAAACTATTATAATAGTCCTTTGCTGTCTCGCAACGGCAACTTGGCGATTTCGTTGCCTTCTTTCCTTCCATCTACATGCAAGTGTTGTATAGAAATTTGTTTCACACATCCCTGCCCCGCGCCGTCCCCAAGTCTATAGATAGGACAGCAAACGTTGACAACGACAGCAGCAGCGTTCACATGGCAAATATTTGAGGCATTCAAGATTTATTCGTTTCCATTACTTTGCAACGCTGGGTGACTGTATCTGGTGATTGCAACGTCTAGTGTTCGGATTCACATCCACTTAGTTGGATGCATTGTGTTCAATAACATATCACCCTAAACACACATCCCTCCTATCCGCCACTCCTCTCCTCGTTTCCATATGCAAATGCAATCCATTATTGCTTATGGGTTTTGAGCATTCAGAGTTCCATTCAGTTTGTTTGCCCTTCGATGGGATAGTTTGTTCAGCTTTAAGCAACGCATTGTCCCCGTCTAAAATAAAAAAACAATTTCAGCACAGCTAAAACAAAAAAAAAAAGAAGAAGAAATGCCAGACAAAGTGTAATTATGACATTTTCAACAATAGTGCTTGTAATTGAAGGAGGAAAAAGAGGAAAAGTGTCTGACGGACGATAAGTAAACTGAATGGGAATCAGTGTTGAGCTGTGAAAATGCTGTGTAATGCGAATGGGTGTCCATTCGGCCGGAAATGTTCGATTAGATAACAAGAGATGACATTAAACGATGAGATCTCAGTGACACGTAAGAATTCTATAAGAGGCAAGCTGAAAATTGCTAGAAGGGATTTGTCATTATTCAGCTTTTAAATAAAATATTTAAGAAAGTGCGAGGCGAGCTGGGATTAAAAATTATATGAATTCTTGATGTTCACTATTTAACACCCATTATGACAAAGTGCAATGTGAAAAGTGGAAAAAGCAAGACTGAAAATAGCATGAAAAAAATGAAAAAGAAAAATTAGCTACTATAAATGGTAACTCAAAACGAGCTCGACTCGGAAATACCCTAAACTGAAGTGTTTTCCCATATAATAAATCTGACACCTCCTAAATATGCATGTATCTATTTATGTGTGTATATATGTGTTCACGTGTATAAATTGGTAAATATTAATGTATGATTTTCATCAGATGTTATAATATTAACTAAGATAATCGATTTTTATCGATATTAGCAGAAACAAGATAGTTATTGAAAAAAATATATAAACTTTTCGATTCGAAAATTTATATTCGCTATATGCTTCCACAAGGACGAACAGAAATGCACTCGGCTGTTGATATTAATCAAAAATACATATACCCCATGGGGTCAGAGTTGGTTCCTTCTGCCTATTACAAGCTTTTACACAACTTCACTCTACTCTTTTTAGCATAAAAAAAGATAGGAAGTTGGCTGAAATTGCCCCGGCAGTCAGAAGCAGCCCGTACTTTTAAAAGGATTTCTGTTTTGGGGCAACAAAGCGGTGCATTTTCATAAAAAACATAAAGAATCAACGCAGCCCGGGAGCAATATACTACATTTGCATATACTCAAAATACATACAAATATTTTAGTCCAGTTTCCATTTAATTTCTTTGCAAATTGCAATTTTTTTGTTCAGACATGCGCAAAAGCGATTTATGTTTAAATCTTGTAGGTATTGTTTTAAAAATATTAAATAAAATTACATTCCTGGCTTGCCTAAAACTACAGAGCTCGGTGGGAACAATTGATCAATCAATAATTTGTTTTTATTTCATAATAATGATAATCGTAAAATTAATTTCTTTTTATTAAAACGTAAAAATTCATAAGCTGCTATTTTCAAAATATTTCATATAAATCTATTGAGTGGAGATTTGTTGCAATGGAAAAGCTCCAAAGTAATTGGCTTTAATAGTATTTTTTATAAACTGTTGAAAGTTGCCAGCTTTGTGGCAGCATTGGGCCTCACCCATTTAAATGCAGGTTTCAGTCATGCATGAAAATCTGGCAGGCAGCTTTGGTCAAATTGGATGGTAAACCTAAGCGATAAATTGGTTTGCATTTGTATTTTCTGTTGCATTTGGATTAGGATTTATTTAAGAGAGAGAGAGAGAGAGAGAGAGAGAGAGAGAGAGAGAGAGAGAGAGAGAGAGAGAGAGAGAGAGTTAGAGCCAAACTAAAACGGGCCTAAAGCAACCGTCAATTGACGTCAATTGCCGGTCAGGCATTATCCTTACTCCACTTGCATTTGGCTTTAACAGTTCAACTTTTGCTGAAACTTGAGTTGGATTTAATGGTGCTGAAAATGTGGAAATTGCACCAATGTCACACAATATAAAACATACAACATGCAACATGCAACGTACAGCAAACAAACATGTGTTGTGGCACTTTAGGTGCTGCTGCTGCCTTAGCCAGGCCATTAGAGTAAGCTGCTTAAGAGCCATAAATCATGATGAAATGTAAGTGCAGAAAACAAGCGAAAACAGTGGAGTTGACGACGTTACTTGAATTCCTGTTGAAGCTCAAATAAATCTTGTTTAAATTTAGGCGAAAACTAAACAAAATAAAAATAATCAAAAGGAAATGATGAGGAAAGTGCTTGTTTTCTATTTTTAAAGTATTTTGTATATTTATTTTATATCTACCATAGATTTTAAAATAAATGAATGAAAGCACTGCAAATCGATTCACTTTTCATAAAGTTATGAGAAGTTCGACACATAAAATGTAAAAATATTAAAGTTCATTTTATACCGACTTGTTTACTGTTTGAGCCGATTATTATTCTTAAGCTGTTGTCAGTTCTACAGCGATGATTATCAAATGTCTTCTCTTTTACATAATAATAATTCAGACAGGCTTCATTTTGGTATTCATATTCAGTTGATATCAGCTCGTCAACGTTTGATATCCCTAACGAGACTATTTGCTCATCATTAGTGGTATTCCACTTGCCGTTTGATGTATTTGGTGTATTGAATACCCAATAATTTTTCGAACATTTTTTGTATGCTTTTCTCACGCTTTTCATTTTCTTTTCTGCTTTTTGTGCATTCTCTTCTGCATTTCCGTTAAGCTCGTTAGAGCAACAAAAATTTGCGTAGTTTAGGCCACGACTGTTACGGATGCTTCTGGCGCTTTAACATTTTTCAGCTTTTACACGACATTTGCTACGCAAACAAAATAAAGCTGGGGCCATGGAACCCCATTGAATCTCCACGCACCCCCAACCGCACTTTGGGGCGAGAATAATGGACGCACTTGTTCGCAATTTGTTACGCCAGGCCAGAGGGTTGATTTTGATGGTGGTCGTGGAGCGGAGGGCGAGTGCGGGGGAGAGTTTAGCCCTTGACCATTAAGTAACGCATAGTTTGCCTTTTGGGCGGGTGTTGTAAGCGATTGCACTCTGATGATGTATGCGTCTCGTCTAGCATCCATTTTTTAGTTGGCTGGTGGCTATGCATTATGATGCTTTCCCCTCAACAATAATTTTCGTAACTCTTAAGGGGTCAAGTGGCAATGGAAAATTTTTAATTTGGCTTAGAATCACTTAAACATCACAACAAAATGAAATATTTAAGGATGAATCGCTTTCAATATGATTTGATATAATTTTATAAGATTCGTTTATTTTAATTTGTTTCTTTAATGTGGAGAATCCATAATTTAACAAAAACGGGCTTAACATTTTATTTAAAATTAAAATCAAAGCTACAAACTATGGTGATAAGATATTTATCTTAAAATATTTAATAAATTAAAGAAAGAATTAATTAAGAACTTAAATTCTCATCGATTTGTTAAATTTTTATTTATTTAATTTAGACCTTTAGAGTCTTTTTCTGTGGTAGTTTTTTAGGTGATCAGTTCATCAAGCCTAATCTTGAAGATAACCAGTACAAGATTTTTTATTAAAAGTGTTTTTTTTTTTGCAATGTATGATTCTATACTTTAACTATTAAATGCACTAAATATTTTCTCAATTCAATAAGTTCAACTTACATTTTGCATACGCTTTTCACGGTATCTTCACGCTGACCACCACACCTATAGAATTGTAAAATTTGTTCGTGTATTTTAGGTAGTTTTGCCTCTCAATTCAAGCCAGTTGATTGCGTTTAGGTATTGAGTTAGTGTGAAGCGAATGATTTCCGCACATCGAATACGAATGCAGGCAATGCAACAGCTTGCGAATCGACAAATGGCTGCTGGTCATGAAATGCGATGCCGCATAATTTGACCAGCAATGAGATGGGCTTAACAGACAGACAGACAGACAGACAGGCGGACCCAGAGCCATTCGGAGCAGAATGAAAATTGGATGGAGTAGCATTTGCAGAGTGAACGATGATTGTGGCTCATTGAAGTGTCAACGTAAGCATTCAAGTGTGATTTTTGGGAATGAAAATCAAATTTCGGTCACAGCTGATTGGGGCAAGGCAGACAGCAGCAGGACAATACTGTGTATATATGTATGTATATCGCCCCTATTGCCACTGTCATTTTTCTGCCAGAGTAAATCAACAATTTCCAATTTGGAGTGCCTGTCTGATTGCAATTATTGGGCTACAAAATGCTTGATAACTGTCAATAAAAGTGCATCCTCATCCCCAGCCAATTGCTTATAAGTGAGTGTGTAGGTGTTTGTTTGCTTGTTTGATTTAGGGGCAGCAATAATGGAATTTAGGAAAACTTTGTCCAGTGCCCAAGCCCAACATCCTTGAGCAGTTTCGCATACAGCTCAGCCAAGCGGCCACATTTAATATTAGTTATTGTGCCAGGGAAACAAAATCAATCTTTCAAGACAGCTTCTTGCTTCTACAATATTAAACTAATCACAAAAATGTATAACTATTGTAAAAATTAAAATTTTACTTGGAGATTCAAAAAGAAACATTTAAATTAAAAATTATAATCAGACTATATTCTTTGATAGATTTTATGCATTCATACTTTATTTCGAATTTTTAAATTGAAACTTTTAGCAATAATTCTGTTATACTTTAAATACGCTCTTTTGTTACTAAACATTTTTTGTATATGTTTGTTTATTAACTCAAGAAGCTTCTCTGTTCATTAAAGAAATAATAATAACCAGGTCAACTCAGATGCCATTTTACATTTATGGCAGCCAAATCCAGGGTTTGATAACTTTGTAGTCATTTTTGTATTTAATTTTATAAACATTTAAAGAATTTTGCTTAATTATTTGCTGAGCTCCTTAAGACAGTAACGCGATCAGGTAATTAATGCCGGAAATTGTTGCAACTATAATACTGAAATGCCAACCACTGAAATTGCAGCAACTTTTCGCAACACGCAACTTTTGTGTACGTGAAGCAAGTCTGCCATTGCCTCTGCTCCAACCCGCCCTCAACCATTGTATCGAGGCATCCTGCAGGATTTTTAGTAAACGACGTAAATTAATAATGACTTGCAAGAAGCGCCAACAGTTTGCGGCAACTCTTTGACCTCAGCGTGTAGTCGTAGTCAAGATGCTGCCTCCGCATATTGTCTCTCCAGCAGCAGCGCCGAAGCGCAACCTGTCCCTGGTGAGCAACAATTGTGGTGCACAGGACTCTCTCCCCCACTGCCCAGGCAGCATCATTAGTCAAAGTTGTTTTCCGCCGAGCAGAAAAAGAAAAGTGGCTCGTGAAATGCTTACCTGGGAATAGGTTTGAAAGGCCAAAAAGAAATGAAAAAAAGAAAACAGAAAACAGAAAAACCGACGAGTGAGCTTGTGCTGTCTCCGGTTGAGTTGTCTTGAGGGCCATCAAGTGCCCAAGTTGATTAGCATGATTAAAATTTTCCTAATTATTTGCGCACTCAAAGAAATACAAAATACGGCTACAAAACTTTTTGTCGTCGTTTATGCTGTAAAAGCGAAAAACCCTTTGTCGAGCATTAATCAACAGGTTTTATTTATGACAACGGTAAGAAAAACTCCGATTATGAGCTGTCTTGAGTTTACAGGAAGTGCACAATGCTAGGAAGCAGCTTTAGTTTGTAAAGATTTGCTTTTCGTATTTTGTGAGTTTTTCACAAGATTCTAATGCGAGAATACATTACGATGTCTTGCGCTTGTAATTGCTTATCGTAATTGCCCGCGTAGCTGTCTCACTTAGATAAAATCGAAAACACAAAAAAACAAACACATGATTGACTAAGGTCTGTCTAATGTTGCCAATTTGCATGCTAATTGGAAACTCAAAAGGGGAACAATGCGAGAAGCGCCTGACGACGAAATAAGCAATTATTTGTTGCACAACAATTGTAATCCAAGCTGGTAATAATCCAGCATATTCGAATTTGCATAAGTAACTTCCGATTAGACTTACAAATGCAATTACATTATCACTCGAACTTGATCCAGCGCCTTTGCATGTGTTTGCGATCCTTTCAATGAACATATCCGCTCTCTCTCTGTCGCCCTCTCTTTCAAAATTTCATTTCATTCGAATTTTCTGCACATGCCTCTCAGTTATCTCTGCTCTTAAGCTCTTCGTCTCTTGCTAAGATACCTACTGGAAACGGACTGGAATTGGCATTAATGTACAGTGGTGTAAATACAGTTTTGCATGTTTGGTGTGTCAAAGTCATATATGATTAAATAAATAATAAATAAATTATTGTATGAATAAAATGTATTAAATAAAATGCTTTCTTAATTCTAATTGTTGTAAATAAGGTAGTTGTCATTTATTAATTTTCAAATTCGAAACGTTCCTTGCCAATGTGCGCGTGCTGTGCTTAATAAGCTCTCTGCGCTCATTTCATTTGCGCGCGCTGCCGCTCACATATGCGCTGGCTCTCCATCTCTGTCACTCACATGTTCCAGCTGCTCTTGACATGGCTGCGTAGCCCCTCTCAGTTCGTTCTCTGCCGCCGTTGTGCGTTGAACACGTCTTCGTTCGTTTGCGTTTGTTCTTTTCGTTTGAATTTGTGATTTGTAATTTTAATTTTAATGTTCATGGTGAAAACAATAACTGAATAGAGGAAGTAGCAGTTAGACAAGTGGAAGAAAATCAAACAAATCGCATTGAAAACAAAAATCCAATCGAATTCAAAGTTGCTTCACATTCCATTTGTTGCGTGAGTAAAAGTCGACACTACGCTCAATCTCTCACGCTCTCTCGCTCTCTCTAGCTGTCTTTTGTTTGTGTCGCTGTTTGTTGTTGCCTGTTGTGCCTATTTCTACCTGCCAAATGTGTAAATACATACAAATGTACTTACATGCATACATACATACATATCACTCACTGTCATTTATCAGAAATCATCAATTCAATTTCCTCGCAGCATTTTTTAACACAGTTGCAAACTGTTTGCTTAGTCGTGTTCGGAGCGTGTCCCAATCGCAACGCCGGCAGTGCTCCTCTCCGAAAAAATAAAAAGATTTAACAAATAAAAACCAAAATATCTAAAAGATTATAATCAAGTACTTACCAAGTCACAACTTCTAATTTGTCTTGCGTCTGTGTGTGTGTCTCCCTGTGTATATTAAGTGAAAGTGTTTCTAGATAATGTCCAAATAAACAACAACACTATGAATAAGAAAAATATGTGCTTTACAGTCAAATCCGCGACGCCCCCCTTTGCAGTCCGCACTCAAAGGCCACGTTATCATTTTTCAGCTAAATATTGAAACTCGCACAATTCATCAGAAATTTGATGTCACTCTTAACAAGACATAAATATATATATATATATAGATATATATGTATTGTGTGTGTGTGCAGTTGGCTTACATCGAGCGCATGCTGGCGATCGCTCCAATTGGAGTCTGTCTGCTTTGTGTTATTGGCCACATTCTTCGTGGCATGTTCCAATTCAGCCAAACAAGAACATTTCTCTCTCGCTCTCGCTCTTTCCGTCTCTCAGAATTTGTGTTGTTATTGATGAATAATAATATTGGCTATAGCATGCGAATAAATATGGCTGTCAATGACCCACGTCGTCTGATGAATGTTTGATAAGAATTGTTTGGTTAATCTCCGAGATTTATGGCCAAGAAGTATTCTAGGCATAAATACTAATTGTCCGTTATCTCTATATCCGGTGCAAACTAAACTGTAAAATATTACCAGCGAAGCGTTACATTTTATTATTATATTACTATAAGGGGTAATTAAGTTTAAGGCATCAACATATTGTTTTGTTGCACGACTAATAGTAATTTTATTACACGAATTAGGCAAATCGCAAAAATAGAAATCTTGTGATTTTCAACCAAAAAACATTCAAAGCGAATGCTGCCAATTAAATGAAATGACATGAAATACTATTATTACTGATATTATTAGAATAATAGCTCGGTTCCAATTCAACACACGTACAAGCGATTTCACATAATAAATTATATCATATTTTACGTACAATACACAATATTATTATAGTGTTATTCATGCTCACATCTCGCGCGTGATTAAAGCTCTCACACTTTTAGTTAAACTGATAAAAAAAAATGTATATATATACATACAGGTTCCGCCTGCTGCTCAGTAAAAGTTTTGACTAGCGTGCTATTTTAAATGACGATTGAGTGGGCTGAAAACCCGCACATATGATAAGATTTCAACTGCTCATCAACGACGTCACCGTCTTTGCCTTATCACAATGATAGTTATCAATACGTCTGATGTAAGTGGCATTTATGCTTGTTACTGGTTATGGTTATTAAATATTTATTGGTGTTGGTAATCTATTCAAGACTTTGGTATGTCATAAGTATATTTTAAGTGCTTTATTTGCAGCTGCCTAAAAAGAAAAAAAAAACAAAACAAACAAAACGATGCTTAGACCAAGGCGAGCTATTAGCATATACATTGATGATGATGATCAGGTACCCGATTTACTATCTACGATCTACCATATATCAAATGATAAAGCATTTTGTAAACGTCCGTCTCATCATTATCGAGATTCCCTCTAACTTGGGGAATCACTTGGTATATTCAACTGCTCCACGTGCCGCAAAATAGACGTGCATTTGCTTCCAGCAAAATTCAATTACGAATAATTTTATTAAGTAGTTATGCATTGCTAATCAGCTTAATAATTCATTATAGCCATTGACCAAAGTGCACTGAAGCGTTATTAGTTTTATTGAGGATCTTATAATTATATGCTAATTACAAAATTTATCTACAAGAAACTAGATACTGGTATAGATAAAGTCTTAATTCATACTCAATAATTAGCATATTTCACTTTCAGGTATAGATTGGAAATTTGTTAAACATTCAGATTTCTATGATAAATGGGGATTTTAGTAAAATAATTCTTAAATTAAAAAACGATTATTCACAATGCTTATTGTTATGTTTAAGTTAAACATTACAGAAGTTTTTTGTAAGGGTCTCTACTGTACATGCAAATTCAATGAAAGACTAGGAATATTTTCATTATCTGTAAATTAGCACACAGCATTGAAACCGGTTTTGAAAATAAATGAATATTTATTAATGTCTTGTAATATTTCTAGACATGTGAAAAGATAATTAAACAATAACTTTAATGAGTTATGCGATTGTACAATATGGGTTGCACTCATCATCTCTCCCTCCCCGTTTCCCGGAACTTCATTTCAAGTTAATTTTGGAACGTTAAGCGTTAAATGCAAAATATTTATGTGTGCAAAACAAGTTTCCGGGTCAAGAGATATCAATAAAGTGGAAACAATGCGGAATTGTAGACAAAACCCTTTCAAACTTCACAATGCCACAACTAGACACATATTTACCTTTCGTGCAATGCAAAAAGTGGCAAGTTTCAGTCACTTTTGTGTATGTTTTGCTCGTGTTGCTGTTTTTTTTTGTTGTTTTATTTTAACTTTTAACTTTTTGTAGTTGGTCGTTGAATATACAAAGAAACTATTATCACACACAGGGGCGAGGGGAGAGACACCAGAGTTCAATGTAGGCCAGCACAAATGGAGTGCAGAGAACAAAACAAAACAGATAAAAAAACACAAAGAGGTGCATAAAGTGGGGAATATAGATGTGTAAAGTTGGGGTGGAGTGACCCATGAAAAAGTCAAACTCTTCAGATGCCCTTTGATGTTGCATATTGTGCTTGGGATTTGGGACATCTGCCTGATGGCGATGATATTGCTGCTATTTTAATTTCAAGTGGCCGCTGGGCAAACCAAAATTTGACGTGCCACTTGACTTCTGGAGGGGTTTCATGCCCAAAGGGTGGCCAAAAAAGGCAAATAGGGTGCGGCCAAATGAATCGAGTGAAACCAGCAGCTGTAAATATTCTCTAAAAGCTCTGCAAATTTCAATTCGCAATTAGCTCTCCAATAATGTTCCAATTGAATTGGTACTCTAAAAACCAATACGGACACAAAATAAAATTACATTTAGTCAAACTTGCCAAATAATGCACAATTTAGATTCGCAACATTATTTTAAATGTATTTTTTGTGCCTCATTTAGTGGTCTGGTTTGACTGTAATTGCTTGCAGAGTATTTAATTTGTGACCGCAGTGTAATTTATACGTTTAAATGATGCATGAAGCATAAATAAATCGAAACAATTATCACTTGCACTCCCTAAGGGCATTAATTATCATTATGCGTATGGGTTTAGTTAATGCAATGCCTGCCTGCCTGCCTGCAAGGGTATTTTCATTATTTGCATACCCAATGCCAACAGATTTTGGTTTAGTTTTTTGCGCATCATTTGAAGCTGAGTAATTTGTAATTGGAGCGCCTGCATAAATTGTGGCTAGCTGCAGCAGCTTTCGTTTGTGCATTTAATTAAACCGAATTTTGCATAGTTCTCATAATGAAATGCTCTGCTACTTAATTCAAGATGAATGGTTTGCACTCCAACTATTCATTGCTCTTTGTCTTTGGCTTGCTCGACTGCTAATTTTCAAATGCTCAACTGTTTGGCCCATTAAGTTGTCAGTGTCGGAACAAAAAGTCGGTCCAAAGACGAGACGCAAAAGCGAGTGTTTGTTCAACGCTGAAGATTGCGTATTCAAATTTGAAATGTTTGCAAAATAATTTGATATTTACTTCGAAAATACTTCTTTTTTATGTCAATCAATTAAAAAACTGCCAAACGCTATAATCTGCCAGTTGGCTAGATAAAGTTTGAATTCCCCAATTCCGCATAAAACAGTTTATTTTGCGCGTTGGCAGTAAAAACCAAACTAAATTCGAGAGTACTGCAAATTAAAATCAAACCACAAAAGCTGCAGTTTTCTGAAACTGCCAGCACAAACAGACAGGGACGAGGACAGAGAAATGGGGAGAGCGAGAGAAACTTTAATTTACGACCTGCACACAGTTCGCATTTATTTTTGCATGAGCACAGCCCCAGACACAAGTGCCCAGCTCTCTCTCTCTCTCACTCACAAAAAGGCAATGAAATCTATAAAAAAATATGAAGAGCAACGAACAAGATAATACAAAAAACAAAAAAAAAATGAAATTAAAACAGCCAGAAAGTCACGTACTCGAAGCCATTTCGAGCTAGTCGAATTTCACTGGGTATGGGTGGCAACTCTGGCTGACTGGAGCCAACCATTTCACCCAACCTCAGCTGGACATGACAAGGGCAGACCGGACCCGGCCGGCTGCATGTTACAAAAGATGACAACTATGGATTCGAGAGGATAACTGAGCTCATGTGCCTTTTTCTACTTGTGTTTGTGAGGGGGGCTTTATCTGTCTGCCTTTGTGAATGATTACAAACTTGTTGACGAGCGCAAATTAGCTGCAAGTGGAGGGTGGTGGGTTGATGGAGTGGGGCCTGCAATGTCCTGATGAAATGAACCGTTGCCAAGGCTCTCCATTTCGTGGTCAATAAAGCGAACGGAGAAGGGCTTGAAATCAATAAAGTTAATGCCAAACTGTTGGTGCACGAAATTATAGTTGGTCTCCAATTATTAAAACAATAAACACAAATTGCCGTTTTTGGGGAATACGAATGAAATTATAAATGTATTTATTTACTATGGATTTGGTATGAAATATTTTATTAATAATTGGTATGAATATGATTATGAGCAGCAGCCCCAAGCATTCAAAAAATATAAAACTATTGCACCCTGACTAACAAATTTATAACAATAATAGTATTTAAGAGGACCACAAATAGAAAATACAATAGACAAAGAAATATGTGAGATATTTGTTAACAGATAGAGCACTTCACAAAGACTCCAATAAGAATATGCAATATACTCGTAAACGATTATATTCAAAATAACAAACATAAATTATTTAATTTTTGTTTCCCAAAATATGAAATTCTTTTTTATACATATTTAATACATTTATTAAATAAGGAATAACGATAGTTTGGGAATATTTGACTAAATAGTTAGGTGCACGCTTCTTTGTCTCTTAAGGCTTATTACTAACAATTGTAGATATTTCCTTTACAAGCTGAGCTAAAAAATCCCATACTGATTGTTAATAAATGTTTGAATGACTTTAGTCTAATGAGAACTGTTTCCTTTTCTTTGGCGCAGACGGGTCTAACCCTAACGCCCGAAATGCTGCTCTCTACCTCGGAGTCTTCAACGCACAGCACCTCTGAGGTGGCAGGACGTTTGCAGGTTGATGTGCGCACCGGCTTGAAGTGGACGGAGGCAAAATATCGGGCCAAGATCATTGGTCACAATGAGCTCAATGTCATCGAAGAGGATCCGACATGGAAGAAGTACATTGAGCAGTTTAGGAATCCTCTCATTCTGCTGCTCCTTGGCTCTGCCCTCGTCTCGATAATCATGAAACAGTTCGACGATGCGGTCAGCATAACCATTGCCATTCTGATTGTGGTAACGGTCGCCTTCATCCAGGAGTATCGCTCCGAGAAGAGTCTCGAGGAGCTGAAGAAACTGGTGCCGCCAGAGTGTCATTGTTTGCGCGAGGGTCGCCTCGACACTTTCCTCGCCCGTGAACTGGTGCCGGGAGATGTCATTTATCTCAATGTGGGCGATCGTGTACCCGCCGATGTGCGTCTCTTCGAGGCCGTGGATCTGTCAATTGACGAGAGCAGCTTCACCGGCGAAACGGAGCCGGCACGCAAAGTCACCGATGTCCTGCTGAACAATACGAATACGAAGGATCACAGCAATATGAAGAACATTGCTTTCATGGGCACCCTAGTCCGCTGTGGCAATGGCAAGGGCATCGTGGTCAGCACCGGCGAGAGGAGTGAATTTGGCGAGGTCTTCAAGATGATGCAGGCCGAGGAGGCGCCCAAGACGCCGCTGCAAAAGTCAATGGATATTTTGGGCGCACAGCTCAGTTTCTATTCGTTTCTCATTATTGGCGTCATCATGCTCCTCGGCTGGCTGCAGGGCAAACCGCTCTCGGAGATGTTCAACATAAGCGTCTCGTTGGCGGTTGCTGCCATACCCGAGGGTCTGCCCATTGTGGTCACTGTCACTCTGGCCCTGGGCGTCATGCGGATGGCCAAACGCAACTCGATTGTGAAGAAGTTGCCCACCGTGGAGACATTGGGCTGTGTGAATGTCATCTGCTCGGACAAGACGGGCACCCTGACCAAGAACGAGATGACGGCCACGATAATCATCACCTCCGACGGCTATATGGCGGATGTCACCGGCGCTGGATATAATGATCAGGGCGAGATTCATATACGCCACTGCAACAATGTGGAGATGGCCAAAACGAATATCACGAATCTGCTGGAGATTGGCGCAGTCTGCAACAATGCCTACATCCAGAATGGCACACTTCTTGGCCAGCCGACCGAGGGTGCTCTCGTTGCGGTCGCCATGAAGAATGGCATGTATGCCACCGCCGAGAATTATGTGCGCATCCAGGAGTATCCGTTCAGCTCTGAGCAAAAGATGATGGCTGTCAAGTGCATACACAAGTACAACAACAACAAGGAGGAGATCTTCTTTGCGAAGGGCGCTTTGGAAACGCTGCTGCCCCAGTGCACCAAATATCAATTTGGCAATCAGACGGTGCCGCTCACCAAACAGAACGAGGCCGAATTCCTTGCCGAGGCCTATGAAATTGGACGCAAGGGTTTGCGTGTCCTGGCCCTGGCCAAGGGCAGATCCATGCAGGATTTGATCTATTGCGGCCTGGCTGGCATCACGGATCCGCCTCGACCCCTTGTTAGGGAGTCCATTGAGATGCTGATGCAGAGCGGAGTCCGTGTCAAGATGGTCACCGGTGATGCCCAAGAAACGGCAATGGCTATCGGTAAGTTTTACACACATTTTTTAATTGCTTTGATTATTTATTGAGTGGGAAATTGATTATGTTAGATCTGATTAGTATATTTTACATATTTGTTAGACCTGTGGGCTCATCTAGATATTTATTGAATTTATTATTGCAATTAATTTACCTGTTGACATTGCTACAATAAATTGCTATAATAAATTCGCCACAATTATTTACACTCTTCGGTTTCAAATGCAATCTCGAAATATATATTTTATATTTTTGCTAGACACTTAATCTTTGATCTGCTCTAGATAATATCTCAACTCTTTAATGGAATTAAATTACCTGTTGATATTGCTAGAATAAATTGCTATTATAAATTATCCACAATTATTTTCACACACCCGTTTCAAATGCAATTTCGAAACATTTGTCTGGCCGCCCATTCTTAGTCTCTCGTTAAATGTAGGTAAATTTTTGGTCTAACTTAATTCAGATGGCAAACAGACGCAGCAAAAATTATCCAAGCTCAGCCGACAACAAATTCATTGTCTTGTGTGGATAACCTCAGCTCAAAACTCAATTAAAAACTCTTTAGAATCCTTCCAACGCTAGCCACAAATTGTTGGCTTTAACTTAAGTGCCAGCGCGCTTGAAACTATGCAAATAAATTTGTCAACGCTGCGTAATTAAAAGTGGCAACCATGGCTACTATTATGCCCAACCCCTACCACGCAACCCCTCGTTGCTAAAACTACCACAATTTATGCCCGACACTAAAATGTTTTCAAGACTGGACTGTGATATATCTATGAATGTATGAATGTGTGGAGGGGGCGGTGGGAGGCTTGGTGTCTGGGTTGGGGCATAAAAGTAAAGAGTTAAGGGTTAGGGGCGTGCAGCGACGCACACACACACACACACACACACACACACACACATACACACATACACACACACGTACACAATGCAACCACGCCGGACAGCCTTTAAGTATGCAAACAGAATTAATTAACAATGTCAGTCGTTGAAGCTGCTAAAAGTTTTCAGTTTTCCAGTTTTGAGCTTTGAGTTTTGAATTTGGAGTTCTTAGTTTGCTGCAAGTTGAGTTCCACTTGAAGTTTTAGTTCAGAGCGTGTGTGACAACTGTACTTCAGTCTCTACCAATTCTTGTTGAATGTGCAACTTTGAAAGTATCACTCAAAATTCTGCCGCTAAATTTGCATACAATTTGTTTGGCAAAGTGCCGATGACAGCTTAAATGCACTTTGAGCCGAATTTTTTCATTAACAACAAGTTTCTTAAGTATGTAAATATGTTTTTAAATAGAATCCACTAACATCTCGAGAGAAACTCACCAAACCCAAAGAATGTACACTCAACAAAAAAAGGCTCTTTTATTATAGAACAACACAGAAATTCTATTTGTAAATAAAAGTATAAATTGCTTCAATTAAGAAAGTAAATAAATTGGCCCTAAAATGAAAATGTTTTAAGAAATTTCTAATTTTTTAAATATTTACCAGTTTTTATTGCAATCTTTTTAACTTTATAATGAGAATCTTGTGTCGCCTTGGAAGAGTTTTCTTAGACGAGATAGACTCGAGCTTCGTTCTCATTTCCCATTTAATTTCATCCAAAAATTCGTAAGTTTTTGCGCCGAGTGCAAAATAAAATGCGGCAAAATGAACGCAGTAAATTGAAAAAAAAAAACAACCTGAGCAAAAAAATAGGGTATAGAATAAGAAGAAAGGTAGAGGAAGCTAGGATAGGTAAAGCGACATTCGTTTGTCTGTCGTCCTGACGGCCCGCAGGGCGTGCACGGCCCGACCCACATCTAATATCCTGCAACGCACAGAGGAAGCAACATCACAAGCAGAAGCAGAGGCAGATGGGGATGCTGATGCTGATGTGGGTTGTGAACGAAAATCACCGTCATCATCATCATCAGCAGCAGCAGCCGCACCGTCAGTCGCTCAAATAATTAACTGTGGCCCGAACTCCGCATAGTCAACGTGAACATCAGCGCCATCGCCAGGAGTCAGCATTCTCATTCTCTTCTCATCATCGTTATTATCACCATCATCATTATCGTCTGCAGCTAACAGGCATTCATCAACATGGACAACAAATGCTGCTCTCAGCCATAGCTACAGTTTCCCTACCTTTTTTCCTTACAGCAAACTTTCATCAAAACATTGAAGAAAAAAAACGAATTCAATTCACTTTGCTTGCAATTCGAATTACCCTTGCACTCAACCGAAGGGTATTCTAAGTTTGTCAGCATGTTTGCTACAATTTAGAAAAAAGAAAGAAATCGAATTATTTTTCAATTATTTTTAATTATCTGCACTTTATTATGCCAGTTTTAAGGTCTTTAGTATAGTCAAATTTATAATTTGCGTTTTACAATATTGTTCTTAATACTAATTACATATTTTGATTGGTATTTCAATAGTTTGCTAGTTTCAACTTTGATCATTTAAATAGTATATAAATATATAAATTGAAGGGCATCTGAAAAGTTGCGTTTCTCCAACTTTTTCATTAGTCAATTTAATATTTTTTTCGCTCTGCAATTTCCCCTTTTGGTTGCACACTGAATAACGGCATAATTATAGAATGCCCCAGCGGAGGGAACTAACTGAATTTGATTTAATGCCGCTGGCTGCAGACCTGCATATTGATTGAAATTTTGACGTTCAAATTGTAAATGAGCGAATGAGTTTCCGCTTTCGTGTTTCCCTGCTCCCCTGCTCCCCTGCCCTGCTCTGCTCTGCTCTGTTCTTATAAAGACCCCAAAAGCTGCTTATGGGGTATGCTCAATCTAATTGGGCACTGGCCTTTGAACCAACCCACACCAGACACCTGGCTTGTTGTCTAGTTACTGGCCAGTTTGCCTGAACTAATCCTTGGCAATTTGTTGTAGACTAGTTGTCTACTCGCATATATGGCTAAGTATGACTAGCGCTGCACCCAGACAGATGCATGCCACAAACGGTCGGACAGTCGGAGAGTCAGACAGCTACTCAATAGACAGTGGGAGCTGCTAGTCTTAATTAAGTTGGTGTATTTCGTTTTCAATTTGGATGCCAATTATGCTCTGTCTGGATGAGTTGTCGTTAGCTGCTTAAATTGAGCTGTTCTGGCTAATTTAATCTGTGGCTTTTCGGTTGGTTCAGCTCTATGCTCCTCGCTCTGTCTGTGTGGCAACCGCAAGCTGTTAAATGCTGTGCCACATCGGTATTTTGCTAAATTTCTCAAGCACTTAATCAAAATTATAACTTTAATGTTTAAATTTCACTTAAAAATTAACTATAAATATTTTGACTACCAATGATTATTAATTACTTTGGAGAATATAATCTATAACTTCTTGGCATATTCCATAATTGCGAGTCGCTGATTAATAGTATTGAATAATCAATGAAACTATTGCTTGAAAGCTGTCGTCGTCTTTTTTATGTAATATCTTTAATTATATCATTTAAGTTCATTTGACATGTCAAATTAAAAAGCGCCTAGCAGCTCCTGTTCACATATTAACCGACAATGAGCAGATGAATATCCTTGCCATGTTGAGCAGATCTTAACCAACGCACTTGACACATATCCAATTAGTGAAATGCATACGCATCCAATGGCAGGCCTTTGACAGCCAGCCAGCCAGTTGAGGGTGTTGCACATCCATCGGCTTTGTGAGCTGCTGCTGCCGCCGTCTGCTGTCTGCCTGAGAAGATGTCTCCCGCCGGAAGCGAGAGATAATCACACACAGAGCGATTGCCATGTCAGCCGGAAGCAACAGCAGAGCAACTCTAAAAATCATCAGCTGCAGCAGCAGCAGCATTGGAAGAATTGTCACGTACACGAAAGTCGCTTAATAAACAAGCAAACACAAAACCCGCTCCCCAGCCACATTTTCCATTGCTATATCTATATGCTATATGCAGCTGTGGGTAAAGAGTAGATTGCAACTCGTCAGCTGGTGGCTGCTACCGATATAAATGCAAATGTCAAAAGCAGAACGCCAGCGAATTTTCCATTTACAAGATGAGAAAATTCCTTGCAAGTTGTTCATATTGTTATTGTTGCCTGGTTGATATTGCTATGTTTTTCCAACATTTTGCACACAACAAAATGACTTTGATTTTTGTTTTGGTATATTAAGTTGACTGCGCTTGTTGCATGCTGCAACTTGCTGAAAATTTTCATAAGCTTGGCCATCATCATCATCATCATCATCATCATCATCATATTCATGCGGCTGCAACTTTTGGCTAGTTCATGTGCAACACTGCAACCATCAACAACTTCCCTTGAATCCGATTTTTGGCCAGCGGTTTTTTTGGGCTGCGACAAATTTTTGCAACCTTACAAAGTTTTTAGCCTTTCCGCTCATTTTGCTTACAACTTTGTTGCATGAGTTTTCTCAATTTTTCGAAAGGCATTTATCAACTATAACAAAGTTGCCCCAAAAAAAGAAAACTTTAAAATATTTTATCCGTTCTTTTGTTGCAGTTGTTGTTGTTGTTGTTGATAGCAGCCTGCCTTTTGGGTTGATGATAGCTTGTTAGCAAATGTTCTGCATCTGCCACATGGCCATTTTAAGCACTAATTCATTTTAAAAGCATTTATAATTACTTAAATCTTTTACAGTGGCAAAAATATTAAATAATATTTAATTTTTGCCATACGAAATTACTGAAAATTTTATGATTCTTTTTTCCATTTTTCGTAAAATTCATTCTTTTCCAACATGATGCCTGCGTCAATACAATATATTTTCCAACATAAAGAACATTTGTCACAAGGCAAATATGGTGACAAAAAGAGTACCGAAACATTCGTTTTTTAATCAAATAATAAATGGCTTTTGTTTGGGTACGGCTAACATGGGCCTTTGAAGACTGTAGCTAGACTCGAGAACTTCATGAATATTCGTGACTGGCGTGGCAGCTGCACAAATTGAAAAGCCGTTTGAAATCGCATTTTTATCGATTGCGAAATATATGTACAGATTATGCTTTGTCTGTGGATATTATATTATTGTTGTTGTTGTGGTTGTTGTTGTTATTGCCTGTTGTCATTTATTGTGGTCAATGCCAGTATGAATTACAGATTGCTTGAACAGGTGTGTCTGATGATATTTGATGGCAAATATTTTGAGTGCTTATGTTGTTGGTTGATTGCTGGCTTTTGCCAATTGAAATCCCGAATTTATTTATTTAAAAGCTTTTGACTACACAACTAGTAAATTAAGTGATTTAGCTTACCGCATACAATTATCTAAGTACCATTTTAAAGGAATATAGCTAACAATTATAATTTTATAAATGAATGAATTTCATTACTTAAAAAGCAATACAAGTAAACAAAAGTATAAATAAAGTTTATGAGAATGCAGTCAGTGAATTAATTAGTCGACTTATTTAATAAAAGGTCGGCTATAATATTCCCTGCATAAAATGCCACGAGATGGACAACCGTAATTAATTTAAAGCGCTGAATTTAAATATGGCAGTAAATAATGGAAAATAAAGCGAATCTTAAACCAATATTCCAAATTTAATTATAGCAGTGATAGGATATGCTCTTTCACACTTTTTATAATTAAAACATTCAAAATGCATGGCGGGAAAACTATTTCTATCTGAACACTGAAAGGGAGCGAGCAGTTATTTTTAATGGGTGGTCGGTTGGTTGTCATAAAATTTGAATGGCCAACTGCTTGGCCAATAATATCAAGTTTTGCGTTGAATTTACTTTAGCAGCAAGAGGACCAAACGTAGATGAAACTGTTGGTAGATCGTTTTGGGTTGGGTGGATGGCAATAGAAAAGGGACATGATAGTTGCTGCCCACCTTTGTCATTTCCTGCTGCAGGAAGTGGCAGCGCAAGATATCCTTTAGTTGCTGCAGCTGCAGCGCTCAAACGCTGAAACGCTGCTTTTAATTGTCTGGCACCAGGACGATGCCGAGGATGCCGACGCTGAGGATGCTAAGGATGCTGAGGATGCTGAGGAGTGTGAAGATGACGCTGAATGCGTTTTAATTACGTTCTCCTTTGCTCATTTTGCTGCACATTTCTGGCCATTCCATGCTATCTGCTGTTGTTGGTGTTTGTTGTTATTTACTTCAGTGCACTTTCGCTAAAAAAAAATTGTATACAAACAGAACAAAAGAATGTCCTGGCACTTGCCAAGACAAATACGCGGGCGCCATAATGAAAAATGGCGACGCGACTTTTGCAAAAACATCCTTTAGTTTTTAGTATTGTTGTTGTCTGAAACAGCTGCTGCTGCCGCGTGTTCTTCATAACTGCGCCCGACTGCAACAAACAAGCTCTTCTCAAGGGGGGGGCGGAAACTAAGGGTAACAGTAACTGTGGAATTAGGGAATTCAGCAGCCGCGTTTTCTTTTTTGAAGTTTTTCATGGTGGGTCGCAAATGAATTTCGAGCAGCGCCTCTTACAAACTAACAATTTTCTTCTTTTTTTTTGCGTTCGTCGCACTGTATTAAAGTTTTTAATTCAAGCTGCGTTGTCAATGGCAACTTCGTCACAATACCTAACTCCAACGCCAGCTTTATCTGGCCCTACCCGCATCCCCAACTCGCATCTCCGATTCCATTTCCAGTTGAGTTATTTACTTGCCTGTTGCTTTGTGTAACCGAGCGCCAATTGCTTGGAAAATGCTATGAAAAGCGATTTACTTCTTTAACACTGGCACACAAACAAAGGCCAAGCACGGCGAGGGTTAAGCGCTTACTTGGGGGATTACGAGGAGCTCAGTTCGAGACTCCCCGTTGCCAACAAATGTCCGACTTTAAGTCTAAAGGTTCAAAATATTTTAAAGAATCTATATCAGAGGCATTTAAAAAGACTTAGATGGCTTGATTGCTTTTCTATTCAGTGATTTTACAAATGCTACAATATATTTTAAGTTATATTTTACATTTGAATTCGAGAAAATAATATGAACAATGTTTCATCAACCACTTGCAGCAAACCTAATTGGCATTGACACCATACATCACCAGACATTGTCTGGCCAGGAAATCGATCAATTGAACGAGCACCAACTGGACAAGGTGGCCAACAATGTGAGCGTTTTCTATCGCGTCTCGCCGCGCCACAAGCTGGAGATTGTAAAGTCACTGCAACGCACTGGCAACATTGTAGGCATGACCGGCGACGGGGTCAACGATGGTGTGGCACTCAAGAAGGCGGACATTGGCATTGCGATGGGCAAGAATGGCACCGATGTGTGCAAGGAGGCGGCTGACATGATATTGGTCAACGATGATTTTCACACCATTATGTAAGTGCAATAAAGCTGAAATGACACAAGCTTAAAGTGGACACTAAAGTATTAGATTCCATTCTTCAGCTTTTGTCATTGGCGTTTGCAAATTGTGTAAGAAAAATAAATATAACTGACTTGTTTGCTTGCAGCGCTGCCATTGAGGAGGGCAAAGGCATCTTCTATAACATTAGGAACTTTGTGCGCTTTCAGTTGAGCACCTCGATTGCGGCACTTGCGCTGATTGCATTGGCCACATTGATGGACATTGCCAATCCGTTGAATGCCATGCAGATATTGTGGATCAACATTATAATGGATGGGCCACCGGCACAGTCGCTGGGCGTCGAGCCCGTCGATCACGATGTGCTCAAGCAGAAGCCGCGCAACGTGAAGCAACCAATGATAACCAAGTCGGTGATTGTCAATGTACTGCTCAGTGCCAGCATCATTGTGCTGGGCACATTGTGGGTATTTCAACGTGAAATGGCCGACGGGACGCTGGGCAAGACGAAGCGGGATACGACCATGACATTCACATGCTTTGTGTTCTTTGACATGTTCAATGCCCTCTCGTGCCGATCGCAGACGAAGAGCGTCTTTACCATTGGTCTGACCACCAATCGCATGTTCCTGCTGGCTGTCGCATTCTCGATCATTGGCCAAATGCTAGTCGTTTATTTTCCACCTTTGCAGATGGTATTCCAAACGGAGGCGCTCACCGTCTACGACATACTCTTTCTGGTCACGCTCACCTCCTCTGTGCTGGTCGTCTCCGAGATCAAGAAGTGGTTCGAGCGATCGCTGGAGCGCAAAATGTACAGCACCCGGTCCGAGTTGGATTTCGTATGACAAAACGCAAGCGCTAGAGATGTGTTGCACCCAAAAGCCGAGTAAATTAAATAAAAACAAACAACAAAAAAATCACAAAAAAATAGCAAAACTATGCAAAAACCAAGTGAGGAGCGTGGCAGCGTAAACGTGGGAGTGAAAATGAGCGACAAATCAGCGAAAATGTGTGTTTAATTTTACATTTGACATTGTCAGCGCCAAAAAAAAGCCAAACAACAAATCAACAAACAAATATCTCATATCCATATGGAAATTCCAATTCGTCAAAAATACATAAAAATATATATTTATGTGATCCGGCAAATTCCAATTGATTATGCCCTAATCATTTAGTAGCAAAGTGTAAGCTGCCACATTTTGTGTTGTGTGTTTTGTGCTGCGTCTCTTCGAAGCTTTTTGCATAATGTATAATTTTAATTTGATACTTTAAAAATTCTTTATTTGTAGGTAGTCAAATTTGTAGTTCTATAACATGTTTGATTGAGTTTTAGTTTGCGCAAAACACTGTAAAACAAAATTGCTCCTGATATATTAAAATAAAAAAAAAAACACTCAGCGAAACCGAATACTAGTATATATAAATAAGATACCATTTATCATTATGATAGATGCGATTCGATTTCTTCAGTACATGTCCTTTCACAACTTTTCCATTTATGCGCTTTAGTAATTTAATTATATTCAATTTAAGGTCGTATCGAAGTGTTTATCTGCAAAACATTTTAATGTGATATTATTTTAAGCACATCAAAACAAAAAAAAAAATCGTTTTACACATATTTAATATACAATAACTATTATTTTCTTATTAGATCAACAGGTTTCTTTTTAATTTGCCTGAAATAAAGTTTCAATTTTAAATCACACGAAATACATTTGTTGTGTTGTTCGTAACTAATTATATAACTATTATCTTTCTTCAACAGCAGCAACAGCATCCAACAATAACCCAGAGGCAGCTGCATTAAATGAAATTATTTCCGACAAAATGTAAAATGAAATGTGCAACAAGAGTAGCAGGGAGTAGCAGGGGAACGCAAAGCGTAGCAAATGGTTTTTTAGTAATTTTGTTTGTTAATTTATTCGGTATCAAAGATTTGTGTACAACAACAAATAAGCAATGCTCTAGCGCGTTAGCTGAACAAAAAAATTAAAACAAAAACAAAACAACAATTCAAGAAATTTCAATAACTGTTGAAAACAAATTTGAAATACTTAAATATTTGTTTTCAAATATTAAAGATCTTAATAAATATTTACTTACTTTGAATGGTCTTTCGCAAAGTTCGTTTATGAAATGTATTTTATGATAAAACAAAATGAACACCAAAACAGACACGATTTTGTCAAATGAAAATCAATAAATGAAAATCTAAAGGATATTTATATTCAACAAGCAACAACAATTCACGTTTAGGTTAACAGCAATAAAAAAGCAATAAGGGACACAATACAGATTTGTTTATAATCGAATAAAATGGTTAAATAGGTTTTCATTAGAATTGATATTCAACGTTTCAAGTTTGATTTAAAACCACAAAAATATGTTAATAATCACAACACTTATTTAATTGTAATCAAGTCAAAAATTAATATTGTATGCAAAATATAAATATCAAATGTTAATCTGTTAGATTCGAAAAACAAAATCTCTTGAAAATATATAACATCGTTTAATGTTCTCTAGAGCGTTCAAACAATATCATCACGCGATTCATATCATCACAGCTCAGCAAATCCAAACCGATATAATAGTCGATTGTACGACATACGACATACTATATATGTATAAGTAATATTCGAACATTCCACAATGCACCGAACTATTTGAAGCACAATTTCTTCACAACTTTTCAAATCTTTTACCTGTTATGGATATTAGATGATGCATATCACATTTGTTGTACCTAAAAGACAAAGAAAGCTAGCAGCTACTCAGCAATCGTCTTTGATCGCTCGCACTCGAAACATCTTTTGCACTTTTGTCGATTTCTCTATTAATATGACAATTTGTATACTTTAATGGACCAATCATAAATAATTATTCAAACACACATACACACACACACACATTAACGCACATGCACTCAAACACATCAACAAGATCAAGCTAGGCTCTCAGACTGCACACACACACACTCATATATCATTGCTATAAAAAATGGACGCAAAAAAATTGAAAAGTTTTAAAAATTAAAAAAAAAATTGAAAATCAACAAAAAAAAAACAAAAAAATATTTCAAATACCTTAAATTAAATGTAATGTCAAGCAAATGTCTTTAAACATAATCTAAACAACGCATGCATCCCACACACACAAAGTACACAAAACATCTCATCCACAATGGTAACAATAATTAGTAAATTAAGTGTATTTAATGTATTAACAACAACAATTGCATATGTGAATGTCTGAATAACACAATTAATAACATTCAAGTCAAATATTTAGTGGAATATCAGCAAACAGGTATTAATCTATATACTGTACAACTATTCGATTCGGTGAAGATGGCAACAGATTTTGGAACATTTTTACGATAACGAAAAGAAAAGAAAAGAAAAGAAAAGGAAGTTTTGCTTGCTAGATTAAAACAATATTAAATTATACTAATTTATATACATATAATAACAATTGCCTAACTGACAAAAAATATATTTATGTATGAGATCGAAAATAGATCGTTATATTAAATACATACATATGTGCTATATGTGTAAATGTCTAAAACTTCTTAAAACTAAATTTCACACTGCTGGTTTGTAAACTTCTTAATTGTGGTCTATTACAAAGTATTTCATTGAAGCTCAAACAAATTCAATTCTTATTCTATTAAATAGTCATAATATGTTTTATGAGTTTTGTTGGCTTTAAAAATATGTACAAATTATGGTATTAGTTTCATTTTGTTATTTCTGAATTAAAACAAAATTATGTGTTAACATATAAAAGAAAGAAAAACTATAAAACTATGTCTAACTGTGCTATTAAATGTAAGCTTATTTAATATATATAGATGAATATCCAAAATAGAGCTAAATAACGCAAAAACGAATATTTCAAAATATTTACTACACTTCTTAAGAATTTCGGTTGGAACTAACTTTCACGCTTAAACTTAAACTAAACTATCGCAAATTTACCTATAAAACGTAACTCAGCTAAACTAAACAACTCAACAGAGACTTTCCATTATTTCACATTTTAGTTACTAAACTTGCGCTCTAAAAATCTAAACAAATACTAAATAAATAAATCTAACGATACACGAGCATAAAATAAATTAAACCAATACAAGTATTTAATATGTATCACCGACAACAACAACAAAAAAAAAACTACAGTAAAAAACAAATGACAGAAAACAAATATTTACTAATAAAAATAACTTTATGTAGTACACAAAAATGATTTGTGTTTAATGTTTGGTTCTCAGATGGGAGTGGAATTATTTATAGCTTCGCAGAGAAGAAAACGCACTAGAAATGTGGTCGAACTTCTGGCATTTTCTTTACCAGTCGCGTGTAAAACGCAGCCAGTCACTGGCAATGCCGTATTTTTGTGTGGAGCTAGCTGGCGCCATCTATTGTTCGTAGTGTTAAGTCAGCCCAACTTGAATTGAAAATCAAATTTAGCGCCACCTAGTGTTTATTAAATATTATTGAGAAATTCCAGAGGACGCTTTATATTTTAGATAGAAAATATATAACAATATAATTAATGCAATAATAAATATTAGGATAAGTGAATAAAGTAATAAATTTCGAGATCAAAGGTGGCATATACATATGTACTATAGTATGTATATATACTTTTGACATACTTTCCACGTTTATTTTAGTTTTTACTTAAATACTTTTCTGTGCTTTTTTCCAATAATGATGCAAGAAGATGACCATGTCGAAAAGGATGAGCGTTACTCATACATTGAAACGAAGGCGTCTTACAGCAGCAATGTTTTAACCGGCGACTGGGTCACAGCTCGTTGGCAGGAACTTCCACAGAAAACGACGACTATTGTGCCATGCATTTCAACTGAGAATACCAGTTGCGAACAGCACTTGACGACTAGCCAGGATGCTTATTCCTTGAAGGAGTTTGACCCCAATGACATGACACGAGTGTACATGGACGCGAAGGTGGGTAAGTTTGGTAATTCGAAGGCACAGCGGACTAGTGTCAAATACTTGGATGCCGAGAAATTTAACAACAACTATACGTCATTGAATACCCTCGTCTACGAACTGTGGCCCAAAATGCTGCAGGAGAAAACCGCTGGAAGCGCCACAAAGAAGCAGGATGCGGCAAAACACTCGAAACTCGACACTCTCGATTCGTTCGGCACCCATAGCTCAATTAAGCGCCAAGATGTTAAGGAACCCTTGTGTCCAGTGGCCACAAGCTACAAGCTTGACTTTTCCGGCAGACAGGGAAGTCCTGCGAAAAGTGCTAAGATGAAGGACATGATTGACCGACTATGATCATCGAATCGATCATTTCAAATGCAAAATTTGTTTAATCGATCGATTACGATAAATAACTTGACAAGAGAATAAATCTTTTCCATCTCAGATCGTTGCTTATCAAGTACGTTTTGAAAGGCTTGTTTGTTGTTTATTAGTTAGTTTTCGGGTTTCGCTCATCAATTCAAACAATTTGGAAGATTTTTCATAGTTATTGTTCAAGTTCGATTATAGTTCTTATTGATTCCACATGAATAGGATGGTAACACCGCCATATGGCAAGCAAGTGTTAGTTGGCAATTGGATGGATCGTCGCTACAGCTCTGATGAAAAGACTAATGGCATTTTGCCGGGACTAAGTCCCTGCGATCACTGCGAACAGCATCGCTCCCTCAGCCAGGACACCTACACGAATAAGCGACGGAACAGGGTCGAATTAGAGCGTTATTTCGTGGAGAAGCGCGCAACGCAAAAACGTAACTTTTACGAGGCGACCACATCGAATGTCAAGTTAATGGATACAGACGAGCTTAGGGACAACTATACAACGACCAATACTTTAGTCTACAATCTGCTGCCCAGGCTGCGTCAGGAGCTGGCCTCAACGAAATCGCAGGCAGACCGTGGGCAGTCAAATACGGATATGTTGCAGTGCTTTGGCAATCTCACACAGACTCGCAACTTTGCCAAGCAATTCGAATACGAAAGGATCTTGGACAAGCAGAACCACATGCAAACCTCATACAGCTCTGCGTATACACTTAAAAAGTCTAGCTAACAATCATTATCAATCATCAAAATGTAAATATGTGAACCGGGTACATCACAATATAGCTGTGAAGCCAAGCTGTGAGATAGGCTAGCTGCTCAGCTTTATTATGAAATTCCAAGTTCACTCATAAGTATGTTGCTTAACCTCTCGATATGATATGGAAAAAGTAAGACTATAAATAAAATTTCAAAGTAAGAGGATTATCAAGGAAAAAGCCTAACACTGACTACAAATCGAAAGTCTAAGAAGCATTTGTTTGATTTTTTTCCCCGTTTTCAGTTCATCACTTACCTTCCATATTAATTTTATATATATAAATCATGTTGTTTAAAAACTCGACATTCTTTTCGTCCATCTTCGCAATATGATTCTTCTTTTCACGTTCAACGTTCAGTTGAAAACATTTTACTTTGTTTTTTTTTTATATTACAAGATTCAATTTATTTCATTTTCCATTTTCTTGTATAATAATATAAGTTGTTTTTTTTCCGTAATTTAAGTAGTTTCTATGTTTTTTTTTTTATATTTTGGATGCCAGAAATTCATTGTAGTTTCATTTTATTTTAATTTTATATTTTTTTTTTGGTTGCACATGCCGTGGCATTTTTAGCTTAGCATTTTTTGTTTCTTTTTTTTGGAAGGGGGATTTATGTTTTGAAATTAGTAGGTCGATTAGACGTTTACAATACTTTTGCCATGTTATATAATATATATGTTTTTTTTAATATTAATAATTATTACAAAAAGTAAAATTTGACGACATTAAACTAGACGACGTTTTGCATATGTTTTACACGCTTAAATATTTTATTTTTGACTTAATTTTTTTGTTTTTTTTTGTTCTGTTTTGCCTTAAAATCGCATATTGGAGTAATTTTGGACAATTGTTGACTGCCTTGAATTTTGTTGTTGTTTACTTTGGCTGACGATTACATTATTAAAATTATGCTTAAAATCTAAACCAATGGAAAGATTTGTGGGCGTGGCTAATGTGGCTTGTGGGTTTCAGTGTTTCGTGTTCTTAGGTGGTGAAAATTTGAGGTGTGTGTGTGTGTGTAGGAGTGTGGATTGTTGATTTTGGATTGATAAGTAGAATCTTCATCAGTGTGGAGGTTTTATGTTAAGTGTTTTTTATTTAAGAAGTGTGCTGATTATATGCTCGTATATATAGCTTTGTTTTGAGTTTTTGCTTACAACAATTAAAATTTTGAATTTTCATTTTGTTTTTTTGTATATTTCCATTGTATTCTTTTGAGATTTTATTTATAGTATGTACTTATTTACTCTCCATCGTGTTTAATTATGCTTGCATTTTAATTTTCCATTTTTCCCCATTTCCGCTTTCAAAATGTATGTTTTTTTTTCTTGCTTACTATAATTTAGTATTATTTTTAATTTTAATACCTAAAGTATTTTATTTTTTAGTAGTACTTAAAGTTTGCTGAATTTTTTGTTTCCGCGTTTGCATTTTAATTTTAACATTTTTTTTTTGGATTTTGTGTTTTTTTTTTTGTGATTTCTTCGTTTTTAAAAAATGATGCTGAAACATTTGGCTTAAGTGTAAATTTTGTTTTATTTGCTCCAAAAATGTAATTTAATGTAAATTGTAGTTGCCATGAATGCTCAATGTATTTTTTGAAATTTTGTAATTGCCGAGAGGATGTTTCCTTTTACGTATTAGCCGAGATGTTTTTAAGTTTTGGAATAGGCCGAGAAATTTTCTTTTTCTTTCATCATATCAAAGGTTTTTTTGTTTTTTTTTTTTATTTATATTTGCCTTTTGGTCAAGCAGCCATCATTTTTAAATTTAGTTTTTGATTTCTAAATTAGTGTTATACCATTTTTGAAAATGACGAAACTTTTCCATGACGATCCTCGTCATTTTTAAGACATTTTTATTTAGTTTCTGGACAATTGGTCGCTTTCTTTGCCAAAAGTTCATAAAATTATCTTCTAGATGCATATCGTTTATCATACTTTCATTTTATATTAGCCACAAATATTTTGTAAAACTTGAGATTCGAAACTTGCTTTGCCAGTAATTGGTTAGTTTTGAAATGTTCGCTTTGTTGCTTGTTGTAGTTTTTTTGTTTTTGATTTTGTTGTTGTTGTTGATGTTTTGTGCAAAAGACTAATTGGAAAATCTTGACATTGGAAACAAAAATTGGTTTAGATTGAAAATCAAATCGAAATTGAAGAAAATTCAATAAAATAAATTGAAAATATATGAATTGTTGTAGCCAGTTTTATTGCTTATCATGTGCATTTTTTGTAGTTTTTTGGTTTATTTGTATTTATTTATTGCGTTTACCAATTGATTTTCTTGTGTTTTCTTTCTTTTTTTTTACCAGTAAAGTGAGATTTTTTATAATTGTCGTTTGCTTGATGTTTTGACTCTTGTAATATAAAAAAGAGTTTGTTTTTTTTCTTTCTTATCATTGGTTTTTTTGTTTTTTTGATTGTTTGTTTATATATGTATAATTCACATTTCATTTGAATTAAATAGAAATTATATAAATTCATATATAAAAATGTTCAACAATCGTTTTTAGCTATTGTTAGTTTTGCTTCTTTAAAAAATATATGTGTACTATATAGTTTTATTTTATATTTTGTTCATTTTTATCTTGTTGAGTTCCGCTCTTTGTTCTCTTGTATATTTATTTATTTGTTTGTATTGCGCTTTTTTGATTTGCTTCAACTGATTTTGGTTAGAAGATTTTTAGTGTCTGTATTAATTAATTGGTTTTTCCTCGCGATTTTGTCTATTGCTTTGCATTTGTTGTTGTTGATCGGTTGTATAAAAGTTGCTCTCAATAAGAAAAATGTATTTATTGTACTATGGTTGCTGTTTTGCGGTATATGTTGCATTTGTTATATGTATTCTTGTTGTTGTATATAAATCAGAAGATTCACTTGGATTGGATTATTGTTTGTTTTGTTTTGGGCTTTAATTGTAATCAGGCTATGGCAACTGGACCAGGTAGTTGGGTTGCTGACAAAAACAACTGTTCCCACCTGTTCAGCTTGTATCACTATTGCTTTGTTTGATTTGTGGCTTCAATCTCTTACACTGCTCAACAAACAAATTAAACACATTATTTCTCACTTTCTGATAAAAAAAAACAATGGTTTTGAAGATGTTGTGGCTAAACTTAAGTTAGGGTTTGGGTTTATTATGAAATCGGATATGTTGCGATTGTTATCAACAAAAAATTGAGAAAATTCATGAAACTCTAACGAATCTCAACTGGGTTTCGAGCGAGTGTTCAGTTTTAAACACTCCTGTTTGTCATTTAGTTTAGAACATAAATTTTAGCTATGTTTGTTTTTTTTTATTTGTATTTTGTATTTGTATTTTCATTTGATTTTATACAACGCACTTTGTATCTTGGCGGAATAAGAATAATAAATAATTGATTTACTTACTTCGGTACTATTGCAGTTTTTTTCTGTTCATGGGATTCTTGTCATATGTATGTGCATTGTTGCTTATCTACAGTATAATAATAATTATATGCATAATACAAGTAAATGTTGATCTCTTAGCTGAACCTTAAATAAAATTTGTTGCTATTGTTCTGTCTGTGTTGCTCAGCTTCAGCTATTTCTATGGTTATTATGTGGTAGTCCCTGTCAATCGTTTATAATAATTACAAATTACAAACTGTACTATTTAATTGAAAACATAGTATTTGATCATCTTTAAATCTGTGTAAATCTGTAAACCTGTTAATCTGTTAATCTGTTAATCTTTAAATAAATGCCAACATAACAAATTGTGTTCGGTTCTCTCGTTATTTCTATTGTTATTTCTTGATGTATTTCACTTTTTTGTAGAACTTAATTATTTATTTCATGTTATCTGTTAGATTATTATTTATTTGTCATGCTATTACACATAAGCGAACGCAAGTTTACAAATTTTTCTCTTTCATATTTCACTTAACACTTAGTCAAATATTTTTTAATTATTTCTTTAGTTTATTTGTTTTAAATGGTTTTGTTTGATTTTTTTGTTAGTAAATGTTACTATAATTGTGTTTATTTTTTGTGTTTTTCGTCGAGTTTTGACTTTTGCTATTTTTTTGTTTGTTGTCTTCTGTTTGTATTTTCATTTTATTTAACTATTGTTTATTGCTATTTTCTCTTGCTGTTGCTGTTTCTGTTTCTGATTGTAAAAAATTCTGTAAAATATTTTCGGTACTATTTCTCTTGGTTTGTGGCTCTTATGTTGCAAAAACAACAGTTTGCTTCATATAAGTATAATATAAATAATTCATTTGATTTTATTTGTTCGTTTATTATAAATTACTTGTTCTATGGGCACATTGTGTGTATTGCAAAAAGTTTACCATGGCATCATCATATTATCTTACTTGACTTAAAAGGGGCTCTGGCTCTGTCTTGTTTTCTTGTTTATAACTATTTATTGAAAAATGTTTTGCTTGGCGATGTCTAGGAACAAGAAATCATTTGTTATTTTGGCAAATTTGTTTGAAAACCCAAACCCAAAATGAAAAATATATTTTAACCGAAATTACAAAATAAATTTAAGGGTATTCTAATGAGCTCAGTACAAAGTTAAGATTCCAAGTACGTCAGTGGGTAACTTATAAATATTAATCTAATAAATATATGTAAGTAGCTTAGCCATTCAATGCATTAAATTCGAGGTAGAATATGGGTAAACTCTTCTCTCCTGCCATGGCCTTCATTATAAATCTTGAGAGTATATGTAATTATATGCTTTATGTATATTCAACTCATTTATGATCTGTACAGTTGCATGTATGTAAGTGTGTCTGTTTCGTCTAGGTCTATGTTATATTTTAATAATGAGGAACCATATTTTGATTGTTGCACAAAACGAAAATCATTAATGTAATGCCGACTGATCAACGAAACCCAAAAAGAAGCCCAACTCTATCAATATCTGTCAAGTAACCATTTTGTTCAACTTTTTGCAATATTATTTGTTGTATAGAGTTATTTTCTCTGATTCATTCGTATTCATTAAAACTAACGAGGCTATTGTTGTCTGTTGCTGTTTGTTTTTGTTTTGTTTCGCTTTACAGTTAAATAAAATCAGTTTTACCTTTTTATATATTTATATCATCCGTTTCTATTTTACAAGTTTTCTTTGTTTTTTTTTTTATCAGTACTGTTCTGTTCATTTTGCAATTCTTACTATTTTTCTGGCTGCGATGTTGTCTCAATGTTTTTATGTTTACGTCAAATATAAGTAGATATATATATATATATGTATATATATATATATTTAGATCGATCATATATATATATAGAGTATGTATTAAATACGTTAAAAAATATAATACACCATACATATAATATAAGAGTTTAGGTTTTCAATGCACTATATGCTATTTGTTTTCTTCCATTAGTACATACTGTAGTATATAGTATGCATCTAGCATTATTTATGTTTATATTCCATTGTTGCTTGTTCTTTTTTCTTTCTTGTTTTTGTTTTTGTTCTTGTTCTTGTTGTTGATGTTGATGTTATTTTTGATATTTGAGAATTCAACTAAAAATTGTTTCGAATAAAATGGATCAAATCAAGCTCAAGCCTCAATTTGATATCAAATCATATAGTTTTTCATGGGGCTTACAACGCTTTCTGGCGTCAGATCTTCATTTCATTTCATATTTCTTTTTATTTTAAATATTATTATAATTATTATTATTATTCATTTTCAGTTAATGCTTACCGTTTCTATTTCAATGTGTATTTATCTATAATTTAAATATTTCTCATACTGTTTGCTGATTTGCTTGTAGGTTTTTCTTTGTTTCTTGATTTGTTTAATGGTTTTACGATGGTTGTTTACTTAAAACTATTATCACTATTGCAGAAAGCGAAAGCGGCTGTACTCAATTATACAGGCATCGATTCATATATAGACCGGCATATCATTGTATCCATTCATAATTTGAAGATTACCTCGATACACTGCTATACCATTCTATATACAAATATATACACTGTAGTTGTTTTTTCATTGTTGTTGTTGTTGTTGTTTTTGTAGGCATTTACTATGAATTTGTTTTTGCTTTGGTTGTTTGTCTGAATTGTAAGCCGGAAGTGTAATAATTTCTTTTTTATGTTTATTTATTTCGGAAAACATTATCCTCAAATATTATATGGAAACATTTCTTTATCATAATTTTTAGTTTTAGTATTTGTTTTTTTTTTTGTATTATAATTTCTCGTTTAAATTTTAAGAAGAAAGGATTTTTTTTCGTTTGCTTGTCATTTGTCGTTTCGAAAAGCAATTTTCGAAATTTGCATTTTCGTGTCTTAAGTTTTTGATTTGCCAAGTTGGTAGTTTTTGTATTTTTTGTATTTTGTTTTTTTCTTTTTCATATCCATGCCTTTTTTGTGTGTGTTGTGTGTGTGTTTTTGGGTTATATGTAGTTCCATATTGGTTTAATGGATGCTTTATTGAGACTGCAATTAAAATTTCTGCTATAAAAATTACTTGTATTTGTACTCTTGGTTATTTAAATTGGGCTATTGTTGGTTGTTAGGTATGCTTGTAACTTTGTGTGTAGAACTCTGCTCTATAACTTTAACTATTTGTTCAGGGCTCTCGCTCTATCTCTCTCTCTCCCTCTCATTTTTGATTTGGTATTCAGGATTGGTTCGTTTATATGGCTTAAACTAATTTATTTTAGCCCCTTTGTCTGTCTAGGCTGTTTGTCACGTTTGTCAAGTGTTTCCCCTAAGATACTTGGATCTTCGAAGTAGAATCATCATCTACTCCTCCTATAGGTTTGTCATAGCCGGTTTATCATTATTTTGTTAATTTTGCTTTGAATTGCAGTCAGCATTTATGCTGACTTTTTCTGACTTCCACTGAAGCAGCTGATTTACACATCTCCTTTCATCCTTCCTTCATTTCTTTGATGTCTATGCATTTTTCATATGATTCCTTCTATATTCAATTTTGTTTTGCAACTACAAAAATCATAAGTTTTATGGAAAATAATAGGGAATTAAGTATGAAAGAAATTATTCAAATTAAAAGTCTAAAACAGCAGTTTTTTAGGCTGTTTACAATTTTAAGTGGAGCTTTTTGAAAATTTTGGTTAGTTTCTTTTTAATTTTTAGCGCCTAAATGTATGTTAATGTTCTTTTTTTTCGTTTTGATTAAGTGTATTTGTTAAATTTTGTTTTTATGCCTAAAAATTTACAAAAGTTTTATATGTTATCGTTATTTATCGTACGTTTTTTTTTTGTTTTTCTTTTTTTTTGCATTTATCACAGCGACATTCAGTCTAAATTTTGCTTTTATTGGAATTATAGCATAATTTGCTATAATTGATATAAATATTTATAGTAGATATTTACTTTAGTTAACTAAAACTAAACATAATTTTGATTTAAAGCCAAAAGGTGTTTGTTTTGTGTGTGTTCGTTTTTCGTTTATCGTTTTGTTTTTTTTTTTCGATTTCGGTTTCGTTTAAAGCCAAAAAGAATTGTTAAAAATTTTGTCTAAAAAGGCCTAAAAGTATATAGCTTAGTGTTAATTTTGGTAATATTTATAGCAAATCATGCTGTTCTTGCATCTTTTTTGGTCTAATTCCAATAAAAGCCTTCAATATTGGACACCATAGAAATTGTTGTTGTGTTGTTGTTGTTGTTGTTGTTCTGTTTGCCACATGCAATATTGTTGTTCTTCTTTATCAATGTGCCTAAAAAGTGTTTTAAAATTTTGACTAACCCTTTTCCGAAGGTGTTTAATAAAATTTGTTCAATGACAAACAATTTCATTTTTTTTTTCATTTTGCTTAAATTTTCATTTTTAAACTATTTATAAAACTTTTGCATGTATTTTCGATTAATTTTTAATTTGCCAAAAGATAACTATTTACATTTTTATTAGCTCGTTTTTTTCCCGAAAAGTATTTTATTTTAACTGAGCCTATCACAAAAATCAGACGCCATGCCCAAGCCGAAAAAATATGTTTGTTGTGTAGTGTAAATGCCAAAAAATGTTTCAAGAGTCAAAAGTTACTCCATAATAAAATTGGAAAACTCTCAAAAGGGAAATGAGGAAAAAGAAGTGTAAAATTATTTGTTGGTTTATTTAAAAATGATTAAATAATAGATGCAAACATAATTTTAAAACTAAAACAGTAAAAACAAATCAATTTCGCAATTGGATATCGAATTGAAACTTAACATTAGCTCTACCGATATACATATATATATATATATATTTATACATATAGATGTATATATATTAAATAATGAGTAGATTACTTGCAAAATGGGGACTGCTAAATTATAATTAATTTCTGTTCATTTGTTGTTATAGGAAACATATTCTATTAGTTTAATAACAATTATAAATGCTTTGACGGTACATTGGAAAATTTGATAAGAAACTAAATTTGTTGTTGGTTTGTTTTTTTTTATATCTTGATTTTTATATCCACACAGTTGCTGATAAGAGAATTTTCAGAATTTCAGATTTGTTAACGATAGTTGTTAAAAAGTATTTCGAGTGTTTCGATTAAGTGCATCTCTGACTATTGTTCTTTAATGTATGGCACCTGTAGAGTCACATCTGAATAACCTTTTGCTATTTGTATAAACATTTTGTGTGTTGGGTCGGTTCGGGTTCAGGGTTTTGCTTGGTTGGGTTTGGTTATTCCGGGTCTGGTTGGGTCGGTTTTGGGGTTTTTGCCTATGTGTGGACATAATTGGGTATATTTTCTGGGTATATATGTATATTACTAATTACTAAATAAAACTCAACATAAATTACAAGCAAACAATTAGGGAAGACAACAAATGATTGTTTCCAATTAATTTACAACTTAAAATTAAATATTCTAACTAATTATAAATTGCATATTAGTTGTTTTTAATGTTTGTTTTTTTTTTGTTTTTTTTTTATTGTTTGTGTATTGTTTTTCTTTTTAAATATAATAAAAAATCACATCTCAATTAATAGAAATAAGAAGCAAAAGCCCAATCAAAGTTTTCACTAACTTGTGATACGAGTAAACCAAAGATAAACTAGTAGTGCATACATAATAATGATATAGAGATAAGTATATATATATATAAATATATATATATATATATATAAATATATATATGTATATATATATCCCTTTATTATATCATTTCAGTAAACCGAAGATCATTTTAAATCAAGATTCCAATACTACAACATAACTCAAATATATACTATGCATATACATATATATATATATATGTATATATATATATGCATATATTTTGTAAATCATATAAATTAGCTGCTGTCTCTTTGCCAAAAGATAAAAACATAATTTGCTCAGCGCAACGTCCAATGCCTCTAAGCCTGCATCCTGCCTCTCCCCCCGCATACCTATCCCTACCCCTAGCTGCCACATCTATCACGTTAACTTTTCTCTCTCTCTCTGTCTCTCTCTCTATGTCTCTCTCGGTCTTTACCTTTCTGCCACTCTCACTTTGAAGTTGCTGTGCCAACTATCCTAACGCCTAAAAAATCGTATAACTCTGTTGTGTGTTTGTTGATCCTTCTCTCTATAAATATATGTGTTGTTTATGTAAAGTAAGGTCCTAAAAGCGAAATATTATTGGAAAAAGGAATCGTATAACGTTGTGTTTTGGTTGATCTTCTCAAAGTTCATTCATCTTCTTATATATTGACCATTTTGCATTTGATGTTTGATGGTTTTCTACATGCATTTGTGTTCGTGTTTGCAAAGGAGTTTAGAGTCCTTTTCGAAAAGACTAGTACTCGTCATCGTCATCGTCATCTTTCATCTTTCGTTCTGACTTTTTTGTTAGTTTTTTTTTGTTTTTGTCCTTTTTTTTTTTTTTGTTTACCAAAACTGTGTTTTGATGTTTGTTTTAAAAACTAGGAGAATTTCGTGTGTTTAAAGAACCTTTTAAAACCTATTCAAACTTATAAATTACCGCGAATATTCCGTTCCGTTTCGCTGCTCAATTTCAGTTGAAATTCTTGCGAAATTAAATTAAATTTGAGCAGCGACACAAAACTGTAGATTTTTTTTGTTGTTTTTAAATAATTTTTGCAAAATTGTGGGCGTGGCTAGAGCGCATTGCAACACTGTTGATTTATTTCCAATTGCTATGCTTTATTGGTGCTCAGCTGCTGCTGCTGCTGCTGCTGTTGCTGCTGCTGCTGCTGTTGCTGCTGCTGCTGTTGCTGCTGCTGTTGCAGCTGCCGTTTTGGATGATGTGAGTTGTGGAGGCTTACTGATGACATCATAGAGATCCGAATATCGAGTGTATGTGTGGGTGTATGGGTATCGCATGCGACAGTGTGGGCGGCGGCGGTGGTGGCGCAACGCCATTGGGCGTGGCCGCCAGCGCATGTCCTGCATGCGGATGCGGCGGATGCGCCGATGGCGGCGGCGGCAACGTTATCGACAACGTCACCGTCTGCGGCGCTGCCACCGTTGGGGCGTGTGTCGATGTGGGCGGTGCTGTTGCGGCTCCCGCGGAAGTGATATGATGTGCACTTGTCGGTGCTGGTGCTGGCTGTGTTGCCGTATGATGTGTGGCTGTTGCCGTCACCACCGACTGTTGTTGCTGCTGCTGCTGCTGCTGTTGTTGCTGCTGCTGTTGCTGTTGCTGCTGTTGTTGTTGTTGTACTACTCCAGCTGCTCCAGTGGTGGGATGTCACTGAGCCACCACAGAGGTGGCCGAATTCTGTTGCACCACAACGCCAGGTGCCACCGCATTCGCCACAGTTACAGTCACCGGCGGCGTGGGTCCATTCGCATGCGCCGCACTCGGCTGCTGTTGCTGCTGGGCATGGAACGGATGCTGGAAGGGGGGGCCGTAGCATTGCGGAAAATAGAGCTCGTTCTTCACAACCGATTGCTGGGCAACTGCCGCCGCTGCTGCTGCATTGGCAGCCATGCTGCGCGCCGGCAATATGTTTGCCTTGTTGTCCACCGTGGCGGGATTGTTGTTGTTGAGGAATTGCTGGGCAGCCAAGCTCTTCACATCGTTCATCAGATGATTGGCGACAACGGCAGCGGAGGCAGCAACGTTATTTTGCTGCTGTTGCTGCTGCTGTTGCTGCTGCTGCTGTTGCACCTGTTGCTGTTGCTGCTGCTGTTGCACCTGCTGCTGCTGCACCTGCTGCTGCTGTTGCTGCTGGCGTCGCACTTTGGTGCTGTTGGGATTCATGTGGTTGTCAATGTGCTTCGTCACCTCGTTTTCGGTGGCAAAGCGTCGCCGGCAATTGGGCATGGGGCAGCAAAACGGACGATCTCCCTGTTGCAAGGATACAAAAGAGCCAAGTGTATTAAGACATGACCAACAACAACGGGAGGACGGGGGCAACATTGTGGGGGGCTTGGCTAGGCTACAACTACCTGGTGGGTGCGCGTATGCTGATCCAGAATCGCCTTCTGTCTGAAGTCCTTGCCACACTGGGTGCACTTGTACGGCTTCTCACCGGTATGAATGCGCAAGTGCTGCAAAAAGGATAATCCAAATGAAACAGTTGAAAAATATATAGCAACAATCAGTGTTATTCAAGAGACAAGATGTATAGAAGTAAACTAAGATGCATTCAATAGATAAGATATCTGTTATCTGAATACCTTCTCCATGTCGTATTAAACAAAGTATTCAATTGAAGCCCACTTGGATTCCTTCAATTTGGGATTCCTTGTGGGATCTGGGATCTGGGATAGCTCACCTGATTAAGAATGGTTCGCTGGCGGAAGAAGCGGGGACAGTACATGCAGCCGAAGGGCTTCTCGTTCGTATGGATGCGCAGATGCTGCGTGAGATGGGATTGCTGGCGGAAGCGTTTGCCGCACTCCGGGCAGGGATACGGCCTGGACTCGATGTGGATGCAGCCGTGCTGCAGCAGCGTTGTCTTCTGCTTGAACTCCTTGTCGCAGATGGGGCAGCGCACGTAGAGCGGCATATTCGCCGGCCGCACACCGATATGTTGCAACACCTCGGGCAATATTTTTTGGCCTGCTAGTAGGACAACAATTAAAAGGCTGTGTCATGGTAGGGACTTGGATGTGACTCGTATACTCACCCTTGACATCCTTGAAGTAGGAGGGATAGTGCATGCCACCGCTGCCATCGGGTGTGCCTTGGGAATCATCGTCATGGTAGCCACCGCCGGCGGCGGCAATGTCACCCTTGCTATCCGCCTCATCGCCCGGGAAGGGCACATCCGAGGGCCACAGCGTCGGATGGGGCCCATTCTTGAAGATGAGATGCGGCGAGACATCTGTGGGGGAGACGTGTTGATCCGCGGCGGGGTACACATGAAAGTAATCAAGCCAGAGAATGCCACTGTTAGCAGCGCTTAAATTTGGCTCACAGCCATCTTCGAACTTATCACAAAAGTCGCCTAGCATCTTCAACTACAAAACTAAAGACGTTTTCTTTTGGTTTTTTGGTTTTGTTTTTTTTTTTTGAGTTTGCTTGATAAAGTTGTTGACTCGTTGAGGCAAATAAATGGAATGAACTTTTTTTTCACTTATTTTTTTTTAGTCTGTTTGACATGATGACAAAATAAAATTTTGATGATTTCTTCAATCTGTTTTTTTTTTTTTTTTGGATTTTATAGAGTGTTGAAATTATTTGAATTGGCAGCATTTGCTTTCGTTCATTGTTAATCACATTATATATTATTAATTACTCGACTTTATTAATTCTTATTAAATTTATTTAAGGATTCCTTTGAAATGTGTCTTTTTAAGAGAGAAACAAAACTGTTTCGAGAGCAAGTCGAAAAATCGTAAAAGACGTTTTACAATCTCAATTTAAGAAAAAAAATTGTTTAATTATTTTAAGTTGGATATGTTTTCTGATATTTATTTCACATTTATTTATTTTTGTGCCCACTTCGCTGTCCACTTCACACCACTTACAAAGCCACTCAAAAAGTCAACAACTTGAATTTTGAATAGGTTAAAAAAAAAATGCATATTTATATATATAAATAGATAATTTAGAATTTAGGCCAAAACATCGCTCAATTTGTATGTGTGTGTTTTAAGAATTTTGCAAGGGATTTGCATTGCTGCAAACGCTGTTAGCCAAACGTTTGCGAATCTGACGATCCGCGCTACGAGCACTACTGAGCTGAGAGCTGCAACTGCAGCTGCAACTGCAGCTTGTTGCAAGTGGGTCGAATGCTGGCTGGTTGCCTTGCGGCCCTGCTGGCTGGCTATCGCTATCGCTAACGCAGTCGCAGTCGCTATCTTTATCGCAATCGCTATCGTTATCGTTATCGTTATCGGTAATGGATGTGTTAACTGTCGCTCGCCTTGGTGGGTGCGCACATGCTGATTGAGGATGGCCTTCTGGCGAAAGTGCTTGCCGCACTCGGGGCAGGCGAAGGGCTTCTCACCCGAATGGATGCGTATGTGCTGATTGAGTATCGCGCGCTGCCGGAAACTGCGCGAGCAGTACGGACACGTGAATGGCTTTTCGTTGGCGTGGATGCGCAGATGTTGCGTCAGATGCGATTGCTGGCGAAATCGCTTGCCGCACTCGGAGCACGGAAATGGACGGGCGTCCGTGTGTATCCGATCGTGCTGCAGCAGTGTGCTCTTCTGCTTGAAGTCCTTGCCGCACGTGAGGCACTTGAATAGCCGCAGATCGCTGTGCGGCTTATTCTTCTGCGGGCGTCCGGGTCCCGTCCGACCACCCGTTGTTCCCGTTGCCCCATTGCCAGCAGCGCCCGTTGCTGGCCCATTCGGCGCCGCACTGCCCTCATTGGCATTGCCATTCGCTTGGCCAGCATTTGGGTTCGATTGCGTCCCATTCTGTTGCTGCTGCTGCTGCTGTTGCTGCTGCTGCTGTCCGGGCAGCAGTTCGGGCAGCGCATACGATTCGCCGCCATTCTGCTCCATCGGCAGCACGTCCTGTTTGAGATAGTGCAGCGGCGGAAAGCCAGGTGGCGCCAGCATGCCGCCCTGCGGCCCCGCCCCATGCCGTGGCGCATAATAGTCGGGCGTCTGAAAGCCATTCCGCGGATCGCCCTGCGGCTGACCACCGCCACCATTCTGCTGCACGTGCGGATTGCCAGCCTCGCCGCCATTTGCCGACGCATGTTGCGGCTCGTTGCTGCTTTGGTTTGGATTTGGCGCGGAGTTCTGTTGATTGGCAAGCTGCAAGCAGAGAGCAGAGAGCAGAGAGCGTGTCAGAAAGTGCTTTACATAATATATATCCAATATATATACTAATAAAAATCTGCTCAAGTCAAAGATTATTGATCGAGTCTTTACTTGAGTTCTGCTTTTAGACAAGCTGGCAATAAATTCTCTCAATTTTTAAATTCATAATTATAATTTTAAAATTTATTTTAAATTTAGTTTAATTCAATTATTGTACTTTGACATTAAATAAATAAATGAATGAATAAATAAATAAATATAGAAATGAATAAATTAATTAATTAATTAATAAATAAATAATAAACTACAACAAACATTTTTTCTGATTGTGGAACATTTTTTGATAGCGAATTTTCTTCGATTTACCAACATTATTTTCAGCTCTTCTTACATCAATTTTAATCATTTCGTTTTCAGGTACAAATTTTCAGCTGTTCAAAAATACAAACTATTTTTGCAGAAAAATCGTTAATAAAGAATTCTGAACTCAAATGAAAATAGAAACTAAGAAAATAATCAAGTGAAAAAAGAAGGATTGTTATTTTTTCAATAATAAACTCGTTCTAAGAATGTATTCTGGACAACCAATTCTGTTCGACTTGTTCACTTTTCACATATTTTCTACTTGATTCAAGAATAAGTGTAAATATCTTAATTTAAGGCTATTTTCTCTAAGTATTTGTTGTTCGTTTAGTAAACTTCTGTCAAAGTCAATAAACAAACTCAATCTAGAAATAATTTTGTGTTTAAGATTTTCGTTTACACTTTTTAGACTCTTCGCACTTGAATCAAGAATAACTGTAAATCTTTGATTTGGGCTTGTTTTGTGATTGGCTCACCTGATTCATGGCATCCTCGTCGGCATTGCCATTGGCCCGTTGCTGCTGCTGCACCACCGATGGATACGGACTCGAGGATGGCGACACCTGCTGCTGGCGTCCGTCGCCGCTGCCATTGTCACGTGGCTCCTGGCCACCGGGCGGACTCTGCGGCTGGCCGGCGGCTGCGGCAGCTGCAGCCGCTTGTGCGGCAGCTGTGGCATTCTGTTGTTGTTGTTGCTGCTGCTGCTGTTGCTGCTGCTGCTGCTGCTGGGCGCTGAGATGTTGCTGGGCCTGTTGCTGGATATTTGGGTACATGTCGCTGCCCCATTGTGCGGCACTGGCGCCAATGGCGCCGGCATTCCGTTCCGCGTCCTGTGAGTCCTTGTAGAGGACGTACGGCTGGCCCGTGTCCTGGGTGATGCAGTACATTATCTGGCGGGGAACCTTCAGGCCTGCCGCTATGCAGGCCGCAAAGGAGGCCGAGAAATTTATGGCCATTTTGTGTTTGCTGTTGTTGTTGCTGTTTTTTTTTTGTTTACTGTTTTAGATTAGTTTTGTTGTTGTAGCTGGTTGTGTGCAGTGTGCAGTGTCCTTTGGCAGGACACACTTTCACTATCGTTAAGCGCTGCGCTGTTTATTGACTTTTGCTGCACATTTTTGCAGTTTTTGCTTTTGTTGTTTTATTTTGTTGTTGTTATTTCATTTATTTGTTTCAATTGTTTCTTTTCATGGCCTGCCTTTGTCTCAGTTTTCTTGTTTTCAGTTAAAATTCCTTTCTTCTTAAGTGTCTCATTTAGCTTTGTTCGATTCGTTCTCCTTGTTTTAGTTGAAATTATATTAAAAATGTTTTCTTTTTTATTTATTCTTAGGGTTTTTTTTTTTTTGCTTTATTGATTTCAATCTGTTACCTAGAAACATGTATTTTTCACATGGTTATTCGAAAACCCTGACTGAAAATGCAATTTCGTTAATAAGTTTTCGGGCATCGGCTTCCAATATTATTCTTTTTTTCTGTTTTGGTAACAACTGCAAGTAAAAGAAGTGCAAATAATTTGTTGATTAATTATAAAAATATATATAATAATTTAAATATTTTTAATTATTTAAATAGAATTTGCCGTTTACTCCTTTGGTATTGTTTTTTTTTCTTCTGTTTTGGTTTCATTTCTCAAATTAGCAAATTTGACCTCAAAAAATTAGCATGCCGAACGCATTTCACAAAAACACATTTAAAAGCATTCTAAAGTTCAAGTTTTAATTTCAAACAACAAACGAAACTTAACAGAATATAAAAAATGATACAAGACAACAAAAAAAGAAGAAAAAAGGCGACGCAAATTAAAAACAATGAAGATCATCAACGGCTGATTGAGAGGAGTGCCACACAAATGGACACCGCATGCCAAGCAGGCTGGCACAAGCACCGCTTCCCCCGCATCCCCATGCCCCTTCCAACCCCTCGCCGAGCACACCGTCCTCTAACCCACTATCCCCATTAACGCTAACTGTTCGCTGCTGCTGTTGCTGCGACTTCTCCCACACACAACCCCAAATCGAACGCTGGCCACATTTTGTTGTGCCTCCTTTTGTTGTCATGGCTTCGACTCCGACGCTGACTCCGACGCTGACGCTGACTCTGTCCCTGCCTTTGCCTCTGCTGTCTTTTATATTTTTGCCATGTTCTTTTCTCCTTTTTTTTTGTGTGTGTGTGTGTTTTTTTTTTGTGTTGCGCCCCACGACAACGTGCCAAGTTTTTAATGCGGGATCAAGGTCTCGGCAAGCACACGGCTCTCACAGATACACACACACACACACACACACAGAGAGATACTGCGATACACTCGCTCAGCCCAGTTCGTGGCCTGTTGTCCTAAACGAACAGATCCATTAACAATATACATGTAGAAACATGCGGCTGGGCCATAAACAGTTGAGCACAGCAGACCAACCTGAGTTGGCCAATGTTATTGGCTCTCATCATTGGCCAATCTTTCGACATGCATTAGACAAAACATTCAACACAGCTAAGTAATTGGCTTATAGAGTTCATGTTGTGGCCCATGCCCAGAAGACATTGATTAACTGGTTGGCGGCATTACCACGATTAGATCATTTCCGATTTTTTTTTTATTTTATTTTTTTTACAGACTGTTTGCGATCGTAGTTGTCATGAACCGTAATTTAACTTAATCCATTATCATAATACTGACTTGGGTTTGTCTAACTATTTATGATAATTATTTTCGATTAAAACTTAGCAATAAATGTGCATTTCCCAATTAAATTGAGTTTAGTTTATTATTATTATTTTTGATTAAGTTTCTGTTCCCTTCGCAAATTGCATATTTAAAAATAATGGTCAAAATTAATTGAAAAATTCCTAGGCTTTAACAGATCCTTGTCTTATATTTAATGAACACTTTGAAGACCTAAATAGATTTTCAGCTCGCTTCAAGTCAAGTGTTCTTTACTATGATTTTCATAAGAGAGACTTTTGTTTGAGTTTGTTTTTATTGTAATTATTTTCGATCAAGTTTCAGGAATAAATGAATTAAATATATATTTAAGAATAATTGTAAAAATGTAAATGAAAAATAACTAGACTAAAGTCGCTTGCTTTGACATTTAAAACGACATTTAAATCGATGGCAGGTTAGCAAATTTAAATGGAATTGAAAGTTCCTGCTGATGCCTCAAGTCAAAACAAGCTGTGAAAAGAAATCGAAATCGAAATCGCTGACGAAATGAATTGTAAAAATTAAATTGAAAACGCAATGCGTGTCAGCCGTAAACAATAACAATAAACAGCAGCAACAAGAAAGAGCAGCAGCAACAATTGCAACAACAACTTGACGCTACCACAACAAATCGCAATGCAACGCAACGCATCGTGTTAAGACTCGAGTGCGAATGTGAGTGTGAGTGTGAGTGTGAATGTGAGTGCGAGTGTGAGTGCGAGTGCCAGTTCGAATCGTTTGAGGCGAGAGAACCAAACTAAACTACCTTGAACCCGCAAATGAACGCGTCGCACTCGAGCAAGAAAACAGAGACGGCCAGATACAGCCGATGTACCTCAGTCTCAGCTGCAGTCTCTTTGCCATGCAACAGCCGCCAAACGGCGCCCGCCCCAGCTGTGCCAGGCTGGTAGTGGTGGTTCCGGGAGGGGGGAGGGGGGAGGGGGGCTGCTGACTCTGTGGCAATGCAGTTGCACTTCGTGCCGTCCAAGTCGCTGTTGCTATTTGTGAATTATTGCGCTCCATTGGCAGCGCGACAGCGTTTGCAATTTATGCGTTCGTTGTCGCTACAGTTGTTGCCCTGCCACCGCCACAACCCCCTTGCACCCCTCCTGCCTTGACAGTCCCAGTCCCAGTTCCAGTCAGACTATCTATCTATAAGCACGGCATGTTTGTTTTAGTTTTTTTTCTCTTTTTTTTTCGTTTTTTTGTATGTTTTTCAAGCTCTTCGCTGTTGCCGCCTTTTGTTGCTTTTTGTCTTCTTCCGCTCGTACAAATGTAATGAGCGGTTTATTTTTAAATGCGTGTGCGGCCATTTAAATGAATGAGTGTTAACAGATCCATTGGTCAGATGCTCAACTTAACGATCTTAAATGCTGATCACTTGTTTCTCTGCTGTTGCTGTTGTTGCTGTTGTTGTTGTTGTTGTAAGACTGCTCTGGCTAGCTGGAATCTAGTCCTCTTAAATTTGAAGTGTTTGAAGTGTCTGTGAATCTCAATTTAGAGCTCGAAATAGCAATAGACAGATGGAGTCGGTTGTTGAAAACTTGTTTGAACTAACTGTATAAATACTTGGCTGTAGATCGAAGACCAAACAATTTTTCAAAAGATATATTTCTTAATATCCGTTTGCATTTTTTTGCTATAGATTTATAAATCTTTCTGTCCGAAATGGTTTCCAAAAATGGCAAAAATTGACAAAGCTGCTCGCGAGTAATTCTGACTCAAGCGTTGAGTTGCTTACCCAAATTTGAGACTCCATTCTCAGTTCATAAATGATTATAATTATTGTTATTATTACTTCCTTCTACTGGCCATCCTATCCTATCGTATCCTATCCTATATGGACTCTCTGCTCCCAATGGCAAAATATGTTCAGTTTTAATTAGGTATAATAATTGAATTTAAGGAATTTATAATGGAAAAAGGAGCTGGCCTAGTTTGTGGCTGTAATTATATCTGCTTCGTCTCAGTCTCTCCTTGTAAGAATTATTCCGCTTAAGATATGCAATTTGGTTCAGCTTAATTTTGGTTTTCACTTTAAATATATATATTTCAGTTAAATACTGTTCATGCCACACTCACAATAAATCTGAATCGTCCATTGACCCATTAAAAAGCATTCACTAATTTTGTTTCATTGCATTTGATTAGCCGAGCAAATCGAGAGGCAATTTATTCGAGTAGCTGACAAAACTCCACCTACTTCACACCTGACAGCCGACAGACAATAGACACGCGTTGTGCTGGTAGCCGGCAGACAAAAGATACAAGATACAAGTAACAGATACAAGATATTCGCACAAATGCACAAATGCACAAATGCACATGCCAACAGACACCAGCAAAAAGATGCAAGAGTTGAAAATTGCACATATTAATGGCCATAAGCGTTGGCTGCCATTGGTGGAAACGTTGCTTGCCCACACGCCATTGAAATTGAAATAGAAATAGTGAGAAATAGCAAGAGCAAGAGGCAAAACAGTGGCAAAACGGGGCAAAAAGATACAGAAACTAGAGTAGAAATCGTGGGGGGCGTCAACAACGTGGCCAACAAATGTTGACAACTTTCACTGCCAACGAAGCGTGCACAAAAATTGGCAAACTAAATTTGCCAGCTATAAAATATCAAAAAGTGGAACATACGGGCGATGTGGCGTATACTTAACTAATGCCATTCAAACTGAGATGGGCACATCTACTAAACGTGCACAAAAACCAACTCATCAAATAAACTTTTCAAATACCCTGAACCCATTAAAAATGTGTAAAAAGTGCAGGCAGTTCCGATCCGAGATATATATATAAATACATATATATATATATATATATTCTTGATCTAGCTCAGCAGCCGAGTCGAACTGTAAAAGACTTAAGATACTTTAAATATGGAATTTTGGCACTCGAACCATCTGCTACCAAAAACCATTCGTTAATTAAGTTAATTAAATAATTTGATCGATAACTCCGCCCGATAAAAATCGATTTCCGTTCAAAAAAAGCCACAATTTAAAAGATATAGTTTTTCAATTAAGTAATAAACGAACTTAGGCATATTATTGAGCAACTACAAAAAGTGTATTGATTAAAATTAAATAAACTATCAAAGATAACTAATATTAAAGTATTTGGCTACATATTACGATTTTACTTCAAGCTAGCCTCGCTAAATATATGACTTATTTTAATCAAATTCAACATTTAATTAGCTAAATTAAAAATTAAATTTGTATATACAAATATTTGTATTTAGAATTGTTTTTTTTTTATGTAATTAACATTAAAGCTGTACAAGTAATTGAGCACTCCCATAAATTTATAACTCCACTCCCAAAAGATCTCAAAGAAATATGACTTTCAAATTGATATACAACTTCAATTTTTATACACACACACACAGACAGACACACACACACACACACACACACACACACACAGACAGACAGAGGTTCATTAGAACCCAGGGGCCTATCTATCTATTGTATTTATCTGGCATAGCCCAAAAAGTCGCGTTGAAGAAGAAAAAACGAAACAATAAAAATTTGATTTCAAGGTTAGGGCAAAAGAAAAAATAACAACAACAGCAACAAGCAGCAGCAGCCAGAAAAATGGCAACTTTTTTGCGCTTGTTGCTTCGATGCCAGCAGCAGCAATAACAGCAACAACAGCAACAACAAAAACGAGCGCCAAAAATTTAACGTAATTTGTGCAGTCGTCTAATTCAATACACAAAAGCTTCCCAGCCAACTACCAGTCAGAGAGAGCTTAACAGAGACAGAGACAGAGAGACAGAGACAGAGACAGAGATAGAGAGAGAGAGAGAGCAATAAACTACACAGGTAAAGCACAATTGTCAGATACGACACACGACTAAGCGCAAAAAAATTCATTTGCGACACGCCAAAAAGAGTGAAACAAAAAATGAGTCATAAAAAGGCGTCCAAAGCGTCCAAGCGTCCAATTTTTGAATTATGTTTTTCTTTTCCACTTTTCCAATATTTGTGCATAAATGTTTGCCAGAAACGTAGCAAAAACGTTTTGCTAGCTGCATCAGGTACAGACATGTTGCCACATTGGTTGCATGAGCTTGTTGCACGTTTTGTTTGCATCTGTTTGAGCAAACATTTTCACAGAATGCGATTTCTGAGTTTATTAGGACACTTTTATCATCAAAAATAAGGGCTATGATTTTCATATGAAAAGGTAATTTATATTATTAATTAAGAAATAAAATTTAAAATTTAAATAAGAAATAAGGTTATAACAAATTAGATTTTTATTTACTTTTTTTTAAACGCTAATTAATATGACATAGAAAAATTTATGATTTAAATATTAAATATTTATGTGAAAATAATGTTATGCAAATAATTATAAAATAAAATAAAATAATTAAATATATTGCTTTATAAAAAAAATTATATATGTTAAAATAAGTAATCGAAGTGGGATATATATTTTTTCCACAAAAGCTAATAAATAGATAAATATAATAAATATTTTTTTTTTCAAAAAATTAAATTAAGAATCAATATATCTTTCTTAAAAAAAGAAAAAATATTATTAATTAAAATGGAAGTGCAAATAAATATTTCTTTATCCACCGAAACTATTTAATAGATATTAAAAGTAAATATTTCTTTATTCATAAAATATAATGAATAGATATTATATATAATTTGGTGATGAATCGTTAAAAATAATGGCAATTGAAAACATGTGCTCGAACTTTGCCTTATTTATTGATTTATTAGCCATCATCAAGAAAATTATTTAATCGACAAGTGGCATAAAATATCAATATAATTAAAATATAACACAAAACGTAAGTGCTTTGCCATTGCAATATTTATTGATTTATAATTCACAATCAAATCTTCTATGGCTGATTGATTAATTGCTTAGAGTATTTTGCATTCGTTATAATTCCAAGTTAGCCATTCATTCGCATCGTGTTCTATGTAAATATCTGTACATTTAATTAACGCGCCGAATTTTCGAAAATTCAACTCGCTGGGTGACAAACAAAAATAAAAAAATTTGTAGCCGGCAACAATTCGAACTGAGATCTTGCCTCTGATGATAGATGGCCGCTCCGATTGGATGTCAGTTCCACACGATACACATGCATTAGACTCTTGCAGATGTATCTGTTAGATACACAGCACAACACAATACAGACACACACACACACACACACACACACAGACATATATACAGTGGAACACTTGGGGCACACAATTAAGTGATTTTGCTTGTTTTGTTGTTCAGCATTTTGTGGATTTTTAGTTTTTTGTGCAAAAAATTGGTGTTTGTCTTTTTTTTTGTGTATAATTCATCAAATTCCCTTATGGCCTGACATTCGCATACAGCATTTGTAGATACGCACCAGCACAGATTATATCCCCCTCCCGCTGTCTCTCTCTCTCTCTCCCTCGCTCGCTCTCCCACTCCCTCTCTCTCTCGCTCTCTCACTGTTCAGACACACTCACATATACTCACACCAAATAAACGAATTTAGCTTCAGGGGGAATTCGCCAAAAAAGAAGAAAAAAATGAAGAGAAAAAAAACCCACGAAAAAATCGCAAATGATTTGTGGCAAATTTTTTTTGTTACTTTATTTGCTTTTAGTTTTTGCGTATTTCTCTTTGCTCTTGCTCATTAGTGCCGTTTTCTCTCTGTGTGTGTATGTGTGTGTGTGTGTGTGTGACTTCTCTTTTCACTCCCCCTCTCCAACGCTTTCCGCTTCATTTTTTTTTGCATTTTGTCAACTTGATTTACGCGCAAAGCATTTTTTCAGTTCTTCGTTTATTTATTTTTATTTTAACTCGATTTTCATTTAATTTTCGCAACGCTTTGGCAATCTATTCATTTTTTAATTTGCTATTCCATTTTTTACTCACCTTTTTCTCCTTTTTTCTTTTTCTTTTTGTTTTTTTTTTTTGTTGCGAAATTTGTGTTTCCCTTAGTTATGCCAAAAATATCCCAAATGTTTATTAGATGGGATTTCCTTTTTGGTTGCGCTGCTTCATTGAATTTGTTCTTGTTCTTGTTGTTGATTTTGTTAATGCTAAAAATAGAGAACAGGATTTTGATAAATTTAATCAAATGCATGGATGATTTTGCATTAAATTGTATATGAAATGTATCTAAGCAGTGGAAACGATGTAAAAAACCCTTTTAACACCTTTAATTACTGGCAAAATATATACATATTTAATGTTGTCTGCTGTTAACAACATAAGAAAATAAAGTGAATGAGAACATTAAGTTAAGTCTTGAGTTACGTCATAGTCTACTTAAATATAGACTAATGAGTTTTACAGTTGCTACTTTAATGCAAAACTCTTCTTTAGTTTTAAGGTCCTTGTTGAATTCCTGAGCGTTATACGTAACATTAATTTAAAAGTTGGCATTTGGCTGAATTTAACCCAAATTCGAATTTATCTCATATTAAGAACAGGTATCAGCTGGAATTTAATTAGTTTAAGCAAGTTAAAATGCTTTAGTTGAGACTGCTCGACTGGGATATACCCTGCACACAGCTGTTAAATACATAATTGATCTGCTAATATTTGTTGAATATTAAAAAGGTTTTGTTTAACAAAATAAGTGTTTCTTATGAGATCTTAATAACATTTGTTAAGTAGATCAGTAATATGTCAAAGTATTATAATATATAATAATAAAAATCTCGACAATTGTGGCACTCTTAAAGCTATCGAAAATTTGCTAAACGCGCACAATTATCGATCAAATGAAATAAAGTCGATATGTTTATAGCACAAGAACTATGAAGTCTACAGCTCCTATAGTCTCTGAGTTCGGCTTGCTTATACAGACGAAATTGGTCAAGAATATATATGGAAAATATATACTTTATGTGGTAGAAGATGCTTCCATCTACCTGTTTATTACTTAACTGCCTGATACTTTTTTTTACCACTTTTAATATGGGTTCAGGGTATACTAATAATAGTAATTATATATTTGTGCAACATTTTTAAGATGACATTTAAAAAGTTGCCTATTCCTGAAAGACATAAATGTTGCGTGGCAAGTTGAACTAGCGAAAATCACAGAGAAACAAGTGTTAACTAAATGCATTAAAATACGCCTTCAGTTCAAATTAACTAATTGACAGGCCATAAAAGCGACTTAGTCGGCATTTAGCCGCCACGCAACACCCAACCCCAAAGAGAAGCAAAAAAGCAAACAAAACAAACAAAAACAAACTATAAAACCAAAAGCAAATAACACATTTTTCGATGGCAGCCGGCGAAGAGACCGCAACAACAACAACAACAAAACAACAATAAAAATGATAACTTTGTTTGTCGCATAAACAAAAAAAACCACACGGGAAATAAACACACACCAAAAATTGACTCTGCACTAAATGCATATTTTTGTGGGAGATGGGAGTGCTGGGTGGTGGGGGGCTGGGGGGCTGGGGGGCTGGGGGCGGGGCTGTGTACTGCATAACTGTATAACTGCTATATTAGTGCGCGTATACATAAAAATGCATGTATGCATCTATGCATGTGTGTGTGTGTGTGTGTGTGTGTGTGACTAACGCTAACCTCAAAAAGTTTATTGCGCGCAGTGTAGACAAAAAATTGCGAATTGCAGCGGCGTTTGCTTCACACACACACACACACCTACACACACACACACAGAGCGAGCACAGCGAGAGGCACTAATACACTTGTGCAATTGCACGTGCTTACAGAACAACTCACACACACACACACACACACACACACACACACACACATGCATGCATGCAGTGGGAGAGTTACAGCAGAGATGCAGTAGAGAGAGACACCCCCGCTTCGCCGTTGCTGCTACAGCTGCATCAAATATTTTTTCCTCAAACAATTTTTTTTAGCTGCAGTTGCAGTTGCAGCTTTGCAAACGTTGACAAATATTCTGCTCAATGATTTCAATCGACAAATCAATTTGCATTTGTTTTTTTTTTATTATTATATTGGCAGCTGCAGCTTCTTCTTCATTTTCAGCTTCTCACTTGCCTTTTGGCGTTGCGTATACGCAGCGTGTGCTACAAACACACACACACACACACACACACACAAACGCACACACGCACACATGCACGCATTCGTTTGTTTATGCAAACATTTAGTTTGTTGTCGATTGTATTTGTTGTAGGCGCGTTTATTCTCTGTTTGCCCGTTTATATTTTTGTTAGTTATTCTTTCATTGCTGGCAATTTGCACGCAGTCTGCGATATTTAATACACACACACAAACACACACATACACAGATATGCATGCATGTATTTGTGAACCGTGTGCAGCTTTTTTTTTATTAGATGTCGTCGTCGCAAAAAAATCGAACTAAATGCCAAAAAAAACAACAGCAAACTGTAAGTACAACAAACCGAATCCAAAACCCAAGCGAAACGAAAAGAAACTTGGCGCAAGGCGACGTCGTCGTCGTCGACGTCGTCGTCGTTGTTTTTTTTTCTGTTGCTGATATTATTTTCTGTTTTTTGTTTCGATTTTTTTTTTTTTTTGTGGGAGCGGAGCGCGCGCCAACTTTTAGCTATGGCTATGACTACGGGTCTGGGGGTCTCTGGTCTCGCCGCCAACTACAAATACAATGTCTACACAAAAAAGTAAAAAAAAAACAAGCGAGTGGCGAGTAACGAGCAACTCATTCTCTCTCTCACAAATACACACGCACACACAGAGAGAGGGAGAGGGAGAGAGAGAGAGCCAGGCAGAGCGCTCAGGCAATTTGGCGCTCTCTAAGCTTTTTTAGTCAAAACAATTGCAAAATTTTTCAACTTTTTGCCGGCGGGCGTCGGACGCCGGCTCCCCTTCCCCATCCCCGCACCAGATGTGCGCGAGTGTGTGAGTGTGTGCATCGCACAAGTTTCTTAGTGTTGGTGCAGTCGCTAACAAAGCTCGCTCGCTCACTCTCTCTGGCTCAGTGCCGCTCTCTGTCAGCTCTCTTGGCGCTCAGTCGCTGATGTTCACGCTCTCACTCTCTCTCTCTCTCTCTCTCTCTCTGTTGTCGATTTTCTAATGTTGCGACGGCATGCCGCTGCAGAGTTGCCAACACTGACTGCGCTGCTCGCTTTGCTGTTTTTGACGCGTGCTGCTGCCGCTGCTGCCTCTGCTGCTGCCTCTGCTGCTGCCTCTGCTGCTGCCTCTGCTGCTGCACATCGTGTGCGCTTTCGTTTGCCTCGTTTTATTTTGTGTATAAATTCTCTTCTACTTTTTTTTGTTCCTATTTAGTGGCTTATTACGTCGACTACGATTTGAGTTTTACGTTTAGTTTTAGTGCACAAAATAGCGTAGTAAAAATGACGTCTACTCCGATTTAGAGCCAAAAAGGGCATGTTAGTTGTATGCTACAAATCTAAAGTAGCTAAGTAAATAAAAATGCAAATTAACTTCGAAATGAAGCCTGAGCTGTAGCCAGTGAAATTCATATTTCAATTATAATTGGAAAAATAAAATAAATAAATAAAAATTTGCAATCAGATAGAAATGACTTTATTGTGTTTTATAGTACCTTTTGTAAGTCATATAAAATATTTTATATTTTATATATTTATATGTATAACTATGTACCTGTAAAGCAATTTGACCTCTCGACCTGCTGACCAATCCCCCAGTTGCATGCAATTCGCTGCCCACACACACTCAAGCGCTCAAGTAATCAGTTAAGAACGACACAATGGCCCACAATAGCCCAAAAAAAAAGAAAAACTTCAACCCAAAATGCCAGCCCTCCCCACCCCCACTCGCACCACCACCCAACCATTGTGGCAACGCCCACTCAGTCAGTCAGTCAGTCAGTCGAGTTGAGTTATCATGACCAAAAGAACAGAAATTTGCAATTGTTCATTTGGTTTCGTTGTTTTCCGGGTTGACGCAAAACCTAGACACGCAGGGGGAGTGGGAGGAAAGGGCGGGCGGTCAAATTGAAAGACACATGTACAATATAAAGTAAATTATTGTATGATTTGTATGCAATATTTTATAAATAAACAACGTATATTTTTTTGTATAAGCAACCAAAAAACCCAGCAAAAAGTAAAACAATATGAAAAAAAACGTTCGACACAAGTTGCAAAAAAACAACAAAAATGGTAAGTGGGGGAGCTACATACATAGATATGTAGATACATTTATACATATGTCGATTTATGGGTAGATATGTAAAATATTAAAAATATTAAAAGCAACAACAACAACACGAACAACAACAACAAATGCTGACAACGTCTCGGCGTGTCTTTTGTGCCGCTTTAGCTTGTTGTTTACTTTAATTTCGCTTCGTTTTAATTTATTTTATTTTTCTTTCATTTTTGGCAACGTTCGTTTTTGCAATTTCTGCAAAAGCAACAAAAAACACTCAAAACGACAAGTTTAAATGTGATTTCAAGACAAAAAACAAGACAAAACAGAAAATACATCAAAATGAAATAGCTTTCAACAACTTGCCGACGATTGAATACCCTTGGTGGAAAACATCAGCAGGATATGATGATATGAGTAAAAATCAAATGCAAAATAAAACACTTTTTAACCATGTTAATATTAAAAACCTAATTTAATAAACTAGCGCAAACAATTTGAAAAGTAATAGCAGGACGATAAAACAGAAATAGAACATCAAAGTGAATCAGCTTTCAACATGTTGCCGACAATTAAATATCTTTAAAAAAAAAACAGCATCAAAAGATATTAAGAACAATCATTATGGAAATCAGTCATGTTAATAATAAAATTATAATTTAATAAAGATGCCTAAATGTTGGGAATATCTGCCGAGCATGGAATACTTTTATAGCATAATAAAACTCAGAAGATTGATGCTAAAACAGTTAATAGATACAACTAGATAATATATCTGACTTATTATGGATTTTATACGTATTTGAAATATTATACCCTGTAAAACAAAACTCAGTCAAGAAAGTATCTGGCAAATTATTGGCCAAAAATAAAAGTTGTTTCTTGCGAAAGCGATTCTATTGTCTTCGGCTGCAGGCAATGCTTAAATTTAGAATTTGTTGGCAACACTTGCATCTGTTTTTGCATCTATGCTTTTTGCACCTGTTTCCGTTTTATTGTTGTTGTTGTTATTGTTGTTATTGCATTGGCATGTGGTGTGTACTCTGCTTTTGTGTTTTTTGTTTAGTTGTTTTCCTGTTTGGCTTTGGCTTTTGGTTCAGCAACCTATCGATTTGATTTTGTTTACCTTTTGACGACATGCCAAAATAAAGAAATGCGAAAAATTGTATGAATATTACGACATGCGACTGTGGGGCAGGTTGGAAGGGACGATCACACAAAGTAAAAATTTTCATTCACAATTGCCCCCGTCTCAGGGGAATTATTATTTTTTTTTTAGTTTTTTTGTACTTTTTATCTGTGTGTACTTTTCACACTTATCTTAAATGCTTGTCTATTATTTGCCTTCTTCAGCAGATAGCAGAGTGAAATATTTCAAGTAGATTATTTGAAAAATTATGTATTTTTATTTACAACATTAAAAGAAATCCCAGTTAAATGCAGACTTAAACAGAGCTAAATCTTAACTTAAGTGTTTTAAATGCGATTATAAGCAGCTTAAATCTGTAAACACTTAACGTGTTTAAAAGTCTCAATTCGCACACACTTTAAACAAATTTTCAATCCATGTAAATCTTGTTCAAAAATGTTACCTTGCTTTAAATCAAATAAAAAAAGGGAAAGAAAATTCTTTTCTTTTTATTACTTTTGAATACTTTATTTATTTGCCACTATTTTAGCAGTCTTTTGTCTCGTCGCTGTCTGCACGGAGTGAAAACTTTGCCTGGCATTAAAGAACTTGTTTCTCCATTTGCCATTAATAACAGAACGGAACAGAACAGAACAGGGGTTGTTGGGCGGGACGGAGGAGGGGAGCTACTTTGGAGTGCGGGTGGTTGAGCTTCAACAATGCTGAGTTAGCCCCAATCACTTTGGGCAGTTTTCACTTTCAGGCGAAAATTAAAAAGCAAACAAGAAAAGTGCAGTAAAGCTGGTTATTAAGTCGCCAGTAGCCTAAACGGCAACAAACCAGAAATATATAATAAAAAAAAGCCCGAACAGTTGACTCAAAAAACTTGGCTCTAAGGATTTATGCTATGCAAATTGACGCAAAACTTCGCAAACTATTGCTAAAAACTAAGAAAATTCAGAGAGTTGAGAGTTCAAAGGCAACAAATGTAAAGCAATAAATATAAATAAAATAAATATTTATATTACGGAATTTGAATATCAGAGTATTTTGCAGTTAGTAATTCTCGTCTGAAAGGTTCTCACTCTAATTTTTTCAAACCGTGAAAATCAAGGTACCAATTAGTAAGCGTTTACCCTAAAAAACCATGGAAAAATACTACAACTTTTATTCTTTATGTACTTTTTGGGAATGATAATATTAGTGAATTATGCAGGTCTTGCGAAAGCTGGGAGGAAGCCTCAATAAAACCAGTTTCCCTTTGACACCTGTTTAGATTGCATCTGATTGCATCTTGTCGCAGAATGTTATTAAAGTATTTGAATTTAATAAATTTTAATGGCATTTAATTTATTTTATTAAGTAGTATTTAAGATCTGTATATTAAGGTTTAATCTGCTGACTGCTTAATAATAACTCTCAACAAAACGCTTCTGCTGATTTATCGATTTTTTTTGCACCGTCTGGCAACTCTAAGCGTTCCTTGCTTACTTCCGCTCAGTGTTGCCAATCTTTTTGCATGTCTGCATAATTTTATATATATTTTTTTAATTTATGTAAAATTCTATGAAATTTGTGACGTGCAAATAATGAACTATTTTCAGTTTGCAGTTTTCGCATTTGATATTTGCAATTTGCAATTTGACACACTCAGCGCGGGGCACTCGAAAAGTTGGCAGACGCTGAAAACTAGGAAAACTATATCAAAACTTGAAAGTTAAGCAGTGCCTTTGGCTATGGCTATTGGGGTCCGGCAGCTACTTAAGGGTCGTGACTGAACCATTGGCCCATTGCAGCGTTAACGTTAACGTTACCGTTAACCGCAGACCTTAACTAATCCTATTACTTACATGAGCGCCGTTAGACAAATCCCAGAATCAGTACCGAACACGAACCCGAACCCAGACCCAGACCCAGACCCGGACCCGGACACAGACCCGTACTCGTACCCATAACCCATAACCGTACCGGGTTCGTTTGTTGGCTGCGTGCGTGTTGAAAGCGGTAACCTTTTCTGTTCGGCTTTGCCACACACAATTCCGTTAGTTGCGTGAGGATTTTCACACTTTACGCATGAAAGCTCAAACAAAAAGCGCAGACAAACAGATAGACTGAAAGAGGGAGAGCGAGCGAAAGAGAGAGAGGGAGAGAGAGTGTGTGGAAGAGAGATAGATTGACTTACGCACGGTTGCATTTTGTCACCTGTCACAATGGCCAACAGACAAACTGTGGCTGCTTATTGCTTTTATGTCATTTATTGTTAATATTCTCTGGTATTTAACTTGCCTGCTGCTTAGTTCTTGTCGTCTTTTGCCATTTGTCATTTAGTTGAAAATATAGTTCGCTAAATTGCATTTCTCTGCAGTCATTTAAGTTAATTGCATTAGACTCGTTCGACACGCTGCTAATAGGTCGCAAATGGTCAACAGCAAAACCAAAAACCAATAAATAAAAAACAAATAAATTACAAATAACCCTGATCATGCAAAGTATAAGCTTGGCAAAAAGCAGAATCTGCCAATTGCTAAGACAGATGTAACTGTTAACTGTACAACAAGCTTTGCAAGCACATGCATGTTTGAGGCTTAAGCCAAAAGCTCTACTTACTAGCTATTGCTGAAGCGCTTACACAAGCTTTTCGCAGTCTTCAATTCATTTAATTTGTAAGCTTTGAGCTTTAGTAAGTATCCACATCCGTGTTGATCTTTTGTACCCATGAATTTAGCATGAGCTTTGCGACATTTTCTGATTCTTGGACAGGAAATCAAACTGGAAGCAAAGTCAAGAATCGATTCGCTTTAAATTGATTGTTTAACACTTTTAATATATTTTGGCTTAGTAGAGTCTACATTTTGGACTATGCTTTAGGCATTTCCACACACACACACTTTTCTTTTTGTGGAAAATCACAGGCAGTGCAACAAAAAGTAAGCGACTCAAGGGGACATTTTAAATGGAACGAGGTGCTTACAAAATTGTAATGCAGTAAGTTGCAGTTACAGTTGCAGTTTTACATTTTTTTATTGCTGTGTTTGCCAACGGTAAACCCACATCAACACCAAACACGCCCTCCTCCTTCTGCTCCTCCTCCTCCTTCGGCTGCACGCCCCCAGGCCATAAAATGCACACTTTTTAGTGTGTTCCCATGTTGTTGTGTCTGCCCCTTCACAGAGTGCCACAGGCACTAAAAAACTATTGTTGTTGTTTTTGTGTTTTTTTTTTGTGGTTTTTGGGGCAGGTTGGCAAAAAGTGCACTTCTGCGGGGCCATTGTAGTTGCTGTTGTTCCTATTATTGTAGTAAGAGTCAGATTATACATATATATTTATATATATATATATATATATATATATATATCTCGTATATACGAGTACTCGTATATTTTATATATATACTTGCGTTTTTTAGCCAAAAGAAACAATGAATTTTTGTTTACAGTTGCCCAGCTCAAAATTATGCAAGACTTTTAAATTATTATTAATTTATTGCGAATTTTATGCAAAAAAATTGTTTAGTTCAGAGACAGAAATCCAAAGGATTTTATATGAATTTCTCCTTTATTATTATGAAGCTGTTTCCTAAAAATTAATATTTATTTTTAATGAATGAAAATAAAGGATTCCATATTGAGGAAGCCAATTTTCTAATAATTTAATACTTATTTCAAATAATGTAAATGCTTATCAATACTAATTTGATGGGTTTGTCATAATCTCTTCAATATTCCTCAACAATTTATATATATTCCATTTACCGCATCAATACACATAATATATTTTACTGCCTTAAGTCGGTGCTGAAGCTCTAAACCAAAAATGCTTAGGGCCATATTAAAAGCCCCAATTTTAGCTCGCAGCCTAATGCCTTAATAATATTTGATTTAATAAATTTGCCTAAGCCGGGGGAAAAAGAAAAAGCTAACAAGCAAGGGTAATTCGCTCATACAGAGCTCATATATCAAAGTCTTGGCTAAAAGTGTTCCTGGAATATGCCACACAACATGTTTTACACCAACACATCCGCTAAAACATATATAAATATATACAAATATACATGTATAATGTAGCTGAGCATACTTTAATGTCGTTATGTGTTCGTTCGCAACCTTTTCGTCTGTTTTTTAATATATATTTTTTTTTTTTTGTGGAGCGAAAAGCATTTTTTATTGCATGGCAACCGTCGATATGTGAAAACAACTCCCCAACCCTGGACACACAATGCACACCACCCCGTTCACCCCAAGTAGCCCGTGCCATTATAAAAGAATTCGCATTGAGATCGACACAAAGTGCAGCAGCCCACGAGGCGTATGCATATGGATATATATTCATATATATATACATTTAAATATATATATTTAAATATATATATAGAGATACATGTATATGTACATTACGCATACGCCACCGTTTGCGAAGCGGCCTTTTGATAGGCTGTTGACATGCATTGGGCAGCCCCGTGGTTCTTTCCTTCTTTCTCTGGCGCCATCCTTCTTTTCTCCCGTTTGTAAACAAACAAAAAATAAGGCATTTTTAAACGTTTTCTTTTGCTCTGTTTAGTTGCAGCCTTTTCGCGGTAGGCGTGGCCAGCTGTAAGAAAGATTTACCACACTTTCAACAAGTTCGATCGAGTTGCAAAATGTATAACAACTAATTAAATTGAATATATAAATTTAAAACCAACCCTTCAGTGCTGTAATGAATAGTGATAGGTACATTGGAGAATCAACTCATCTAAATGTGTATTCAGCAAAGCATCCTCCGTAAAAGTCTTTCTACAGAATTTTTACAGATTTAATGCCTCTACTTATGCCTCACATCAGCTGCTGCAGCATTCCTTTCACATAATTTTCATTCAAATTGTAATACAGTTCTTCGACACAAATTTGAAATTACACAAAAATTGTAGCTTCTAATAAAGAAGCCCATTAAGTTGGCAAGTCATGTTAGTTATTCAAATTTACACAGCAATTAAAATATTATATTACACAGCTGAACATAACTTTAGACACTGGGCTTCCAATTAAGCACTTCCGATGCACATGTATCTCATGTATAGACAGAGATACATCTATCTCTATATAGATATAGATATATATGTGTGTGCATGTGTGTGTGTGGCTAAATCTGTGGCAGAATGCGAAGTGAAAGTCATGAAAAGAAATAAGAGCGAACAACAAGCATATCCTTTGAGCCCTTCTAGTTGAACGTGTGGAATGTCAAAACACAAAAGCGAAAATGTGCGCGTTATGCAGGCAGACATAGCAGTAGCCACCCATCCCTCTTTCCCCTCCTTGCCCAATATAAAATAACTGTGCAACCTGGTGGCACAGCACCCAAGTAAACCTCAAGTGGGGTGGTGACTGCTGTCTGGTGACTGGTGGCTGGTGGTATCTGTCGTTGGCCTTGCCTGCGATTTGTTGCCACTTGACAAGCCACCAAATCGCACAGTGGGGCAGCACGCAGCTAGCTGCAAACTGTCAATGCAACCAGTTGGTAGTAAAAATTTCCACTACAGTTGTAGTTACCAGTTACGTATTTTGTCGCGTTGTCGGGTTTGGGTGCATTCAACTTGCATCAGCAGCGGCAACGAAATGCTTTTGAAGTTGACAACAACAACAACAGCAAAACAAAAAGGATCCAAGCGAAATATGAGTTGTCATACGTGCCTCAGGGCAGAACGGGGCAAGGTAGCCACATCGCAATTACCCTTCCTCATTTTGTTGCTGTTGCCACGTAATTAAACGGACTCAACACTAAAGAGATTTCCGCACAAAGATAATTGCCCAAAGACTTGCAAAAGGATATAAACAGCCTCAATTCCATACTAAAATCAAGTGAAAACCAGTTTTAATTTTATAATTATAATTAGATTTTTATAAATATTAATGAGCAAAATAAATTAGCAAAGCAAATTTTTTTAATTTTTCGAGAATTAAACAAAAAATTTTACAACGATTAATAATGATTAAACAAAAAACAGACTGATAGATATTTTAAGTCAATTTTAAATATTATTAGTATTTTTCTATCAAATTATATATTTACGTCAATATTATCGCCAATTTAAATAGCCATCGGATCCTTGAAAAATACGTATTTTTTCATATTTCTAAGCAGCTTAAGAACTTAATTTTTGACATTTCCATCATTTTTATAACATACAGTATCTATTTCAAAAAACCAACGACAGTTGCTAACACACTTCTACCAGCCCCAACCACCACCTACCCACCACCCCCTCTCCAAAGAGCGTTACCCCAATTTAGCGAGCTGTGACATAAAAAAAAAGAGAAACCTTCGCTGAAGTAAAGAAGAAAAAATGTTTTTACAATGTTTTCTGATGTTATAGACAAAAAACTGAATGCCCCCACTCTTTCCCTTGGCATTTCGTTGTGGGTAATGATATGTCACGTTTGCTCTCGACTTCGCTTTATATTTGTAATGCATTCAATGACACTGCAAAAAATTAAGAAAGCAAAAAAAAATGAAAATTGCGCAGCTGCTGCAATAAAATTAACGAAATGGCGTGGAAAAGAATGCAGCCGAAAAAGGGAAATGCAAAAAAAAATGAAAAATGAAAAGAAATTGCAAAAAATGTGGTGCAATTTCAATGTGGTTCGCTGGCTGCGCTGCCTTAGCTGGGTGGGTGGTTGGATTGATTTTTTGGCAGCTGCTGTTGCCAACTGCACACGCAGCGGAAACAAAAAGACAGCAAAAACCAAACAGCGTAAAAAGTAAAAATCAGTAAAAAAAAAACTAAACTTGTCTTTAATGACAAGGCTCACATGGCTCGAAAAACCTCAGCCGAAACCAAATAGAATTTTTAGGAATTTTGTGTCAAAAGAGATAGTTTGGATTGCAGAACTAAGCTTTAATTGAATTTAGCTAAAAGTGAAGAAGAAATTAGTATTGTTACTGTTCAAGTAGCAACACAATTGGAAGAAGTAAGAAAAAGAAGAAGAAAATATCCCAAATTAGCAGGAACAATAAGTAAGAACAAGAATAGATAAATTGTAAAACATCTCTTGAATGGGTTAGTATCGATCCCCATCTGTGTCTGCACAGCAAGCAGATAATAAGTGTAGATCAATCCTACATTCAAAGTTGAAGACATGATTTTAGATTGGAATTCAAGTAAATACTCTATAAAAACGACCACAACTTTGTCAACACTGATCCGATTTTCATCTTCTTCATGTTCTTTATATCAGTGAAAAGATTCTTCAACTGGTTATATTTATATACCGTGGAAAACTAAAATTGAAAATGCTTCAGTTTAAATACATCAAAATATTTAATTAATTAGATTATTAATATGAAATACATATTATTTCATTTGTGGGTAAATGTATTATGATTATTATTAATAAATAAATATTAAAATGGAATACAATATTAATTTCGCCTGATTGAATCGGGAATGTCACGAAAACAAAGAGTGCCTTGAACATTTCTTATGATCTGATGATTAAGGTAACTGGCAGGAGTATGCGGGATTCTGTTATCATGTCAGACACACACACTCACACACACACACCTAGAGCAATATAATTGTGTTCGTTTGTAGCAGACAACAAACCATTTAAAATTGCAGCCACTTGCAGCAAGGGAAAAGGCAAGGAAGTGGCAAGAGTGATAATGCTGACTGCAGACAGTGCTGTCTCTTTGATACACACACACACTCACACACACACACAGCTGGCTCCACACTCTCGATGCTCTGTCATGTCAAGCGGATGTTGACTGACCAGCCCGAGCCAACCCTTCCCTTCACACCCTTTCGCAACGTCCGTTTACCCTTCTGCCTGGCTGCTGCTGCCATTTGCCGTTAAAATTGTATGGTGTCAACTGTACTTTTATGTACACATACACACACATTCGCACACACACACACACAAATACAAGTACTGAAACACCCGCATACGTAATTCATTTCATTCTCTCGCACATTTTTATGTACGAAATTTTATTTGAATTCATTTAAAAATATGTGTAATGCTTTTCAATTTTTTTTTTACTGTTGTTCTGTTTTTTTTTGCTGTTTTCTCTGTGGGCTGCTCATCCTTTCGACTTTTGTGCTTCGATTTTCAATTGCCAGCCGCAACAGCAACAGCAGCCTATCCACCAACACCCCCCAACCCCCCTCATCGCAGCCAGCCAACCCAAACTGCCAGCCAGCCTCCCCAATTGACCAGGCATGCCCACTGGCATTTTTATGCTTTCAGCTCCAAAGGAGTTAAGGGAAGAGAAGGGGGGAGGGGGTGGTTTGGGTTTCGGTTTGGTAGCCATTTTTTTTATTTCACCCTTTCTGAATTCTTCTGCTTCCTTGCCTGTCCGCGCAATTTTTTCAATAATTAATTTTTTGCGCGTAAATGCAATTTGCATGTAGATAAGCACACACACACACAGACACACATGCATTTATATATGTGCATATACATATGTGCTGGACATATACACATATATATATATACATATATATACATATATATATATATAAGTGTATGTGTGCGAGGCTGTTATATAATGCGAAGCCATTTGTTGGGTGGCTGCTGCGTTAAGCAGACTTTTTGTTGCATGCTTTTTGGCGCGCATTGGCGCCATCTCGCTCGCACAATGCGTTGACCAACGCCCTGTCTCACTCACTCGCACTCGCCATGCGTATTTTCACAGCCTTTGGGTCAGTCTGTACTTTTTTTTGGGGGGTCATTTTCATATACATATGTGTAATTATGTAAAGTGTAATGCAAATGCGTCTCTGCCCTGTCCAAATTTACATTTCGTGGCATTAACATAACAATGGATTTATACACTGCGCCAAAAAAAACCTGTCTGATGGGTGCATAATTAGACTTATGAAGTTCCTGACTTGCCAATTCTTTCCACTGATTAATGGGTCTACGTTTGATCGCAAAAGTAATTCAATTTTTTGCCAAGTTTTTACAAACAATGTAAGGTGCTCAAGGGAACTTTGAAACTTACTTTTAATTCCAATAAATAGCAGTTAAGTTAGAATAAGGAATACTAACAAAACATAAAAAAATATCTGGCTTGAAAATTGAAAGCTTTTCCAGATAAATATATGAAGAAATACTTATGACTTATGACAAAACTTGAATGATTTCTAGCTAGATTTTATGATAATGGAACTTTGACAAAAGAGTGTAAGAATTATTGTTCTAGTAAACCAAATTCTTTACCTATCCAAAAGCAGAAAACTTCTGAGATATTCAAACTAAAATTCTCAATCGATCTGGCTGAAGTTTTTATATATAATCTGTATTATGTCAAGGTATATATATTATCTTGGAAATATATATCATGTGGATTTTAATGCTCTCAATTTGTAAAGTATAATATTTGCGATAAAGTAAAATAAACTTGATCTACGTTACGTATACGTATTTATCACTCATAGTCTCTGGGATCGACTCAAGACAAGAATACATACATATAAAAAAAAAATGTACCTTCAATTTTGTAAAATCATTAAGTTTTTGTGGAGTTTTTTAATTCATATTTTTTCTACCAATACAGTAATTTGATTAGTCACTTACCAAATTGTGAATCCCAAAATGAGTTTAGCTGATATATATATGTGAATATTTTGGTTTGTTTTTTTTTTTATCCAAGTGATGTTGCAAATTACAGGATGCGGTTTCCGTGGGGAATGTTGTTCATTTTTGTTGGGCCCAAAAACTTGTTCTCTTTAAATTCTCAAATATACTTTTTGTTGTTGTGTGAATTCCGTTTGATTGTTGAGTGTTGTGTTTTATCATTAATGTAATATAATTTAATGTATATCTTAAAACGTTTGTTTTTAAATTTTGTTTTGTTGTTTTCTTTTTTTTTTATTATCTGAATGGTTTTTATTTTATTAGCTTTCGGCACTACGAATAATTATTTAATTTATTTGTGTACGAAATTGATTTTGTTTGTTTTTTGCTTTTGTTTTTTTTTTTTTTGGAAAATGGTTTTTACATTTTATTTTTATGTGTTTGTTTGTTTGTTTTTTTGTTTCTTTGTTAGTTTTCTTAGGTTTTTGCTTTTTGCCACGATATGAATATTTTTGCCTTTAGTTTAATTTTTGTTTTTGTGTTTGTTTTTGTATTATACTTGATAGATATACATATATAATTATATATTTATAATCGCAATATGTCTCAAACTGTTTCGTGCTGTTTCCTCAGCCAAAAAACACACACACTAATTGGGCTTTGTGCAAAGTTGGCACAAAATACATATTTGTTTAGCTCCTCTTTGCTCTTTAAGCTTTACTCTTTGCTCTTTACTTTTGCTCTTCACGCTTCACGCTTTGCGCTTTCTCTTTATCTTCGCCTTAAACACACACTCACGAAATGTTTATGCTCTTTCAGCGTCTTCTTCCTCTTCTTGTTCTTGTTCTTGTTCTTTGTTTGATCGCTTAAACTGTTCACCTTTTTTTGTTTTCATCAAAGTTTTTAAAATTGTTTTCAGCTTTTTATGGCTTGCTCCAAGACTTTTATCAGAACATTTTCTTTTTACGAACATAAATTTAAAGACGAAAAGACGAAAATTGAAACCGTAACACAAAAGTTCAATTTGTTTTTGTTTATGTTATATATATATATATATATATATATATATATTTAATCGTTTATCTTTGCTTTTTAGTTAGACACAAAACAAAAATTTAACAAATTTTGGCTATTTCTTTTTTGAGTTTTGTTATCGGTTTTGCTTTTGGCTTTAGAATTTTCCTTTTGATTTTTTATCCTTTAATTTTTCACTTCTGCTGCTGCTGCTGATTCTGTTTTTTTCGGTTTTCGTTGCTATTTTCTATTTTTGTTTTTCTGTTGCTGTTTTGCTTTTACTGTTTTATCCTGTTGCGGTCGTTGTTGTTGCTGTGGTTGTTGTTTTTGTTGTGTTGTTATCGGTTGTTATCGGGTTACCGTGTTTTGTTATAGGGGATTTTTGTAGGGTTTTTGGTGTTTTGTTTTAAGGCTATTTCGGTATCGTTTCGATTTGTTGCTATTTCTGTTATTGCTTTGTTGTTGTATTTGTTGTATTGTTGGATTGGTTTATTGGCTATGTTTCCGTTTGGTTTTATTTCCTTTTTTTGTTTTGTTTTTGTTGCACTTTGATATTTGTTTTATTATTTTGTATTTCGGTTACAGTTACTTTTAATTATTTACTTTTATGGTGACAATTCGCTTGCTATTATTGTGTTCCTTTTTTAACTACGATTATCTTTTCGTTCAGTATTTAGTAATATTATTATTTGTAATTGTTGTTGCTTTTATTGTTGCTGTTGTTTGTTGTCGGTTGGTTGTTTGCTTGTTGTTTGTTGTTGTTGCAGTGGTTGTAGTTATTGTGTAGTAGTAGTTGTTGTTGTTGTAGTTGTATTCCAAATTTTGTTGTGAATTTTGTTTGTTAAATTTTGAGAAACTAACTAAAAATCACTTTTGGTTTTCGCTTACAACTGAAAGTTAACTTTAATTTGTTGCTCCTTTTTTCGTTGAACTATTTTCCATTTGTTGTTGTTTTGTTGTTGTTGTTTTAGTCGTAGTAGAAAATTGTATTTTGTAAATTATATACAAATTAATTGATAGAATATTTCGAATAAATTAAAAAATTAATAACTGATTGCACATAAGTTGTTTTTATTTTTTATTAATTGTTATCTTTATTATTATTACATTTGTAATTGTTATTATGATGACTTGTTTTAGTATTATATAATGCTTCTTTATTATTATTATTATTATTATTAATATTATTTTAATTAACAAAACAATATTTTAATAAGTATCAACAACGTTTTAACGTAATCTTTAAAAATGTTCCAAACAGTCAAAAAGCACCTGTGATTAGAAAAATTGAAGAAAACGTAGAACGATTAGCGAAAATTACAACAAATTATTTCCTACGAATACAGTTTAAAATATTTTAATGTTCAACGGTTTAAAATTGTTTTGATTTAAACATATTAAATTTAGTGAAGTGCAACTTAAACACGCTTAGCATGAAAAACTGCCGTCGGCAATCGTTCAACATTGTTCATTGGGCGGGCCGACGGCAAACAGAATGCACATAAATAATATCAATTTGCATTATTATTATTATTATTTGCATTGCATATTAATTTAATCCCCTATTATCGTTATGGCTATCGCTATCGCTATCGATAGCAATATGTTCATCAATATGCTTTGTCTCCAAAACATTTTCGACCATGTGTTTCCACACACAAACACACAAACAAACACACACAAACACACTCACATAGAAAACTACGACCGCAGACAATCGCCCATTCATTCGCCGCCATCCTCTCGCCCCCGCCCGCCCACACTCTCAGCCATTTTAGCTAAACACAATAAACACGAACCTAACCCCAGACACGCTGCTGCTTGCATAAACAAACGCATTGTCTAAGCTCAAATCGCGAGAGAGCTTAAAAAGCATAAAGAGAGTGGGCGACAGAGAGAGAGAGAGAGAGAGGGAGAGACGGAGAGCAAAAGCACGATGACAGGACAACGCAATAGACTGCACCAACGACAACAACTAACGAAGAAATGGAAATGCAAAATTCTAAACTAAAAAACAAAAATTTCAAGTTCACAGTGCCGCTGGATGCGATTGCTGCTGGAGGAGAGTGCGGGGGGGGGGGGGGGGGTTGTCTTGACTTGAATTAAAATCGTCGACGCTCTCTGCCGCCGGCGACTGCAGCGGCGTCGGCCAAAATGCATGACGCTAACCCGCATAAATACTCAGATACAAAGATACTTATGTCTCTATATCTATCTAACATGCACAGAGCACATTTACATTTACAGTTACACACACACATACAAATGGGGAAAAGTTCAAAAAATTGCCGAACCGCAACGATAGTCAATACTCCCCATGAATAGATAGATACTCAATTACTAAGGCACACACACACACATATATATACAAGTCTATCTACATATGTATATAGATAGATAGTTTGTCATTTAGTTGAAACTGTTTTCTGTACTTATTTTTAGCCGTCTCTCGCAATATGTTGCAGCAATTCGTGTAGCACATTTTCGTTAACATTTTGTTTGCGATAAAAAGCTTTTTGATTTTTCTCTTTTTTTTTTGTTACAAATTGTTTGCAATTAATCAAGTACTTGTTTGAGCTCATCATGAATTCATTATTCAACCATTCATTTACTTCGATTCATTAATTATATTATTCTCAGGTGTGGCATTTATAAATATATATTTAACTATATATCCTTTATACAATTGACTCGATTCCATATACACTTCAATAATATAATTTAATCATTTTTATTGCACACTCTTCAAATATAATCATTTTTATGCACTTTGTATTTTTAATAAAAATATTGTTATTTTTGCCTGCTCAAATACAATCATTTTATACACTTTATACGTTTTTTTTAATAATATATTTATTTCTCACAAAGAGCAGTGTCTTGTTTTAGCTGCAACTGAATTTATTAAATGATTTTATATTTTTATAAACTTTGTATTTATAATAATAATATTGTTATTTCTCACAAAGCATAGTATTTTTTTAACTTCAACTTTATTTGTCAAATGAGTATATATATATTTTTGGATATATTTGTGAGGATTCTATAAAATGCACACAGTTTTTATTATTATATGTTGTTCTTGGTACACTTAGCAAGCGCAATTTTCGCAGTTCTTTGTTAAATAGTGTAAAATACTTCGACAAATCATTTTCCACGTTGCATATCCTTGCAAACATACACAACAAATATCCTTAGAGTCTTTTTTACCTGACAGTTTTTCTATTTTTGCAAGACAAACACGCACACATAAATAAATATATATTTATATATATATGTATATATAGTCAAGTTGAAGGCGAAGGGAACACAAAACACACACTAAATAATACAAATGGAAATAAAGCAAGAGAAATGTAGGAAATATTCTCCGTTTGTATCTGTATCTGTAACTGTATCTGTAGCCTTAGCAAGTATTTGTGAGGCTGATGTATCGGCATCTTTTGCGAACGACGTAGGAAACGTAAGAGACGTAAGAAACGTAAGCAACTTGGCATGAACAGCAGCAAGCGAAATTCGAAAGAAGGTACAGACAACACAGAAGCAGACGCCAAAGAAACGGGCCAAGCACCCAAAACACACAGGCGAAATACAACAAAATTTCTTTTAGCGCGAAAAACTTAAGCAGTGAAAAATGTGAGCGCGACGCGCGCTCAACGAAACGCACCGAAAACGGCCAAAAAGATGAATATGTGCAAAAATCTTTTGCATACGCTCAAGAACCCCATGAAAACGAACGAAGCCAAGCCAAGCAGAGCAGCAAACGTCAGCAGCGGCAGCGACGCCAACGACGACCGCAAAAAAAAACTGAGAGAGAAAAAGAAATGTATAAAATACAATACGAAAATACGAGCAAAAAAAGTGATACGTTGGCGGGGGTGTGTTGGGGGCGGCAACAACGTCAGCGACAACGACTGCGACTTTGAAAGAGCTTTTTTACAGACGCGCGCGCTCAGACCACAAAAACGAAACGAAATGAAACGAGGCGAACGTAAAAAGACGATGATGACGACAACCACGTCGACGACGACGACGCTGCTGCTACTGCGGCCCCCCCACTAGTCACACACAGATACTGGCAGGTACTCACAGAGAGACAAGAGCGCCAAGACTGTGTGTGTGTGTGTGTGAGAGAGAGCGTAATGGCAAACAAAGCAAATAAAAAGAGACGACGCAAAAACTTTGCAAAAAGGCAACTTGGAGGTGTGTGCATGTGTATACGCATATACATATATATATATATGCAGGCTTGCATACATGTGTGTGCCTGTGTGTGTGTGGATCTCTCTGTGCGTGCTTGTCGCGCGACTGCTGCTGCCGAAGTAAGCGTCGCTGTCGACGTCGCGTGTCTTTGCTGCAAGTTTGAAGCTGAAGTGGTTGGTAGTTTGGGTGGCTCAATAGTGGCCAGTAGCAGAGAAGGGTTAACGTTAACAGCACAGTGTCTATGTGTGTGTGTGTGTTTGGGTGTGTGTATGCAGTTGCGACAGGTCTGTTGTCTGACCAGAGCGTCATAGCCCGTGGTTAGTCTTCTCGCGCTGCTCCTTTTGGCGCAGAGCGCGTGAAAGTGTTACGATTTGAAAATTGCCAAGCTTAGAACTGGGTAATATCGAGTGCGGGGTGGTGAGTGGCTTGTGTTGGGTTGGTTTGGTTTAGGCTGTGGTTGGGCGGCGTTCCTCTTAAATTGTTGACACGCCACGTGCTAAATGTTGAAGTTGTAGTTATGCTTCGATTGCATGAGAGTCCCTCCAGTTAGTATTACTAATGGCTTAGATACATTTATTGAATTGATCGAAAATATTTATGTATGCCACCAATATATGTAAATATGTATTTATCTATTTAAATATCAGCATTTTCATAGCTTTACGTGCATTAAAATAATTTGAAAAATAATTTTTTATTATAAAAGCAAATTTTTATTTTTTTTTTATTTATCTACACTATTCTTTATAAGATAACTTTACTTGCACTGAAATAACTTTAAGAACAATTTTCATATTTGCTCAGTTTTGTAGCATAAAATAAAATTGCAAAAATGTATACTAGAAGTTTTTCACATATTTTCTTGATCTGAAATGATTTTCTGTTTTCAATATAAAATTAAGTGTGACAAAAGTTTATAAAAATCAAGCTATGCTTGGCTTAAGATTTTTCAGAGATTCCAAAATCTTAAGCCAATATTTAGTTTATTTCTTTTAATTTTCGATTATATTTGAATTATACCATTTTATAATTATACAATAAAATAAAGATTAAATCTTTCACAAAAGTTTCCTTAACACATTTAAAAGAATTCTAAAAAAAACCCAGCTAGCCTTTCATTTCCAAAAAAGGAAACTAGTCAATAAATCTTGTCGGAAATATTAATGGGCTCTAAAATTCAATCAAGTAAACTTATTACATATTTATTTGTATATAAATTCAATGGAGCAGATGAATACAAACACAGATATTATCAAAGATATTGAATACTCTCTTGAGGATTGCTTGCAAGTACTAAAAACAATTTGTGTGCCCAATTTATCGAGATCAAAATATTTGGCAACAATGACAATTCCAAGGAATCTCTGTAGAAATCGATCCTATACAATATGCAAGGGCAAAAAATCGCCCGATTTGATAGAAATAGATGATCCAAGTGAACTGGGCCAAGGGCCCAATTTACATTTCCTATTGAAATCCGCTGATTTTAAATTGCAAAATATTCTATATTTACAGCAACGCATTCTGCAAAGATTGAACAATTTGGAAGCTAAAGGATCGACCAAAGGATAAAGGACAGAAAAAACCAGTACAGCAAAGATATCAGATTTAAATATTGAAATAAAATACTAAATAAAATTGACAACGAATCCTTAATCAATGATTGTTTCTTATTTTATTGCTCTGCTTCAACTTGATTTGATTTACTATGTTATTATTCTGCTAATAAGTAAACATGTTTTTGCACTTTTTTTTACTGCTTTTACTGATAATCGCAGACCTATGGAAGCCCCATGATTGCACAAACAACAAGGGGCACAACAAGTGCCCCACGAGACATGATTAAAGACCGCCCCCCTCCCCCTCCCCCTACCCGTCCACCAACACCTTCTCTCCCTAAAGCGCTGATAAGCATCGTGTAATTTATAAGAATTATTTATTCATTAAGCAAAGTACGCACACAATTTAAGTTTTCAATAAAGCGGAGTTTGATGGGATCTTAATTAATTACATTGGTATATAAATATTATTTAATATAAAGATTCAAATTCTTTAACAACTTTATGTATTTCCAGAGTAGGTTCAAAATATGCCTATTCATATTTCCATTTATATTTATATCAGTCAGCCAAACAACAAACCTGATTTGTCTCTGGTCTAATTGGATTTTATTAAGGGTTTCCCCGATCCATGCAACAAATTTAGCACCATTTCGCATTTATATTTAATTTTAAGTGTTATTATTAATTTAGTTTAATCAATTTTTTACTTGTATTTTTTTTTGCGTCGATTGACTTTAGTTGACATTAAATAAATAAAATAAATAAATCAGAATTTTGGATTTCTACTGTCGACTTTATAGCTGTCTAATTTAATCTTGGCATATGATAACTTATATCAGGCTTTATTTTAAAGGGAAGTAAGAAATATTGTTTAAGAAGAGGTTCCTAGCAAGTTTCCTAACTTAAGCATTTAGGCTGGCTTCTATGTGAATCTGAATTGCCACCACCAACCTACTTTCCAAGTTTTTTGACGCCATTAAAGTTGTGAAAGATGGATGATTTTATCGATTTGCAATTATTGATATCGATTTACCAGGCACCTTTGGGAAAGGTAAAAACTTTCGATTACTTTGTCAAAATTGACTCGACTTTCGAAAACTACAAAACTACAAAAAGTGGCTGGGAAATATATTTCAACTTTGTCAATTTCGGTTTAATTCAATTCAATTCCAATCAAAATTTGGAAGCCTTGTTTAAGTTTACATCAAGAAACATGGAAATGGAAAAATGCGACGATGTTGAAGTAATGCGGCGTTTCAAAGGCTTGCGAATGAAGTTGCTGGACATCCTGGAGAGGCGGGACAGGATCGGATCCTCGCTAACCGTAGTCGAGGCCAAGATTGAAATTAATTTATTTTGGCTTAATGTGGACAAGGAGAAGCTGAGAAATCTGAGAAATGGTGAAAATGTGAAACATAAAACTGAGGACGAATTCAAATCCTGGAATTGTATCTCAGAGATACAAGTATCTCAATCGGAACAAGGGAACAATAATGAGGTTCTGAAGTTGGATACATTAAAAGAGGAATGTTTAAAGGAGAAACCGAATTACGAGGAGATTCTTGACGATTCCAATATGTGGTGGGATGAAATGGACAACTGAGCGAGAGAGAGAGAGAGAGACGTGTCAAGTTTAATTACTAACTAATTCATAACTATTTAAACATTCCAAGTAATGAAATGCGGCAACACCGCAAAATATTTGGCGCCAACGCTAAAGCACAACAAATACAGTACCAAAAATGCTTAGAAGCAGAGCAGTGAATATACATAGATACTTGTGTATGTATTTGTGTGAGTTGCACACAGAAAAACATTTGCCGGTTGTTTAGTTTTTGTGTGCCGGTACAAAAAAAAGTACAAAAAGTCAACGAAAACTGGCAACAAAGCACAACACCAAAGCTCCCACTCTCCAAATCACTCCTCGCTCTCCCTCTCTCTTTCTCTCGCTACCAAATTGACTCTCAGCTGTGTGCTCTCGTTCGTCATGCAGAGAAATTTTTGCGCAAATAGACGAGACCAGAAATAGAAGCAAGACAAAAGCACTTCACCCACACACACACACTCATACACAGTATGCGCAGTGAAGAGTAATGCAAATAAAAAGACTACTTCAAATAGTTGAGCAGGCTACATACATACGTACATACATATTATACAGCACTTACTGTACTTGTATAAATGTATGTATGTATGCATATAGTGAAACTCTTGCGTGCATTGGCATTTGTCTCTGTCTTTGTTTTTTGTTGTTATTCTACTTTTTCTGTGCTCTTCTCGAGCGATTACCTCTTGGCCTCGGCATTCAAAAAGGCGGTGAGTGACAGAGGAAGAGACAGAGAGAGAGGGAGCGGGAGATGGAGGGAGTGAAAGAGAGAGAGAGAGAGAGAGAGAGAGAGAGAGAGAGAGAGAGAGAGAGAGAAAGAGAGCGCCACTTAATTGTGTTTTTGTTATCGCAATTGCTTTGCGTGGTATAGGTTAAGAACAAGCTTTACTAAATGCATTACATAAATACATTCGGATGTGTGTGTGCGTGTGTATTTCTAACTGTTTATAGCATGTATATATTTTGCATTTATAAACAGCTGTGATAAGGCGCCCTTTGTCTTATCTTATCGCTGTTCACGTTCTCAGCCCACCCCACCAACATTTTTGCACAAATTAGCAAATAGAAAAGGATGAAAAAAACGAAATATTGGGTCGCCAACAAAATACAAAAAGCCGGTTTTGTTTTGTTATCTTTGCAAATGAGCGTGTATATGTGGGTGAGCTTTATCTGTGTGTGTGTGTGTGTGTGTGCTTGTGCCGGTTAGTGAGCTTTACGCTTTGTTTTGTGTTTTGTGAGTGTTGCTTCGATCCGGTTTTATTATTTTCGTGCTTTTCTGACTGCCTATGTAAATTTTGCCACTCCAGACAACAACAACAACAAAATTGGAGCGGGGGCGGCAGCAGCAGAGCATATGCTCTCAATGTGCGTGGAGTGTTGAGGGGTGTGGGGAGAACAACTTTATAAACCGGGCGCGCAGACAGAACCGAAAGCACAACAACAACAACAAAGAAATAGAACGGCAATAAATATGAATTAGCCAAGAACTTTATCAATACACATGTACAAGCATGTGTTGTGCTGTGTCTCTGCCTGTGTGGTGTGTGTGTGTGGTGTGTGTGTGTAGACATGGGAATTCCCAAATCGTTTGCTATTTGCAAACTGTTGTCTACCAACAAACTTTAAATGAGTGCATTTGCATAAATTTGAATTGATTGCTTGGAATAGGAAATAAAAAAAGAACAAATATATGTTGAATGCATTAATTAGAAAGAAATAGACAAATGATATTTAAATTACTTTTCTATGATGCCAGACTTGAAGCTTTGCCAAATTTACAATAATATTATTGAACGGGTTTATTGTTACAAAATAATAGTCAAATAATGCATAATTTAATTTTTTTAAATTCCAGACTTGAAATATATTTAAGAATATAACTTTTTCAAAATGTTAGTTTCCTTTTATAAGGATTCTTTTTGGATACTCCCCAATCAGTATCAGTTCAAATGAATTTCGAAATTTTTCTATATGCAATAATATTTAATATTTAAATTACTTTTTTACAATTCCACATTTCAAACTCGACAAATAAATAAGTGAATAGGGAACTATTTTAATATAAAAAATGTTAATAGATATAAATTAAATGAATATAAAAATTATTGTAGAGCTTTATTGTATATTATAAATATTTGTTTCCTTTTACTGAAATATCCACTTCTACGGTTTTTATTCACTATCCTTATTCCGTTTCAGTTCAAACGAATTTAAGAATGTGAATTTTTGGGATAAATTTTCTATTTAAATTAATTTAAATATACCTTAACATTTAATTATTAAATTAGTTTGTTACGATTCCAAATTTTAGATATTAATATATTGAAAATATTCATTAAAATTTTACCATAAAATAATGGGCAAAAAATATTTTAGTTCCATTAATAGGAATTAGTAACTCTATTATCCTCCTTTTATCTGAACAATCTGCCCGTAAGGTAAATTTTCTTCTTCCGATTTTCCCCATTCCTTTTCAGTTCAAACGAATTTCCGAATTTTTATTATATGCAAATTTTGCAATTTCCATAGATTTTTCACATTGACGCCATCAAAGAGCATCTCAATGGGCCACCGACTAAGTTCACACACACCACACACAAAGAGCCATTAAGTTTATATGTATGTATGTATATATGCAAATTCTTAGGTATGTATTTAGTACACACATACAATGAGCATTGCATACGTGTGTGTGAGTGTGTGTGGATTCGTTTACCATAATTGTAATTGGGTATGAAAGAGCTTTTCATTTAATGTAACACACACGTGAACACGCGAATTGCTCTCATCATCATCAAGCCGAGGTGTGAGAATGGAAGCTTTGGTCATTTAGCATTGACCACACAATCTCCCCTCAACCCCAACACACCACACCCGCTGATTTTGGCTGGCAGACGGTGACTGCGTTTGTCCCCCTCACTCCCCCAACTCTCTGCTGGCAGCTGGGTAGCATATGCACATAACGGTAAATAACTCTATGTGCCAGTAGCTTTTATCTACGTGTGTATGTGTGTGTGCATATGTATATGTGTATGTTTACATATGTATGTAGAAGGCGACAGTTTACAGTTGTTGTTGCTTAATTTACAGCCTCCTTATGTCACTTTGGTGCATTATAGCGAGAGCAGAGAGCGGGAGAGAGAACCTGTGTAAAAGAGAGCCTTTGGTCACTCTGTCTCCCTTACACACACTCACACACGTATGTGTGTCTGTCAGTTAATGTATTGGGATGGGGGGAAGTGTGGGATAAACAGAAACAACGGGCGACATCAAAAGGAAATGAGTTTTCATTTAGCTCACACAAAAGCGGAAATGAATCGAAATAAATAAATAAATGCACCTGCAACACACCAACATCACCCATCCCCACCCCACACACCCACCAACAAAACAGATACACTCTTCCCCCACCCTCTCCTCATTCTATCGCTCTCTCTGCGACTGCAGCATCCCAGAGTCAAAGCTCATGCGCATTGCAATGCGAGAGAGAGCGAGAAAGAGAGTCTGGGCTAAAAGTAGGCGCAGCTATTGCTATCGCACTCGCACTCGCACAACAGCTGCCTTCTCTTTTGCTCGCAGCGTGCATTCAACCCGGCAGAACAGTAGCAGCAGCAGCAGCGGCAGTCGCAGCAGCAGAACTAGCAGCAAGCAGCAGCAAGCAGCATCAGCACCTGACTCACGCCCTTTAGCCTCCCCAACACCCTCCCCTCCCCCATGCATTCAAACTCGGCCTCTTCCATCTTCTCTTCCCCTCCTCCAACCATTACGTCGTCTCGCAGCATTTTCATTTTGCGCGCTGCATTTCTCGTTGTCGTTGTTTCTTTTGCCTGGTCTTTTTCTACCGGCGGGCAAAACTGTTGTTGTTTACTGTTTGTTGTTTTGCTTTGCTTTCTTCGAATATGTTACCCCCTCCCACCTCACCTATCCAACATGCTCTGCTACCGTTCTGTTGACGAGACTCTCGCTCGCTCTCTCTCTCTCTCTCTCTCTCTCTCTTTGGCCTTATCACAAAGTTTTTGGCGCTCTCTGTTTTTCTAGTTGCGTCCTTTCCCGTCACGTCGCCGTTTTCGTGGTGGCGTTTTATGTTTTGTTTAGGTTTTTCTGTTTGCCGCTTTTTACTTTGACTTTCATTCAAGACGAGTCTTTTCGTCGTTGCCCTCGTCGGAGTCGCGCGACACACAAACGCCAGAAACGAGCGCCAAAAACTCTCGGTTGCGAGTAAAATAGATCACAAAATGGTTAACAAAACCGCACACATACCCCTCTCCCTCTCCCCCTCCCCTTCCCGTACCGTTCCTTTGGGGTCGTTTAGAATACACACACAATGAAAATTAAAGAGTGCGTCTATTTTGGGCCAAAAGTTTCTGTTAGTGTGTGAAAAACTTTTGATTAGAAAACATAAAGAATCCTACATTAACAATATTACTATCTAATTAGTTTAAAAAAGTTATGTATTATTATAAATTTTATAATGTGTAATCAAATATTACAGATTTTTCAAACATAGTTTTCAATAGAAAAAAATTAATGATATTTTAACAAGAAAATGTATAGAATTTTAAGAGAAAATGTAAAAAAAATATATGTTTACTGAATTGATATAATAACAAATCTCAGCTATTAATGATTTTAATTTTTAATAAACTAAACTAACTTCATAGTTGTAAGGCAGTTAATAGTTATATTAAGAGACTGTTATTAAATGTAAATTCAATTTGAAATATTTAAAATAATTAAATCAATTAAACAAACTTAAGCAAATGCTAAAAATTATAGAAAAATAATAAAAATTATACGGATAAATAGCATAATATTTGCGCACTAGCAAAATAGTTTTGAAAATGGCAAAGTTTTTAAAAACATTAAAAACATGTCCACAAAGTAATAAACATTTTTCATTTATTTAATATATTATTATTTTATATCATCAGCAGTTCATATTTCAGGAACTTATCCAAGATATATAAGTACCATTGATTTTTATCTATGTTAAGCATATTTTATAAATAAATAATAGTTTGAAACAGATAATATTTATTAAGCTAAAATAAGTAAGTCTGTGAAAGATGGAAAATAAATTTAAGGGATGTTCTACTCAAGTGGCGAGCAGTGCATCTAAAGAACTATTGTTTTTTCAATATGAACTAAAATATTATATTTTGTTGCAGTCAGTTTTGCAAAAAAAAACTTTCATAAGATTGGACAACTTAAGTTTATATACCACACATCTTAAAGATAAGCGTTTATTATTATAGATTATTATTATTATTATTATTATAGATTATTTTTTATTTATATATTTGCATACCATAAGTCAATTTCCGTTAATAACAAACCCAAAGTTATTTCAAAAACACAATGAAATTTATGTGTTGATTCTAAAACGCGTTTGAATAACTCCAATTGCATTTTTCGTTAATGATTATTTTTTGAGCAGTATTTTTTATTCTGTTGACTTATTTTTGATGGTCAGATTTGAGGCAAAAAGAACCGAACAAATTTTTGGTTTGTTTCGAACGCGTGTGCGGAGTTTTCTAAACTAATTTTGGTAATCAGTTTGGCTGAGCGCTGAGCGCTCAGCTAACTAAAAGTCAACACACAAACAAACACACACACGCACACATGCACACAGAGAAAAAAGGGCCAAAAGCAAAAAACCACAAGCGACGTCGACGTCAGCGTAATAGAGAAATAGAGTGGGAAAATTGTGAATAGGGGTTTGAGGGGCTTTGCTGCTGTTGCTGTTCATTGGGCTTAGGTTCTGTAATTAGGGGTGGCAGTTGCCAAATGCACAAACACATAAATACACACAAGTATTACACACACACGCACACACACGCACACACACACACACAGACAGTTAGACTTAGTGCTGGCTGATAACGATTTAGAGGCCACATGGCGTATGCGTAATATTTCACTCACATTTCGAACTGTTTTCAGACGTTTTTGCTTTTGTTGGATTCGGGTTACGTTTTGTGCCAAAGTTGTAATGCGATACAAAAGAAATTAGATGAAAATAAAACTTATGCGACTAAACCGAAAATTTTGAATGTGTGTTGCTGTTGACAAAGCATTTTCGAAACTGATTTTTTGCGTAACGCGACACTGCAACAAATGCAGCGCCGCAACAACAACAACGACAACAACAACAGCAGCAACAGCTCATAATGAGGCAACGCATTTTCGCTGCAGCAGCAGCAGCTGCAGTTGCAACAAACCACAAAAGTGGGTGGCTCTGCATTGTGCGTGTGGATTGATGTGCTGCCCAGCCCTCCCCCCACCCCTCCCCGCCCAAATCGGCACATTTGCCACCGCTGCTTGCTGTCAATAATTAGCAGCGCTATTAATGCATCAGAGCCAAAACTCTCCACGCGTTGTAATTTTCACGCATACGCAAAATGCAATTTGTTATTTTTGTTTTTTGTATTTTTTTATTTTGAATTCATTTTTATTTTTTTTTACATATGGCTCATGTTAATTTATTCGATTACTTTGTTGTTGCAACGTCATCAACATAATCAGCAGACGCAACAGCAGCAGCAGTGGCAGCGACATCTGCAGCAGTGGCTGCAACGCATTAATTGCAACGGCCCATACCGTTAACCAGCAACGGGCAGTAATTCCTGGCGAATCCTGCTGCGCGCATGCCTCTCATTTGTTGCAACAACAACAGCACTTTTTTTGATTCCTTTTTTAGATGCGCTTATGTGGAATTTTTCTGCTCGCATTTTTCTGCCGCTTCATTCACAGTCGACTTCTGCAATTTGTTGGCATTTTAACCGGCAACAAGTTGGCTATAATAATATTGATAGCATTTGTCATTTTATCAACTAACTTGAGACGCTTGGCACATATCTTTTCACATCTTTTTTGGCACATTCAACACATATGGATCAGATCACTATATCATATAGCTGCCATCGAAATGATCAGTCGAAAGATTAGTTTTTGATTGAAATACTTTTTTGTTAGCCAGCAAAAAAAAATAAAAATAAAACAACGCATTGAAATCTATAACTTATAGCTCCTATTGGAAAAATCGGTCGAAAGATGAAAACATTTTTTATTACTTAGTTTTTATATTTTCTTCCTTATTAAGCTCCCAAAATTTTGATAAATAAAATTAGCTACTTCCCCCTATTATATCATGTAGCTCTGAAATGATCCATTAATCGGTTTCTTATATATAAAGTAAAATTTAGAGTACAGCAATTTGACTCCGATTTGTAAGGGTTTTGTTAACATTAATTGATATTTGGAATTTTTAAGAAGCTGAAATCAACTAAAATAAAAAAATAATTTTCCTATTAAATAATAATTTTTCAGTTACAATATTATAAATAAAAGTCTGTTGAGATTTGGTTAATGATTTAGTGGCGCAGGTTAGCCTGATAAAAATATATTTGCTGCAGGCACCTTTTGGCCATAAAAAGAAATTATAATACAATTTATTATTATATTTTTCGCGTTGCAGTTGCAGTTGCAAAGAGCCAACCAACCAAAATGCAACCCACAAAGCGACCCAATCCGCCTTTCTTGTGGGCGGGAGAACCAAACGCATTGTTGCAGTTGTTGTTCTTGTTGTTTTCGTTGTTGTTGCATTGTTGCAATTTATTTATTTTATTTCATTTTATTTGTTCGTTTGTGGCAGCGCTTTTTATTCGATTTTATTGTAATTTTGCGTACGCCATTCCAGCTATCTTTCGCCTCCATATATATAACATTTATATGCTTATGCATATATTTTAAAAACTACACGAATATATATGTATATATTTACAGATATATCTTTGTGCAGCCAACCAGCGTATTTCGATATATATTTAGTATTTATTTTTGTATCTACTTATGATTTGTATGCAAACTGGTTTGAGTGGAATTATTATCCGTGTCGCATGCAGCGATAAATAAAAATTGTTCAGATTTCAGATACTTGAAATGTTCTGGCTGGGATTACTTAATCAGCATAGAACATGCGATTTTATTGAACTTTTGAATTTGGATATAAAGTGTTTAAAATATTATGGTCTATTTTTAGCTATTTATTTATATTTATCGACACAGAAAGTATCAAAAAAGTAGAAAATAAATTCAATTAAATCAAATTGAATATTCAACAAATTAATAAGAAAGCAGTAATTTTATGCATTGGGGAAAACTCTGAAATTTTGGCGTAAAACCAACATATAAAACTGCGCCATAGATATATACAAAAACAGTATCTAAATACACTGAAAACAATCAACACCAAAACTGCACAAAGTACTAGAAACAGTCTCTATTTAATGTAAATAACACTCGTAATTTCATACATATAATTCATATTTTATTTTTCATTAATTAATACTCATAGTTAATCTGCAGCCATTAAAAAAAAAGTGTGAATTATGGCATCTATAATAGGTAAATAAGATTATCAAATTGCAAAGGCAACTTTCATTGGCTAATTGGTAAATGGTAAATGGGAAATGCAAAATGATTGGCTGCTCTAACTATATATTTACATATTGCATGTTTTTCATAATTCTATTGTACAAAATGTTCAATAAAAATTGCCCAACTCTTCGCTGATTATCAATCCATAATAAGTACAGTTTTTTATATAATTTTTATTCAGCTGGACATAAGTTCGGTTTGCTTGGGACTGGTTTGGGTTACGCACAACGCAGCAAATTAACCCCAAAGGCAGCCAGAATGCCCGGATGAGTACATAGCACACTATATATGTATATATGTATATATGTATATATATATATATATATATATATAGGAGTCAACTATGTGTACATAGGTACATTTGCCGGAGGGCAGAGTAAATGGTAAATGGGTTGACATTTAAATATATATTCTTGTTAATCGTTTTTTCGTTTTACACATTTTTTGCTGATTTTTTAGCAAGCGAAGAAAAAAATTGGGATGCGCTACATTTTGTGGCATATGACCAATGAGAGGCATATCTTTGTGAATATACAGCAAACAGTAATAAAGTTAATTAATCGAGCTTTCATGGCATACACGAAATTAATAATTAATATATTTATAATAAATTGTACATATTTTGCTTACGACGGACTTTTACAACTGTACGCCAATGCTGATGAAGCTGCCTCAGATGCAGCTGCTGCTGCAACGCGCTGCAATGTGCATTGCAACATGTGTGTATGTATGTATGTATGTATGTATGTATGTATGTATGTATGTATGTATGTACTTAGTTATTGTATGCAGTTGTAAATATGGCAGACAAGGGTGTAGTTCAATTGCATATCCGTGGGATAAAGCTGGAAAAATGTGTATTCAGGCATCACAGTAAATAAAAAGTGTTTTGACACAGGAAATATTCTTTCTTTTATAAAAAAAAATGTCTATATTAATATCTTTTAGTTTTTTCTTATTTTGATAGTTTTTTTTTTTGTAAAGTTATTATAACTTTTAATAAGCAAAATTAACAAAAAAAAATACATAAATTCTTTGGAATGTCAATAAAATGGTTTTTAATCATTTTTGTTTGTTAATGATTCAGTTGAATTATTAACTTGAGCAGTGAATTTAATTAATACTTTGCTGAATTTTAAATTGTAAACATATAATTTTATTTTAAATACTTTGCTCTACATTTTTGAAGCGAAATGATTTCAATAACCAAATCAAAAATTTAATTTATCATTGTTGGGTTCTGGGCGATTTATTAACAGAATTTATTTACATATCTTTACTTCATTCACGTTACAGATTCACTTTACAAAGTCATTCTAAGTGCTTATGGGGCTTTTGGTCGATGGACGTTAGCGTGTCAGGATGGCCGAGTGGTCTAAGGCGCTGCGTTCAGGTCGCAGTCTACTCTGTAGGCGTGGGTTCGAATCCCACTTCTGACAAAGATTATTTTGCTCTCCTACTAAAATTGTTTTAGTTTTACATATTTATTTGGGAACTCAAAGATTTTATAAAAATCTTGAAGTTTAAATAGCCCCCTTTAAATAGGCAGACTATAGTTTTGGTCTACGTTCCGCACAGTTGATAAATGCAACAAACCACTTTTTATTCTGACACAAAACAAACAAAAACAGGCAACACACATACGTTATATACCCGCATATGTGTTCGTATTGTTGCCACATTTGCAGCGACAAAAGGAAAAAAGGCCAAATTGATTTTCGTACAACATATTCGAATGTTTTACTTTTATTTGGCGCAAAAATTGCAACCCTTAAAACACGTTCGCCATTTTTCACATATGCGTATTTTTTGGGTTTTTAATTTTTTGCTTTTCAGGGTTTATTTTTAATGATGCGAATTCGATGTACGAAATTTTTCATTAATACAAGCCTATGTTTATTTTTTTCTCTGTTCTCGGCATGAGACAGAGAGATAGCGACAGTGGATGCGAGAGTGAGAGAGAGATAGAGAGACAAAACAGCAACGTCCAGTGCAATAAAACGCATCGTGGGGGGAGTAGAGAAGAGGGCGCCCAGACATTGGTAGTTTGAGGTGTTCAGAGACTGGGGATTCTGTGTGAGTATAATGGATATGGGCTTTAAGTGCGTTATATGTGTGTGTATATGTATATGTATGTGGAGTGGGTAAATGAATATGAGCAGAATGCCTCGGTCAGTTCGGATTGAGAATGTTATGTGTTGTATGTGTTATGTGTTGTACATGGGTGGCTTTATGTGGCATATCTGCTGGGGCTGTTTATGCAATGCGGTTTGATTCTCTTCCGGTAACAAAAAATTATTTTCGAGTTGCTTTCATTTAATTTGACTATGACTGAATGCTTGAATAATTCAATTAAATGTCCGTTAGACTCGGGCACCTACCTAGACATCAATACTCCCAGACCAGACTGGGCAAAAGCGGCAGCCAATCAAATTTACTTCCATTCGAATTACATTCCCATTCCCATTCACATTTGCCAGGAGAAGGGTTAAGGCTACAGCTAATGGGTAATATCGTCTCCTAATTGGATTATCGGCAACTGAACACAGCTCACAGGTGATTCGTGGGGCATATTTTTACTCTGGGAACTTCTGGGAATTGAAGATTAATTACAGTTAAGTCAATTGTGCTGCCAATTAATAACCAATAGCACCAGTTTATAATTAAATGGCAAGAAAATTGATAAGTTAGTAACTGGAAACATCAATTATCAATTAATATATTTAACAAATCCAGATTAATGTTGAATGCAAAAGCGAGAAGGTTGCCAATCCATAAAGTAATTTATTGAATTACTTACTTTTATGCTATTCTAATAATATACTCCTTAAAAAAAATAAAAAAGTTAGTCAGCATCTTTCCCATACCGGGAATTGAACCCGGGCCTCCCGGGTGAGAGCCGGGTATCCTAACCACTAGACAATATGGGAGGAATGTTCACAATTGAATTCGAACTTAATTTATCTAAAATTTAATCTGTTTAAATTAGGATCCTTGTGTCAAAGAGAACTAAGATCATTCTATAAGTAAGAGAATAAAAGAATGCTTTCTATATATTTTTGCAATGGAATACTTTTTATCTATTTATATAATCGCAGCAACATCAACTATTTTTACATTTGAAAATACACATTGTTTCAGATGACTGAAATCAGTTTTCAAACAATAGATTTAATCAAAGTCCATAATAGCAATATCTTTAACTCTAAAGTCTTTGATTTAAGACACTTATATTTTAGGGGGTTAATCAAATAATCAAAATATTCTAGATAATTTCAATAAGCAGCTCAACAACTCAATACGCCGAGGAGATCGGGATGTGTGTGCATATTATAGTTAAACATGGATATTCTATCCAAATGTGGCAAAGCAATAGCAATACAAAAAGAAACTGAATAAAATGGGAGTGGAGAGGAAGAACTCAAAAGTTTGAGAGCTATTTTCGTTTGGTTATTTAACAAGCAACACAATAAAAACAAAAGAGCCGCATACGCAATTAATTAGCCGACTTTCCCATACCGGGAATTGAACCCGGGCCTCCCGGGTGAGAGCCGGGTATCCTAACCACTAGACAATATGGGATGGTTGTTGCAACGTCAACAAATTGACTGCATAAAAACTGTTCAAAGGCAAAAAAAGAACAAATTGCAGCCCCAATCCCCACTGGATGGCATTAAAATATGCCCAAGGTCTGATTGAATTAAATTACTTGAAACCCAAAGTGCAATCTCTTTCAGTGTCGAGCGCTAAACTGCAGGTGGCTTGGGTGCATCTGCAGCTGGCATGCGATAAGGTCTTATCCTTATATACACATACATATATACCATATACTTTGCATATATATATGTATGAGGTATATATGAGTTGTAATCAAAAATAAAAAAACAAACCCGCATCAACAATGCCAACATGAAGTGCATTTTTCACAGAATTTTGTCGTTATCGATTTTTATGGATGCACCAAAGCGTGGCAGGGATAGCAATAGTCAACTGCAGTTGCAGAGAGAGAGAGAGAGAGAGAGAGAGAGAGAGAGAGAGAGAGAGAGAGAGAGAGAGAGAGAGAGAGAGAGAGACAGAGATGATATATATATATATATATATATAGGTATGTACATGCTGCATAAACTGTAAGTATAAAAAATGCAAATGCGCCCGAGCAGCAGTCACAGGGGCACAATCAAGAGGCAGCAGCAAGCTGGCAGCAGAGCAGAATGCGAGGATGCGGGCAGCGTCGACTGCCACCCACCCAGCCAAATGCCACGCCTCTCGCCCACAGTGCCGAAAAAAAGAAAAAGCTCAAATGCAACAGACAAAAGGTGCAGTCGAAAATGCAAGCGAAAAAAGCAGCTGCACTGCAAGAAATTTGTGTATAAATTGTAGAAAATCTAAAACTGATTTTATTTTGTTATACATTTTTTATTTTTAATTTTCATGCAGACAAAAAAATCAGTTAATCAGCGGATAACTTTATAAATACTTTTTTATTTATTGACAAGTGTAGATTTACCGTTGCCTGTGTGTATGTGTCTATATATATATATACATATGTATGTATGTGCTTCCGGTATCACCCCTGCTAAAGCCGTCAGCTGCCTTTTGATATTTCAAAGTGAGCTGGGGAAAAGTGCCTTTTTCATGTCCTCCTCCAATAGCAGCGGGCAGCAGGCAGCAACAGCCAAACACCTAATGAAGTTGGGCCTGGCAGCAGCAGGTGGTGTGGGTGGTGGTGTGGGTGGGTGGTGGGTGAGTGGTGTGGGCGCCGCATCAGGTGTGGAACTGGCCATGTAGTCAGGTTGTCAGCAATTCAACCGCACAGAGACGATTGGCAATTTTAATGCATGTTGTAGTCAGCAGTCAATTGCAATAACAACAACAACAACAACAGCAACAGCAGCAACAGCAGCAGCAGCAACAAAGCCTTTTGCATTTTTAAATAAAATTGCCTGCTACATGCACATTTTTGGGTGGTTCGAGCTCTGTAAACCCTGAATGGGCATTTTATAAATGAAGTTTGCGGTTTGTTTCGAATAAATTCAATGGAGAACAACAACAACAAAATACCCTTTACGGAAATGCGAGATTGCAGTGTGTGTAAAAAGGGTGGGGCGAAGAGTGGTCAATGATGTCGGCAGGATAAGTATGAGTAAAATATGGTTAGCAACTTCAGATTGTCTAACACACAAAAGGATGCAGCTTATTAATATTGATAAATGACTGCATTTGGCCATAGCTGCTGTGCAGCACTTTATTTTCTCTTGACCCTCGGCATCCCTCAGCAGAGCCCAGGTTGAGGCTATCAAAAGCCTTGCAGAACCCCTTTGGACTGAGTGATGGACGCGTCTGCAGATGAGTGCTGAATTAGCAGCAGCTCATTCAGTGGAAATGGTAAGTCATTCATCACCCATTATTCCAGGAGTTGACAGCCATTGCAGAGGCTCGAAGCTCTTCAAAATATGTATATATATAGATATAGATATAGATATGTATATAAGACTTGTTCATTTACATATTGTAAGCACATAGATAGCTGTGCATATAGTAAATAACAAGAGAAGATTTCACTTCTGTTTGTCATTTGTCATTTGCAATCAATTTCAAGATATTCTTCGTGTTTGTTAATAATTTTGTAGCTATTCCATCTTGGTTGCTTGTGTTAAAACCGTATTTTCATAATTTTTTAACTATATTTGATCTTAATATAATCACAAATTAGCTTCCAAGCCAATGCAACTTAGCTTCATTATTAATTATAAATCAAGTAACAAATTAATGTTAAATTTGAGCAACGACTTCAAAATGTAAATCACATTTTAACCCTCTAAAAATGTTTTGGGCAATATTATAACAGCATTATAACCGTAATCGTAATCGTAACCGACAAATTGAGATTTTATATGTATATATCTGATATCTAAAAGCAACCTACAATTATAATTGCATCTACTGTGGATCCGCCTCAATAGCTTGCCGTAAAACTGGATCTTTGTTCCAAAATGTAATCCTTAAAAATAAAATGAATAAAAAAAGGAGATTTCAAAGATCTTTCCCATACCGGGAATTGAACCCGGGCCTCCCGGGTGAGAGCCGGGTATCCTAACCACTAGACAATATGGGATGGTTGATTAAGTTCATCGCAAACAGCTACACAAATCCAAGCAAATTATGTATAATGTCTATAAATAGACAAACTAAGCAGCATACGCAGCTAATAAGTGCGATGCACAAAACATAAAGCAAAGCAAAACAAAGCAAAACAAAACAAAGCAAAGCAAAACAAATGCAGTGTGGCTGTAAATAGACACACACACACATAGACAATGCGGCTGGTGTGTTTGTTGCCCAAGTCTACGCATTGAATAATTGAGAACAAGAAAACAAAAGCAACAAAAAATCGCCGCTGTCCACAAAGCAAGAGCAACAACAACAACGACAACAACAACAGCGCAAACATAACTGTGGGCTATAAAAGCTTGACAAAGGAAGCTGTTGCAAATGAAAAGGGAAGCGTTTGTATATATTTATTTTGTTGCATGCTTCAGCGAAATCCTTATTGTACATTTGTGTATACACACATACATACATACATATATGTATGAGTATAAAATATTGAAAATTTAGCCTACGGGCTGAAACGAATAAATATGAAACAATAAGCACGGAGGCGCCTCCGCCACATGCAACGACGTTGCTTGCCCTGAATAATCAAGAGAAAGAAGAGGAGTAGCAGAGGAAGCTCTTTTGGGTAGGGGTGGTGTGGGCGCTTGTACTGTGCTGCAGCAGCATCAGCAGCAGCAGCAAGTAAAGTGCCGCACTCGACATATTGAAGCATATTAATTAAAAACATTTTCATTTATTAAAAGAGCAAAAGCCAGTCGCCAAACAAACACCAACGACAAAGCGGGGTTGTTGAGGGATCGTAATATAAAAGAAAAAAATGGCAAAATATTGCTGACAAAACGGCCAATGCAACAACTTGCAACAGGCTGCTCTTAAACTTTAAAACAACATTAAAACAGACAATTTTAAGCATACCCTGAAAATTAATGAAAAGCAGAAAATAAGTTTTGAGAAAAAGTTTCAACAGGGCAAAATTAGTTATTTTTTCTTTATTACAATTAAATAAAATAATAAAACTAATACAAAAATCAAGCTATTTAAAGAAGCATTCATTATTTTGTGTGCAGGAGGAAATGTTTCCTGCTCGAAAAACAATAATTTCCTTTTGGCTTGGCCCAAATCATGCCCATTTTTTATGAACTGATTTAAATTCCAATGCTCATAAAAACAATATGCCCAGTTGGAATACTGCAATTAGAAGTAATTTCTATAAACATATTCGTTGAAATGATGATAGTTTAATTAAGTAAATCATTTGCCAAGTGTGGCTTGAGGCCAACACAAATAATGCCAGTGCAGTGCTATAATTTGGCCAGCAAACAAGGCCGAATGATAAGTTGAAGCCGCAATGGACACACTGGGCCCAGCCTCCAACCTCGAGCAGTCGTTAAGCGTCCAAAGCCATCCAGTGTTCTCAGTGATCTTGTGGAGCAGACTGCGTAGACTGGGCACGATCAACAATTTGTCCCCAGTTAATTTTCATTGAATGCCCGCAGACCTGGTTGCATTTTATCTGGTGGACTGCATCGACTGCAGTTCCTAACAAATTACCCAATGCTGGCCATAATCGTATGGCATGCCACAGTGAGATGGGAGGCTCAAAGACTGGCTGACTGGCAGACTGGCAGACTGGAAGACTGGGCGCAGTGCAAAAGCCGTATAGAGTGGGCCGTAACAAATATACGTCGTAGCATAACATAAATTTAAATGATAATAGCGAAAACATACATTGCCAGATACTTTGTAGCTAATTGCAGTTGAGGACGACTTTGGCTCTAATTGAAATACAACACATAGCCAAACCAGGTAGCAATATTAATTACACGACGCGTGTGCCACACTAACAGATACCCTATACAAAAGTCGGACAACAAATTTAGTATGTAAATATTTATTATTTTGTCATTTTAGTTGACATTAAATAAATAAATACATAAATAAAGAATTTTGTTTTTACAGACAATAATTTAAATTAAATTTAGCAAGAGAATTTTTATATTTATAAATTGAGTATCAAAAATTAAACTCGCGTATTTTTAATATAAAAATTCGTTATTTTTGAGTAATGCATAAAATTCGTACTCGAAATTAAATAAATATCTTATTTAAGTAGTAAAAAATCTTTAGTTGAATTGTTTTTGTAGGTAATTTAGTATCTAAATTAATTATTTATGTAGCTAAAATACTTGAATTTTTCCTTTCGACTAACCGTCCCGAAAGTTGATGGATGAAGAGTAAAATGTCTGTATTTTTTACAGGAATCTGGAACACGTTTGCCACCAATTGAAACTTAAACCTTTACTTTTGAATTAATGTAATTGTTTATTTGATTTATTTGACTTTAGTCTCAATATATTCCTTCGAGTCAACTCATAGACTCCTTGCCCTCACCCTGCATTTGCAGGGTATGCAAAATATGTGTGCACCGACGTAAATGCTGGAGTGCGTGGCGAGGGGGGCGGGGCAGTGTGGGGAGAGGGAGCACCACTCGGCAGTTAGTGAACTTGTTTCTCTTTTGGCGCTACGCTAACTAGACGCCATTTATCATTCCGAACTGGGAAAACTAGATTTCACGGCCTGACCGACTTGACTGCAGTTGATCGCCGATAGTTCGATAGCTTGCCCCCTCCCCCAACCATTGCCCCCCCCCCCCCCCCCCCCTCCTCCCATCGTCTACAGTAGACTTTTTCTCGAGCGAAAATTAATTTTAATTACCAAATGTCGAAGTCACCAAAAGCTGCAAGCTTGTTTTGTCATTTTTGTCTCTGCGGCTAATCAATAAAATCTTTGTGGCATTTCCGTTTCTAATTAGATACCATTTTATGGGTCAAATAAGGTTGGAATAGCTGAATAACGGGATTTCTATCGACAACAGATCTATTCCTACTTATCAGAGTTGGCATAAATGAAGTTTTCACATCATTACCCAGCTATTCAACTCAGTCTAACATTTCAGTAAAAATTCATTCAGTAAACACAAAGTCGCTTCAAAAATCTTTCTTAAATTAGGATGTCTTTAAAAGACTGGAGTTACGATACCCATCCGATGTATTCCGACGTATCTGACAAATGGAACTCAACCTTTCAATATGTTCAATTGATCGAGATGCGTATACATCATTTAGGGGTACAGTTCCAGAACCTAAATCGGAAAACCAGCGAATTACATAAAAATCCGAATATCCCAAAACTGGTTGCTGAAAACGTACAACAAAAGAAATGTGAAATGGGCAAACAAATCAAATCGTTATCTAAGAAAGAAACGCGTCTTTGGATCAATCGAATATCCCAACTACTGAAGAAGGATCGGTTATCGAGTGCGAGCCACAAACAAACGGCTTAGAATCGGCGGGATACCATGCCGAAAACCCGCTAGAATCATCAGCGGTTATTTGAGATACAAAATGTGAATGAAGTACGAAAGTAGCTGGACTAACTGGCGCCTACTATCCCTGGCAATGGGCCCAATTTTAAATATTCAGAGAGAGAGTGGACAGTGGACAGTGGGCATCATTGAGCTGTGTCTTTAAGATTGCGCCCATTTCTCGAGACTAGCGGGCGGAAGTGCAGTTTTAAGCTGCTTTTAATGATTGTTTGCAATAAAAAAAGCTCGAATCTCTTTAAGTTTCTAACTTGAGGCACACAAAATAGCATCTGCTGCTGAAGTGCTCCCAGTGCCAAGTGCTCCGCTGCTCATCTGCCCCAGCTCTTCACGAGTAGCGACGTCACTTGCCCTTGACCGTGGCATAAAGATGCGAGTGCTGCGCTTTGACATTGGGGCAGGGCAGCAAAGGGCAGAGTTTGGTTGGAAAATACCAAACAGGAATGTGCGCAACAAAACAGAAATGCCAAGAAATAAGAAAAATACACACACTTCCACACACACACACACACACACTGGCAAAGAGATGCAAATGACGACGACGATGCCAACTCGTTGACTCTGCCTCTGCCTCTGCCACTGACGACGATGACGATGACGATGACGACCCATATCCACATATTAGAGACCTTGGGCCCGGGCTCCATGCCAAGCAATAAAACGACGTCTCTGTCTGAGCAACAACTGTGTGTGTGTGTGTCTCTGCTGTGTGTGTGTGTGTGTGTCTCTCCGCTGTGTGTGTGTGTGTGTGTGTGCGTTCTATTCGTAGCTACTTAGCATGCAACAATGTGCAAGACTTGTGGCTTACAATTATCAAGTAGTAGTTGCCTGTACACATCCACAAAACCCGCATCACTTCCACCCCCACCCCACCCCCTTAATCGACCCCTCAGTTATCCACTTACCCACACCGCGTGCCCCTTTTTGCGCTCCACTTGGAAATCACTTGCGCTTTTTTATGCCAACTCGAAGCGAAGCATTCATCAAAATGAAAACAATACGAGCGCAAATTCATAAAAAGAATCTCAAGAACAGAGCATGACTAAAATCAGCTTAAGCAGTTAGAGAGCGTGCACAGCTGCCATATACCCTGTACTCAGTTCTTATTTAATCAAAAAATGGTTGCAAGTTTGCAAAAAAATCATTGAAATTAAATTTGATGGCAAACATGTTTCACATCTTTTAAGAATTTGAAGTAACTTTCCATTTCTAAACTAATTTCTGTTGATCACTTTTAGAATACTCCGATGGCAAGTAGATATAGAAAATGCAGATTTTAATCTTTAATACAAACAGATAGTTGGACAAGGTTTCTAATATATACAGCTGTATATATATATAGATATATACCTAGGAGTGCCGGAGATGTTTGCCTAAGTTACAATGACTCCATGCTACCCATTGCCAAGAACATCTTTATGACTGAAAGAGTATGAAAAAAACAGCACAAAAAACAACTTTGTTTTTGGATTCGTTTTTATTTTTTTGTGCCAACTTGCTTTGTCTGCAGCTGGAAACGGACAAAAGGCAAAAAAACCACAAAACTAAACACGAACTGAATGCAAAATTTGCCAGCCATGCGTCATTAAGCCCCTAGCGAACAGTGGCAAAGAGGATGCAAGAGCGCCGGGGAGGTGGCAAAATAGGAGGAGTAACTGCTGCCGTTTTGGGGCACGCTTCGCCGCTCAGTCATTAAGTGAGTCAGTCAGTTGGCAGCTTGGGAAATGGCAGTTGGAAGTTGAATGTGCTGACGACTGACCAGTTACCAGTGCTAGGGACGAGGGACGAGGAACGGGCGGGATGGGAGAGGAAATGGTGGGGGTGGGGTCCAGTTCAGTTGCAGAGTTTACGCCTACGCAGGCAACGCTTTGTACATTTTTCCTGTGGCACCTCTGCGCCACAAAAGGCAAAGTGGCAGACTGTGACGACGTGGGCAAGGGGGGAAGGAGAGGGAAGGGGAAGGTAAACAGGCCTAACGTCTCGGGCTCGTTAAAAACAATCAACATACTTGTGGAGCTTGGGGGTATTTTGGTAGGTGTTCGCTAGGAGGTTGCAGGGGGCAACATGACCGCCTCTGGTCGTTATGCAGTAGCTGCAAAGGCGACGCTTAGTCATTAAAATCTATGTCTGTGTGTGTGTGAGTGTGTGTGTGTCTGTCTGTTGGTGTGGGGGCAATAATGAAACTGAGACTGGAAGCAGACTCAAGGCGGTGCCAACTACCGCACATGGTGGCAGCAGATGCATGCAACAATGATAGCAAATAGTTGTAACAGCTTAAATTGCTGTTCTTGCCTCCAAAATTGTTGTTGCTGATTCGCATCGAAAATGGTGAAAAATCCAACAACAAAAAATGGAAAAACCTTGAAGACTGTCAGAGGCAGTCGTAAAAGTTAATATCGACTTTGTTCTATAGCCAAAAAAGTTCAATTTCGATTTAATTAAAGCAAAAACCAAAAAGCACATTAAATAATAATTATTTCCTGTGCCAACTAAGTGCTTTGATTTATACTATTATTATTTTGTTTGTGTACGAAAGCTCTTTATAAATTATATGATATTAAATTAACAAAAAGAATAGATTTTTATGTCTCGTTTCCGAAGGTAAAACTTCCAGAAAAGTGTTCGACGTGAGAATTATTGGTGGACAGAATTGCATTCTGAATTCAAATACCAAAAAATTTGGCTGCCCATAATCTTAAGCCATAAATATATATATTCTTAGAACTCAAGTATCAAGTGCTTTATCGTCTTACTTCACATTTTCATTATCAGTTCAAAGAACACATTTCTAATTTGGCTTTGTGCATCTCAATTCTTTTTCTATGAGTTTCCCTAAATTTATAAATTCTTGAAACAAGTTTCGCAATTTTTAAATTTCAACTCAAAAATGGTACGAATAAATCCCACTATTTTAAACTTAGATTATGAAAATTTGGGCATTAGATTCTAGTAATTAAATTTAATTAATATTATGGAAGTTTAGTACATAAATTATGGATTGCGCCCACTTTCTCCCCCTACAATTCCGAAAACCTATGTCTGCCCAAGTTTTAGTTCAGCAAAAGTCACAAATCTTGAGTTCCATTAATGAACGGCTTTTTAATGGCGCATTTACCATATGCCATTAAAAAGGCTATAAAACTGTGGTCGAAATGGGTGTTATGGGTGAAAAGTGGGTGTGGCCTTTGTGATACCATGAACTCATTGGAAATGGGTAAAAATTGTTTAATCGTTTTGTGCTAAAATATGTAACAGGCAGAGGGAAGCATCTCCGATCCCAGAAAGTATATATATTCTTGAACAGGGTGAAAAGCCGTGTCGATATAGCCATGTGCATCTGTCCGTCCCTTCGTCCATCCGTCCGTGTGAACAAGTGGATCTCAGAGACAATAAGAGCTAGTTTACCAATTTGGAATATAAGTTTTCGTCTGCTACATGTGATCGATAACTGCCTCCGCTTACCGTATATCGATACATATCGATTTCCGATAGCAACAAAAGCCATAATCTTAAAGACAGAAGCTACTCATTAATATATAAAATGCATATGCATCAATGCATGAATAACAACTGTTTAAAGAGGCATTTTCCAATGAAACTGTAATATATCGAGGGTATATCATAGTCGAGTTTACTCGACTACAGCATTCGTACTAGTTTTTGTTGTTGTTGCTCATTTGTTGAGCATAAGCACAGAGCGCAGTATCCTTGAGCGGTATCATCAATCTTTGTGGTTTTGCTGTGCTGCTGCCTGTGCCTTGGATACCCTGTAGTTACAAAAATGATGAAGCAGGGTGTACTCGATAGTAAATGCTTTTAATTTATTAGATATTCAATTGACATTTATTTTAAGATTGATATTTTTTTCTGTGACCTCTTTTTATAATTAAAATATGTTTTTAGTAGCACAGTCAGTCAAAAACATATTTTTCTTCATCTCAATGAACTAAAAAATATATTTATATGATTAATATATTTATACACTCACCTAATAAAAGTTATGAACAATAGCACTCTTATTATTTTAATCCCAACTGAATATTTATTTTATTTGTTTGGAACTGGAAATTAATCTTTAATGCAAAATTGTTAATATTGTAATTTGTATATTTATTTAATTTTTTGCTTGTTTATTTATTTTTTGTTAACAATTTTTTTGTAATTTAATTATTTTCTTGGATTCAGCATTCATTCAGTCAGCGGTGGAGTTTGAAAGTTTCAAAAGCAGGCAAAAAACATATTTGAATAGTTAAAAATATATTATTAATATATAAAAATGTATATTTATTTTTATTTTAAGCTGTTTTCTATGCAGGATAATTGGCTAGTCGAGCAGTGCCAGAGAAAAAAAACCATTTGTACTTGTTTTGAGTGTCATTCAGCGAACACAAAGTTTTTTTTTCACGATTTGTGTTTCTTTTGTGCCAAATGGCAGCCGCTGCGCCGCCAACTCCCCCACAGGCAGCAGCAGAGCGAACACTGCAACAACAACAGCAACCACAACAACAATAAAGACAACTACAATAAAAGCTCCACAAACTGCAGTTTTTGTCGTTGTTTTTGTTGTTGTTGTTGCAGCCGTGGTCGTTTTTTATGGATTTCACTTTTTTAGTCATTTCCATTTACTTTATTTGCAATTTTGACTTGAACTTTTTTAGCTTCCCCCTCAATGTTGGTGGCAGAGATGAGATGCGGCGAGTGTTGAGAGGGGCTCCGCTATTCATTTGTTGTTTTATTGTTGCATATATAAGTGTAGTTGTGTGTGTGTGTGTGTGTGTGTGTGCAATGCAATGACCTCGAACTTCGTTTGCTGTGCATCTTTGAGTTTTTTGCATATTGTTTTTTGTTGTTGCTTTTTTGTTGCTCGTTTTTTGCATTTGCCCGCTGAGCTATTTATTGGCTTTTTGGCTGCGGGTCGTTCGCTGTTTCGTTTTGGTTCGGTTTAGTTGGTCAGTTAAGTGGCAATGGCAGTGGCAGTGGCAGTGGCGAGTGGAACGTGGTGAGATTTGTGGGCCAAAAGGTTGCACTGCCGGCCCGTTGCAAAAGTTGGCTAAGTCGACTTGCTATCTCCGTCAATTTGGCCGGCTCAATTGTTGTGGCTCAAGGTGCCATATCCATACATACTTCCATCCATGTGCACTGTACAAAATTTGTGTTTTCTTTGTGGAGAATTGTTGAGCTCACATTTGGGATCTTCTGCATGCCACAAAGGGTAATAAATACAATATAAATGAAGGGTAAAATATACAAAAACTGAAAACTTTTCGCAGGAATATTTTCCTTATTTTAAATTGATTTTCTCTGCGTAAAATGAAAGGTTTCTTAGCACAAAATTGCGAATCTTGGATTTGAGAAGTTTTGCATTTCAGCAAGGGTAATATTTACAGGGTAAAAAATGCAGAAACTAAAAACTTTTATCAAGAATATTTTCCTCGTTTAAAATTGATTTTCTATGAAAAAATTTGTCCAAGTATGTATAAAAAACTGGCAGATTGTAAAAGTGTGAGATAAAAATGCGTTTCCATTGTGCGTGGGAGGAAAAAAAGAGAGAGAGAGAGAGAAAGAGAGGGAGAGGGAGGAAGAGGGAGAGAGAGAGAGGACTGCAGTTATGTGCAGAGCAGCTTTTGTATGTGCAGTAAAAGAATATATTTCGTGTGAACTGTTGGGCAGCTGAGAAAGAAAGAGCGAGAAAGAGAGAGAGAGAGAGAGGGAGAGAAAGAGAGAGGCAGAGCGAGTGGGTGATAAAAATAGTGTAAGGCAACTGTCAAATTATGCAGGCAAGTTTTGCGCCTGATAAACTTGTCATTTCGCAAAACTTGCCAACTACTCGACAAGCGGGCAACTTATTTTACCATTAAAGTTCGCTGCGCGTAACAAGGACTTATTTTGAATCGATGCCCAGTTCTACCCCACTTCTTATCATTGTCAAGAACTGAAAAGCATGCGATACTTTTATGCTCACATAAAAATCAATAAAATGCTCACACACACACAACAGACACACAGACACAGCACGGCGCTGCAACTACTACCAATGCAGCAAAAAAAAAATCACACACACACGTTCACATACGGAATCAGTCAACCCTTTACACGCACACACACACACATACAGGCAGGCAGGCTGCCAGGCAAGCATTAACAACGGCAATAAAAACTGCAATAACATTTGTCTATGTGTGTGTGTGTGTCTGTATTTTTGTGTGCATAAGAGAAACTCTACTGACGCAGCAGCCGCCGTTGCTCCAACGAGCTGACTCTCGCTCGCTCTCTCTCTCGCTCTCTCTCGTTCTTGCTCTCGGTCGCTCACCAACACATGCAAAAACGCCCCCAAGCTGCAGTTATAATGCTAAAAATGCTCTCAACTCGTTCGCTCGCGTGCAGTGTCTCTGCCCGCACCGACGACGCTGTCGACGTCGACAACGACGTCAACGTGGCTTCGCTGCCAACGTTCTGGCAGCATTTTGCGGTTGCTCTCGAAATCTAAATTTCAAGTTCGTCTCCTGCAATTTATCAGAGAGTTTTGCTTGTGCCTTTTGTACTTTTGTTTTTTTTTTTTTTTGCCAACTTCGTTTGGTTAGCCCTCTTCATAACAGCACTTCAGCACTTAGCCTCTATCCGCTCTCCCACTCCAAAACGCTCATCCGCTGAGCAGTCAGTGAATTTGCTGGCTGCATCCATCCTGGGCAAGCGCAGAATTACTCGCAACCTTCCAAAAACTCACAACTCTCGTTCTGGTTGAAAACGAAACCGGATTTCTTAATGCGCTTTTTTCTCTCTTCTTTTTCTCAATTGTTGTTTTTTGTTTTTTTTTTTTTTTTTTTGAAGTGTCTTCTGTTTGTGAACTGCAATTTTTTCATTTTTTACATTTGACTGAGTTTTGGGAATGCAGTGTTGTTTTTTATTTAGTTTTTTATTGTATTTCATCTTATTTCGGTTTATTTTGTTCTTGCCTCAATTTGGTTTTGTTTATTGTTTATTTTGTTGGCGATGCCTGATTCACAGTTTCCGTGTAGTATTTTGCATACTTACGTAGTAGACGACGGGTTTTTCTCTTCGTATTTTTGTTATTGTCGCATTTTTAACGAGTGCTGAGCCAAATACACAAAAAAGAGGGATTAACATAAACTTTGTTTTGAGACGGAAACTTGTTTCTGTGGCAGCGAGTCGGGAATTTCTTGAATGGCTCTTCTAGACTTGAATGCAAGCAATTTTGATTATCTAATGGAAAGCTTTATTCTAGTATTATTTTGATTTTTTTTAAGGGACACTCTTATCCTGAGCATCGTACTTACCTCAAGGCATCATTTAAATGAATGCTTCCCTTTGCTATGAATACTCACTTATTTCCTTGCCAAGCTTTGTGCTGATCTCTTTCAACTTTGATGCTTCCAAATGCTTCATCGTTTTTCACCCTTTCAATAGTTAAACGACATATTTTATCGTTCCTAAGAGCTTTGCCCGTTACATTAATAAAAATGATTTGCTTTTAAGAGACAAACATAAAGAGTTGAACCATGAAGGAGCTTCTAAATTGTTAATAAAAAAGGGCTATGAAGCTTAATAGATACGCTTAAATATAAATGATTGGAAAGAATCGAGTCTTTAGATTGTTCTCTGGAAACTCAAGCTGGGGATTTAAGCAGATAAATTAAACTATGAAATTATATCTTAGAGGCAGCTTTATATCTCTTGTATAGATACTCGTATACATCCCGTAATGCAGTAAAATTTGTTATCTTTTGTGTCTATGTCATTTATTTACTCAAATCTGAACAAAGTCCAATGGAACATTTACAGAGAGGCTTCCTCGTTGCCTGCCCCAAATCCTGATCCTAGTTGCTAACTTATTATTTATTATATTAAACGTTTCTCTTCTGGCTGTTCGCTGGCTTCCATTGCCGTAACACAATACTAGAAAAAGAGTTCGGATTCAGTCCACTCGACATCAGTTTCGATAGGCTTCCAGTTGCTCTGCGGACGCACTGCGTTTGGCATGTTTCAACTGAGCAGATTCTGCAGTCGCTTCAGGAACTGGCAAGACGCACTCAAAGTCGACAATAGATTCAACCGACTTGTGGTAGCGACGATAGTCGTGTGTGCCTCGTCTCTGTGGTGCAGCATGCCTGCTGGCTGTTGCCACATGAAGTGGCTTGAACTGTTGTTGTCTGTGCTGTGGTGCATTGATAATGCCACTGCTGCTGCTGCTGCTCCTGCTGCTGCTTCTGGGCGATGTGATGCTGTAGCTCGATTCGCTGTCCAGGATTTCGCGCACAAAATTTGAGCCTGGAGGTGGCGACATATTGAAGCAATTGTTGCATGCCAGATGCATGCAGAAGAGACAAGATAAAAAAGAAAAACAAACAAAGTAAAATAAAAATAGCACAAAACAATTTGAGAGGATTTCTAGTTTTTTATATCGAGCAAATAAATAACGACTGACTGGATGTGAACATTTTCCAACCAGTATTAAACAAAAGCGGCCAACTTAGTTCAAGAAAAGATATTGAAATGAATTTATAATTGTTGCTTTGCTAAGAAAAGTATTACAAGATAGTTAAAGGTTATAAGAAATCTGCAAGTGCAGAAGTAACAAAAAATAAACAACTCTGAAAATGAGTCTAAAAAGCATAAGCTGGAACACACAGAAGGACATATCTTCGATACCATCAAATATATTACTCTTGATCAGCATCAACAGGCGACTCGACTTCGGCTTGCTCGTCTATGCAGCTATAAAAACAAGTCGATCTCAGAGACTATTCAAGTTAGAAACTTCAAGTTTGGAATACGAATTCACGTTTATCTCATGCAAATCTAATTTATTTGATTCTATCGATCTACGATTGCAATAAAAGATACAAAAGATACTGGAAAGACATAACCCTCGAATTGATAAATAATATAAACTGGCACTGCTGTTTCATTGAGATCGTAAAGGAAACACTGATTTTGTTAACTAAAATGTATTATTACGCCGAAGAAACTGAGAACCGCAAGCCTTCTATTAAGTCAAGAGCTGAGTTTAGGGTATTCCCCGCCCCATTGATCTGTTTCGCCTAGAGCACCTTGACTTGTTTCCAGACAAACAATTACCACACATAATGGAGACACTTGAAAATTTATTGGTTGAAGTTGTCGCAGCGACATACATCAGATTGGAGATGGCCACACCTTTAATGACTTCACAAAGTGCTATAACAAGCTGACCATTATCGGAGTAATTGCTCCATTTGGAATGGGGCACATAATTGAAATTGGCCGGGCTGGGGGATCCGTTGATTTCCACGAATAAACTCTAACTGGCTGACATTAAGATACCACGTAGTCTCCACCCAAACAACGATTGTGTGAAGCAACCCATAATTTCACAAATTAGCCTCATTTCCCTGGACCTACTTGGACGACTCTCTCTGGAGTAATAGTCGTGTTTTGGATGAGTGAATCTCCATTTCCATTTGGGTGAGTTTCCGTCCAATTGTTTCGCGCATCTCCTGCAGGCTCATCATGTCCCTGGCAGCCTTCTCCCTGTTCAGCAGTGTTCGATTGTACTTTTTGTAAAAAATCTCTACTCTCAGATTCAATATACTGATTTTATTATCTATACACTCAATATGATTGCTGAGTGCCTTTGATTGTACGGCGAGATCATTTAATGGTGCCATCAAGTCAAATTTTTCTGGAGTAGATTCAAGTAGCATCGGCGTTTCCTCATGTTCACGTATATAGTGTCGATGGATCTTTAATAGATTGGAACGAAACTGCTGCCAATCGATATTTTCGCAATTAATCTCTAAACGTTCCGAAAAGTGATTTATGTCTTCGATAATTGTTGCCATTTCCATTGAGGAATGCATTTTCTTTTGTGATATTCCTTCAGCATAATTCCGGGACTCGATTAGATCCTCCTCCTTGTGAACTTCTTTAACGTTGGCTTCGTTGGCTTTAGTTCGCTGGATATCGGAATTAAATTGCATACCGTATTCCTCCCTCAGTTTCTCCATTAAATTCTCAGCGCTCTCAAGAAAGTCTTCATCCACTTTTTTCTCTGCCTGAATATTGAAGCGAGGCTTAATGCCCTCCTGCAATTGTATATATGTATATATATAATTGTTATTTGTTTACGTATATTTACCTCTATTTGTACACCGCTTGTTGGGGTATACTTGGCATCAAAATTTAATTGTTCCTCGAATTCATCTCTCGTTTCTTTCCCAGTTTGTTTAGTTTGTCTTTTCGGCTCGCAATCTTCAATTAGCTCCTTGATACCCTTCTGCAGTTTAAGTTGGGTTAATATATTCTCATCTATGGTGTGGGGAACTAAATACCTCTATTAATATGCCTCTTTGTTGCACTTGCTCGGTCACAGAAACCTTGTCAATATGCTCCTGTTTGAGCATCATTTGCTTTTTGCAATTCTTCAATGGATGCACTTTAATGTCCTTCATTTGATGGACTTCTGCATCCAGCTTTGGGTTTACAAAGGCGGACATTTCGATTTTCATGATGTTACAATTTTTGTTTTCCTCATTAAAATGATTATTAAAATTTTGTATTCAGATATTTCGAATTCTGCACAGGCTACCTAGTTTGAAATTTATAGTAAAACTCTAAATAATATTCTAAAAATAATATTCTCTTATTTATGAAAGTAATATTGGAATGTTGTCCAACAAAACATTTAGCCATTTGTACTTAGGCGTCTATCAAAATATCAGAAATTTTTCAGTGGAAATTCCTTCTTCAGACTGAAGACAATTCACTGAACCCTCTCCGCAAGTAGTATTCAAGTCGAAATGATTTCATACACTTCTGGATGGTATTTGAATTTTGTTTTCAGACTTGCTGAATGCGTTGGTGGACTCTTAAAGTATATTCATATATATATTCTTGATCATCATAATTATGTATGTTCGATTTTTAAGGCTTAACTGCTTAAGCTTGGTCTACGTCCGTCTTTTGGTTGAAGGCTGGAACTGCTAAAGGAATAATAATAATAACGATTATCTTGGACATTTCGAAGATTGCATAACCAGCGGTAATCTGCTGAAATCTGAAATTCGTCATATTATAGACATATATGCATGTCAATCAGTTCAAAGCCAGACCTGTTAGGGTATATAATCTTCAGCGTGCCGAAGATTCGCGTTCTATATTATTTTTAAATGCTGCTATCAAATATTTATGGAAATTTGATGGGAGTTGAAGAGCTTCCGCACTTCACCATCAATGCAGACAGACAGCATATGAGGGAAATCTTCGTGAGCAGAACGGATGCCGAGCAGTGGGGCAAATGAGGGTAGACGCTGTAAGTGAAGCTTCGCGTTGCTGCAACGCATTAGCGTAACCAATAATTTAAGACATTGTAAACACGTCGTAAATTTTGCACAAGCAAATTTAGGCTTTAATTTTCTATAAAAGACAATGGACATGGAACTGCAGACGACGTCATCATCATCATCGTCCTCATTATCGTCATCGTTTCGGTTTGGGGCATACCACTGCATTCCCTTCGCAGTCTTGCAACGTCTGGCTTCGTGCAATTGCAGCACGTAATTACAGGCCATTAATTTTTGTCTGCAAGTGTGTGCGTGTGTGCGAGTGTGTGTGCATTGCTGTTTTTTTTTTTTTTTGGTGCCTCTTTCACTTGGCGCATACATGATAAGTGCCACTTGCCCAGCCCACAGTCGCTGCATGTGCCTCCTTTTTATGTGGCTGCCCTTGCCCCTTGCTGCGTATTTGGTTTGATGAAATTGTTTCCCATCTCTTGTTGGCCATCTTCCCATGCACATATTCTGGCTCTTCTGCAGCGCTTTGCTCGTGGTCTTTGTCGAGGTGTAACCTATATTTTCTGTTATTTTTAATTAGAGCCTGCTCGGCTGCCTACCACCGTTGATTATTGTGCAGCAGCAGCAGTAGCAGCAGCAGCAGCAGCAGCAGCATGCGGTGGCAACATGCCTTCGCCTCGCACATCGTGCCACTTGAACAGCAGCATTGCGATTCCAGCATGTAATTACATAACTGGCAGCGTGGCACTCGACTTGGATGCGTACCTGGTCTTGCCTTTGGTCTTGATCTTGGCTAGAAATCCACTTGGACCACTGACAGTGATTGACTTTGATAGGTTAATCAATTTATTTAAATGCCAAATGCTAATGAGCCCAATTATAGATTACTCACAGATTGTTATCCTCAAAACTGATGGCAGCCTAAATAGCCACAAATGGCGTGTGCAACGTGCTACGTTCTGTGGCAGGTCACCTGTGATTGAAGCAGGCAGAATGGAGTTAACAAACTAATTTTAGACGAACTACCTGTCGAGAATTAAATAAAAATTAAAAATATATATTTAAATTGATGAATAAAAAAGTATCTCTTACAGATCTTTTGTTAATCAGTTTGATTAATTAATTTTTTAATTTCCATTCTATATTTTTCAATTTAAAATGATAAATAGAATTAATAAAATAGCAACAATGTGGAAAACGTAACTTGTTTATTAAGATTTAACAACATATTCTGTTTATTAATTGTCAATAGTTGTTTCTTAGAATGGTTTTCTTAAATATTTACCGATTTATTATTCATAAAAACCTCTAAGTTAATACATTTTTGACCACGTACTATATTTTTAAATTAAAAATGATTACATTTTAAGAAAAAACAATTAATCAATATTTTACAACTGCAATAAATTTAATTTTATAATTTTTAAAAATTTTTTTTCTTATAAAAATATTCTTAAAAGTATACCAATATCTAAATAGTTTTTTTTAAAACAAATCTTCAGATATTTAAGAATTCTGAGAGCAATTAAAATGCTGTGAATTATAAAAAATAAAAAAAAAACATCGGTTTTCCGCAGCCGGTAGGATTCGAACCTACGCTCCCAGAGGGAATCTGATTTCTAGTCAGACGCCTTAACCGCTCGGCCACGACTGCCATGTGGAGACAGTAGAAACTTTAACACATATAAATTTGGGCATAACTAACAACAACAATGATAAATTGATTAATAATCAAATTAAGCGCTCAAGGTGGACCAGCCAACTGTTAAAATAAAATGAGATATGATAAAGAAAAACAAAAATATATATATCAAAAAATCAAAAATATCTGCGGAGATTGGAACAACGTTTGAATAAAAATATGCCAATGAATATGCATATATCTACATATATTATTAATAAAGAGAGAGGGCCGAAAATAAAAAGAAAGAAAGAATAGCTATAAAACGTGCTGCAACGAATCGGTTGCAAATCAAGGCGTCAATTAAGCGGAGAAACGCTGGCGGCAGGCCACAGCAACAAAAAGGTGGAGCCAAACGGTGATCCACTATCTTAGCCATGCTCCGACTCTGATCTTGCCGAGACGAAGACCCAAAGACGAAGCAATGCACTGAAGAGTGGAGACTTAAGATCGAATACCTGCGGCTGCTCGATGTCGTCTCCTCGTCGCATGGACTCTTCATTGGCACCTGCAATTTTGTTGTTGTTGTTATTGTTGTCTGTTTTATTATCTGACGGCGGTGATTCGCTTTGATGTCGTTCAGTCAACCAAACCGCCCTCCTAAGTCGCCACCGCTGCTGCTGCTGGTGCTGCTGCTAGTGCTGCCTATCCGAAAGATATTGATAGAGTGTTAACCGTCTGTATTCACCGGCCAACAGCATTTGTCGCCAATTTGATGGAGCTGCATGTGAACAGTTTGCGTCGTCCACTGCCACAAGAGAGTCTGCTTGATAGATCGATGCCCAATTGCCTGATAATCAAGCAACCACAACTAACTAACTGAGTCCTGTTATGCTGTTCAGCATTACTTCCTTGTTACAGATTGTCAATCTATACAGTGAAGATTCCTTTGGCAGAACAGTTACTATCTGGCAATTTTGGGTAGTGGCGTGGATTTGGTTTACAATTCTATAATTAAATTCAAATTAATTAAATATACATTTATAATAATAATAATAAATTAATTTATGCAAGTAAAATAACCCTTAAGCACTAACAATCTTTATATTAATAAGCCAGGAGCATCGCATAGATTTTGGATACTGTGACGTCACAATTTTTAGGCTTATCTTTGATCACACAACACTGGAATTTATGCAGACAAATATTCAGTTCATTAACACTAATCAGCTTATTATTGCTGGAAACAAATGTGTTTGTCTCTTTTCTTCGCGTGCCGATCAAAGCAGCACCGAAATGCTTTCAGCACATTCTTGTTGCTTCCTTGATGACTGTCAATATTCTTAACTCATATAAACACTCAAAAAGCATGTATATTTGTGTGTGTACACACATTTGAAGACACTAGATTGCATACATACATACGCCGAAAGAACAGGATAGAGGAATGTAAAAATTGAGTTCAGATTTCTTTGTGCTGAGAGCATGTGTCCCGACTAGTCGCAAATAAATGGAAATGGATGACCAAGTCGCTAAGGAAGCTGTAAGCCTTTTTGTGTGTATTAATATAAAGATATTTGCATAAATAATACATAATAGCATGAGTGTGTATTATATATTGAGCTGAATATGTTTTCAATCTGCTGCACCTTTTCTTAGCTTGTATTAATCAAGCATTTAATTCAATTCGCAGAAGTCCTCGATACGCATCATGCCTATTGGGCCTCCTGTCGAAGAGGAACGAGCAACTCCAAGTTACTTGTGCCCCATTTGCAACTACTTTGCGCCCAGCATTAGAGCGCTTCTGCTACATCGAAAGACACATTTGAAGAAGAAGGCAAAAGTGCATCAGCATCTTGGCCAAATTGATGATTCGCGTGGCGACACATCAACTGGTCATGTTGTACCATCAACCGATGTGCATCATTTTCATTCGCGACATGTATCCATTATGGTGTATGCCACGCTCAGCGCCGAGCAGCTGCGCGAAGTGGAGCTCATTGCGCAGAGGACGATGGTTGCCATGGAGCGCGTGGTGAATTTTGAGGGTCGTCGCAATTCCCCGGTCAGCTCGGATGACATCTTCTCAGATAAGACGCCCGAACTGCGCGTCAAGCACAAGCGCCAACAGCACAAGCGTGCCACAATGCCGTAAACCGTTCTGCTGAAGCCAAATATTCTTTGAGCCCATTGGATCTCCATTGAACTCGGTTGTATTACAACAAAAAAAGCTAAGTCGGAATCGATTTTCGATAACAATAAAAACCACAATATTAAAAGAATAACTTTTTAATCGGAAATATTTATAAACTGCAGTAATTTCATCAAGATTGGATACAAATATGAATGCATTTTCTCTGTATATGCACATATTCCCCATGTACCCCACTCGTTCCGGCTGGCTAATTGGAAAACTGCGTGCTATGTGCCCCCCTCACCCGCTCGCCCCCTCACCACACTTGCAGAGTTTTCTTTGCAAGCAAACCTGATGTGGATGTGTGTGTGGTCTTATCAGTGACAGCTGTTGTCTGTGCCTCCGATTGACACCTAACACCAGGCCATTTGTGAATGTTTCGACTCTTGCCAATGCCCAACCCGCAATCCCCAAACCAGACCAGACTTATCGCCTCTTGTCATTTTCGTTGATGCACCACTGCGAAATTCGCTTTGACAACATTTGTCAGTCAGATGGGAAATAGTTGCTCGGATGGGTTGTTCAATTTTCCCCGAAAGTCTGATTGGCGCCAGATTGCAAATTATATCGAGTTGCGCAAAACCATATTTTCGATAGACATCGCTGAAAGTCTGCTAAGTCGTTTATAACATGTCAATTTACACTAGAATGCAAATAGCATATTGAATAATTATTATGAAAGATTAGCTGATTTAGATCTATGCAACTTGTAGCTTTATCTTGTTCAACAGGGATCAAAACTCAGCTTGGCTGATTTCTGGATATAAGCCTTGAGCAGCTCATTATACAAATAATGTTTGCTAGTGAAAGATCGCCTCTGGGAGAGGTCTTCTCTGATTTTGTGCTTAATATCTGATGGTATCCAGCACACAACTATTTGCTTATTCTTATTTATTTCTTATTAGAAATAGGAAATAATTTATTTTAATTTGACGTATTGTTTCACCTTCAGTAAATGACTGAAGGTCATTTACTAATTTATCATTTATTAATAATAATAAATTAATTTATGCAAGTAAAATAACCCTTAAGCACTAACAATCTTTATATTAATAAGCCAGGAGCATCGCATAGATTTTGGATACTGTGACGTCACAATTTTTAGGCTTATCTTTGATCACACAACACTGGAATTTATGCAGACAAATATTCAGTTCATTAACACTAATCAGCTTATTATTGCTGGAAACAAATGTGTTTGTCTCTTTTCTTCGCGTGCCGATCAGAGCAGCACCGAAATGCTTTCAGCACATTCTTGTTGCTTCCTTGATGACTGTCAATATTCTTAACTCATATAAACACTCAAAAAGCATGTATTTGTGTGTGTACACACATTTGAAGCCACTAGATTGCATACATACATACGCCGAAAGAACAGGATAGAGGAATGTAAAAATTGAGTTCAGATTTCTTTGTGCTGAGAGCATGTGTCCCGACTAGTCGCAAATAAATGGAAATGGATGACCAAGTCGCTAAGGAAGCTGTAAGCCTTTTTGTGTGTATTAAAATAAAAATTTGCATAAATAATACATAATAGCATGAGTGTGTATTATATATTGAGCTGAATATGTTTTCAATCTGCTGCACCTTTTCTTAGCTTGTATTAATCAAGCATTTAATTCAATTCGCAGAAGTCCTCGATACGCATCATGCCTATTGGGCCTCCTGTCGAAGAGGAACGAGCAACTCCAAGTTACTTGTGCCCCATTTGCAACTACTTTGCGCCCAGCATTAGAGCGCTGCTGCTACATCGAAAGACACATTTGAAGAAGAAGGCAAAAGTGCATCAGCATCTTGGCCAAATTGATGATTCGCGTAGCGACACATCAACTGGTCATGTTGTACCATCAACCGATGTGCATCATTTTCATTCGCGACATGTATCCATTATGGTGTATGCCACGCTCAGCGCCGAGCAGCTGCGCGAACTGGAGATCAATGCGCAGATGACGATGATTACCATGGAGCGCGTGGTGAGTTTTGAGGGTCGTCGCTATTCCCTGGTCAGCTCGGATGACATCTTCTCAAATAAGCACAAGCGCCAAAAGCACTTGCGTGCCACAATGCCGTAAACCGTTCTGCTGAAGCCAAATATTCTTTGAGCCCATTGGATCTCCATTGAACTCGGTTGTATTACAACAAAAAAAGCTAAGTCGGAATCGATTTTCGATAACAATAAAAACCACAATATTAAAAGAATAACTTTTTAATCGGAAATATTTATAAACTGCAGTAATTTCATCAAGATTGGATACAAATATGAATGCATTTTCTCTGTATATGCACATATTCTGAAGTACCCGCCATAAGAACAAGTGAATACTATGACAATAAAGGTTGTTTGGGACCCGAATGACTACAACTCTTAATCGCAATTCTACCAATCAAAAAGCCAAGCAAAAAACGAACTAATATGTTTAACAGCTGGATTCCAGGCAGCTCATGGCCGAGCTTTGTTGATTAGAGCCATTAGGCCTGGTGTTAGAACTTAACTCACATATAATTAACTGGAATGCGATTTTCTTTTGCTGCGACTCTTGCGCCTGCTACTCGGGGTATAATTTCCCTTTGGCCACAAAGTTCAGATCGTTAGCCCGTTAGGGGCGTGAGTCAGCGGGAATGTAAGAGAAGAGCTAACCCAAATACCAACACATTGTTGTGGCTAATGAGCTAACCACTTAATCGCCACACAGTGCCACTGAGGTAACTCCGAGCTGTGCGGACTTTGTGCGATGCATTCCTGCAATTCATTGTGCGCACATAGTTGAATGCAGTCGAAAGCGCTATAAATCAAATCCGCAGCAAGATGAAGTAGTTAGTCGAGTGTCGAGCCACTGCCCCGTGGATCCCATTCATCATTTCCAGGGGGAATTCAATTCACGCCTCGCAGGAATGCCTTTGACACACGCTGACCAGCGCGAGATGCAGCCAGCCAATAATTAGCGCTCAATTGTCGATCGTCATCTCTGATCTAGGGTCTAGGCCCCGATCATCAGACAGCCTTTGTGTTGTTCCTGTTCTTGGCGTCCGGGCGTACGTGACGTGCACTGCAATTGCAGTCCATCAATGACGCAGCTCACATGTGATGATTACCAGCCACTTGCCTTACCGGGCTCAAACCCGAACCCGATCCCGAACCCACAACCCATTCACCTGCCCCGCATCCAGCAATGCCAATGTGAACAAAAGTTTGCTGATTATGGGCGCGTCCAATTGTGATTATTCGCATATTTAATAGGCTCCGTTTTTTCAGTGTATCCGGTTGACGGTGTCGTTGTTGCATGGACTATCCAAAAGAAGCAGTCGACAATTAACAGAATTTAAAGTCTAAAATAAGATCAAAATTAAGTAAAATAATTCAAAATATTTCATTTTTATTAAACTAAATTTGGTGATAGTCATTTACTGAAGGTGAAACAATACGTCAAATTAAAATAAATTATTTCTTATTTCTAATAAGAAATAAATAAGAATAAGCAAATAATTGTGTGCTGGATACCATCAGATATTAAGCACAAAATCAGAGAAGACCTCTCCCAGAGGCGATCTTTCACTAGCAAACATTATTTGTATAATGAGCTGCTCAAGGCTTATATCCAGAAATCAGCCAAGCTGAGTTTTGATCCCTGTTGAACAAGATAAAGCTACAAGTTGCATAGATCTAAATCAGCTAATCTTTCATAATAATTATTCAATATGCTATTTGCATTCTAGTGTAAATTGACATGTTATAAACGACTTAGCAGACTTTCAGCGATGTCTATCGAAAATATGGTTTTGCGCAACTCGATATAATTTGCAATCTGGCGCCAATCAGACTTTCGGGGAAAATTGAACAACCCATCCGAGCAACTATTTCCCATCTGACTGACAAATGTTGTCAAAGCGAATTTCGCAGTGGTGCATCAACGAAAATGACAAGAGGCGATAAGTCAGGTCTGGTTTGGGGATTGCGGATTGGGCATTGGCAAGAGTCGAAACATTCATAAATGGCCTGGTGTTAGGTGTCAGTCGGAGGCACAGACAACAGCTGTCACTGATAAGACCACACACACATCCACATCAGGTTTGCTTGCAAAGAAAACTCTGCAAGTGTGGTGAGGGGGCGAGCGGGTGAGGGGGGCACATAGCACGCAGTTTTTCAATTAGCCAGCCGGAACGAGTGGGGTGCATGGGGAGGTGAATATAAAGCACAGTTGCGTGCCTAAAAACAATTTCTCAGAAGGGGGATTCCATAACAAGTTGCTGGAATTTGCAATACTTTAAACATGCGATAATTGTGAAATTACCAGGAATTCTGTTTTACATAATTGTATCAATAGTTGAATTATCATCACGGCAGCAACCATTTACAATTTTATAAAGCAAAAACAGCCCCAGACTCAGACTCAGTTTCTCCACTGGCTGTCAGTTGTATTTATTTGCAACTATTTGTCTGCATAAGTAGCACATACACTGCTCGTAATTCATTTAATTATACTCATTATTCCTCTAGCTTATTCTGAATAAACAATTTTCTCATTTTATTTATTGCCATTCTTAAAAATGCAATAAAAATTGTGTTAAATTAAATTTAAAATATATACATAAACATAAGTTAATAAAATATTTCACGCTTCCTTTCGAAATTACAAATACGAGGTGTGTTCAAAAAGTATCACGAATTTTGAATTTTCGCGGGTTACGTATAATCGAATTTCGATTTTTTTGTAGCGTTACGAGTATAATAATACCATACAGATTTTATATAAATTGTTCGTAAAATTTCAAGCCCGGTTTCTATTTTAATTAATCTAAAATATTTAGAGTTTTTATGACCATTCTTAAATATTAATTCGCTCGAAATTCAAATACTACAAATAACAAATTTATTTATTATATATAAGAACATTCTTTCAAATTTCCAATTCTATTTAATATTGAAACGAATAACCAAATTTGTTACGGTGTAAGTGGTGCTGGTTAATATTAAGGGTCTAACCCCGTTGAACCCTAATTAGCCACTTGGCAGGCCTGATGGCATGCATGACACGTGTCCCTCGTGTTAACTCAAGTGTTGCCACAGGGAGTGCGGCTTTTGGTTTGTCATTCGCTTGCTTCACATACAGCTTTGTTATTTGAGACCAAGCCAACCCACCGGGCCAAGTAATCCTAGCAACTGAGCTCGTGCCAAGACCCCTCCTAACCACTCTTTTGGTTCGGTTTCCTGACATTTCTTGTTTCCGGTTTAATGCATTTCGTCAGCGTCATCGTCATCCAATCGTCATCTTCATTCTGTTGCACTTTTCTTAATTAAAAGCCACATTGCGTTTTGTGTTTGGTGTTGTTCGCCCATTTGCCTCTTTGCCTCTTTGCACCACCTGCGTTGCACCACTTTTTGTCGGCTTATCAACAGCTCAGTTAGGCGTAAGTAGCTCTTAATTTGGCAAAGGGAACCTGTCTGTCTCTCTCTCTTTAAATTTATGATTCTTAGCAGATAATAGGAGCAATATTATTTTAAAATTTGTAAGGAAGCATTCAACATTTAAATTTTCCATTAGTAACTGCTTGGCAGACGCAGCAGAAAAGGATAAGGGAACCCAGGATTTCATCAAAGGAATCCTTAAAGTCCTTAGTATTCTTCGGAAAATATGAAAAGTGTACGAAGAATTAAACAATAGGAAATTGTATTTTTGTTATAATTAATGTTTTGATCTGTACCAATTTGGAATTTGGTCTACGAGAAGACCTGGCTAGAGGATATCTTCTGGCAACTGCTTTAATTACTATAGTCAAACTTTTAACTGCCGTCTCTCTGACATTTAAACTAATTTCTCGCTGCATCGTCGATCGGCTGCAATCGTGAGAAAATCGTCCCACGACTTTCCACAACATCAAATTTCACTCGAACTTTAAAATGCCTTGTCGGGTTTTCACCGAATTCGATTGGCGGGTTCATGACACCACGTGGGCAAAATCAACAAACAACAAACAACACACAACACACAACATTTGGCGACAAACAACAAGTGGATGTTGTTGCTGTTAGCTGTTGCTGTTAGCTGTTGCTGTTAGCTGTTGATTGCCCGCAACAAAATGCAGCAAATCTGGCAACAGGTTGGCCGTTTGCTGTTGTTCCGCCAGATATCAAATTTCAGCTTTTGGACAGGCTGGCAAACTCCACATTGAATGCAACTTTCAGACAAATAAACTCCACGAAGTGGACACCTGTAACAGATGCGGAAGGGGGGTGGAGTGATGAAATTTTTGGTTGGCAAACAAAAATTGTTTCAAGGTTAGTTAAATACAAAACTCGTAATTCACATGACGCGCCAGGAATTGGAAGTTTCTTTTTATTTCGTCTGCGGCTCTGAAAAGCGAAACTCATTTAAGCAAATGAAAACCGATTGGGATTTTAGCTGGCAACACACAAACTATTTTCTGAATTTTGTATACCCTTACCAGATGTGGGTTCAACAAATATATTTATCATTTTTAAAATAAATCCTTCATCAAATACATTCATATTTTTTTATAGCAAGCGTTAAAATATTTTGTTGCCATACTGTCGAATATATAACTTGACTAAGATCTGTAAATGACAAGTGAATATAAACAGAGTCAATTAAAATACCCAACAATCTAAGAAAGCAGAAAAACTTAAAGCATAATCTGTAAGTTGTGCAAAAGAGTCTTTATAAATTCTTTTTCACTGCTAGTCGCTTTTCAGCGTAGTTATTTTGCTGCACTGCAATTGAAGCAAAGACTGCTTGTTTTTTTTGTTTTTTTTTTTTAATGTTTCTTCTTTTGTTTGTTTTCGTTGTGTCAAAGAGTACAAAAATGGAATAAAAAAGTTAAGAGCATTTACTGTATCTGTGTATGCGTTGAAGAACTTATAAGTGTTAGTGCATGTACGAGTATTGTTGAAGAGCAATTTGAGCTCTTCTATTGAGTTTATAGCTTTCACACATTTTTTCAATAGTTGAGATATGTATAACTGCTCATCAATAATCTATATATGTATGTTTATACATAAATATATCTTCTGTTGATAATATTATATTTTCATTATATATTCGTAATACAGATAGGGGAAAATATGTTTCACTAACTACTCTCAAATAATTAATTATGATTAATTTTAATTATATAAATACGAATATTTTATCGAAATATATACACATCATCTAAACTCCTATTTATATTTATTTATATACATACATATATATAACAAAAAATTTTGGACCATTTTACATTTACTAAAATCCAATCATATAAATATTTCTTATTTTGTAATTTAAATATTTTTTATTTAAATAATTTTTAATTTTATTTAATTCAATTTCTTACTTTACATTTTTAATTTTTATTATAAATAAATATATCATTGAACTTCCTATTTACAGTGTATTAATTTGTCGCTTGCATTTGCTTTTATTTTTTTCTTCTGTTTTTTGTGGCTTTCATTAAATTTTCAAGTGGATTTTCAGGCTGGCTGCATAAACCAGATTCTGACGCTTTCATTACAGATTTTATTTGATTAGCTGAGCAGCAGCTGAGAAAAGAAGACGAAAAAGGACGGGTTATTCCACTTTTAAGCTCAAATGACACTTTAATTAGATATAATTAATATTGAGGAGACGCTTAACTAACCAACGATTTAACAAATCCAAGCAATTCCTTAACACTTTATTTTGTCTTTGCAAAAAAGTGGAAGTTGGAAATCTAACATTCTTTCCTATAAAGATAATGATTGATTGAATGACTTACCAGCCGACCTAGTGCCAAAGATAATGAAGTCAATGATGATAAGAACTGAATACTCTTAGTAAGAATGTTCAACGCTTTCCAGCTGCATAGTTTTGCACGCTGTTGCATGGTAATTAATAGTGGAAAAAATGTACATCTGTAATAAAAAAGTCATCACTTAATCATATATATACATTGTCCAAATGATGAGTTGTGGAATGCGTTAAGATTCACATAAAAAAGTGCTCATTATGCGCATAGTTTTTCTCTTATTTTAGTGGTACAACAAATTGCAAGTCATGCGTTATGGCACCACCATTTAATCAGACTTCAAACAGCATTATTTGCTGCGAAATGAATTTCTTTCAGTTTAGATAGGCTAATTTCCAGTTGTTGTAGATAGCATAAAAATATATTGTCATCAGAGTTATTTAAAAATTGTATTAAATTGTTGGCTCACATATTTATTTCGATTAGGTTAAATCATTACAAATGATTATTTTATTATTAATATTAATTATTGTTATTATTTTATAATGCCTAAAAGAGCAGATAGTTTGTCTTGTAATACACTGTATTAATTAAAATGGATTAGCACAGGTATAATTGAATTATACAACTGCCAAACAGGGAATCTTCTTTTCGAGAAGTTATCATTAACAGTCTCTCCATTTATCCCATTGTGTATTTATTTGTTTAAGCCAAATGAGGTAATTAATTATTACTGTTAAATGCAAATTTTGCGTATTTGCATTTTAATTTAATTGCAATATCCGCTTTTTGCAGTCGTCCTTTGTAATTAATTATTTATTTAGTCTCCAAGCCCCTTTCATAATTAAACCAAATTGACGCACAAACATTATTAAACATTTATTTAACAAAATCCAATTTTGGTTAAGGCTGTGTGTGTGGTTCTTTTTTTAAATCGCAGAATGAATAATGAAGTCTATTCACATTTATAATAAATGCGTCCGAATGCAGTCAAATGGAAAGAAAAACATAACGTGCAATTAGTAATTAATTAAATTATTAATCGACACAAATGGGAAATGTTGCTTAGCACATTTGGTATTTAAATGGCTTGTATACAATCAGAAAGAATAATTGTATATTTTACATATATATATATTATTTATCACTCTACAAAGTCGGCAATCTAAAACCAATTTGTCAGTAAGGGCAATAAACTTGATTCGCTGTTCTGGTTTTCAGAATAAACGCATTTGATTTAAGAGTGTTCTCTTAGAATAAGACTTTCGCTGTTCTCTTGACAATTAATAAGACTGTGAAATCGACGTGAATTGAATAATATTGAATACTAATCAGCTTCGGTTCTTGAAAAATTGTTCATTACAGTTTCAGTAGGGGATTTTAATCAGCTAATTTCGCTTTGCGGTTTCGGTTTCACTTGTGATGCTTTTTGTATTTTAATGCAGAAAATATTCTTATTAAAGTTGCTGCTCATTTTTTTGCTTTGCGCACTTACAAAGTTGTCTCAAAGTATGGGATCATTTATCTTTCGAATATAATCTGTCACATGTCCAACATATTTATTGGCTTTGCGCCCCCGGAGCAAAATTTACATGTCTCTTAAAGTTCCAGTTGGCAGATAGTTTGCTCCAAATCATGAGCAAATAAATATGCCAATAAATTTCATCATTAAAATCACTTAATGTTGATCTACGATGAAAATAATGAAAAATCACCAATGCCAAAGCCAGAGACAAAGTCGAGGCCTAAGGAAATGAAATACGCAGAACCGGACCCAAAAAAAAGCGCACCCAGAAGAAGCCAAGAACGGAGCAGTCGCAGTCCGTATAAATCATAAAATAAAAGACACTAAAAGCAAAAATAAATCACAAGAAAAGCTGCGGCAAAAAAAAAAACAACAACAACAAAAAACCGGGTGAACATTAGAGAAACTATTTCGCCTAAACCAATCCGGTCTGGTTTCGGCCTGGCTAACAGGCAAACTTGGTCGAAAATTAATTGTAAAACGCGCCGCAAAACACGCTCCAGCTGCCAACTTGCAACAAATGCAACCATAATCTACACAATTCCCGCAGCGAGCCACTGTTTAGGCCGGGAGCCCAGGAGAGACTCTCTATAGAGAAGCTCGATCCATTGGCCGTGACAGTCTCTTTGAAATATGATGCCCAGTTCTCTGCAATAGATACGAATGCACATTTCCAAGAACCCACTAGCAATTCATGAAAATGCAAATTTTCCCCTCTTTTTACTTCTACTTTTCTGCTTTTCAAATTGCTGCAAATGAATGTGGCATTTCTGATGCATGTGGCGGAGATTAGAACTTGCTACCATTTGTGTACTAATTGCATGGATGGAAAATTTACAACAAACTGTTAGCAATCAGAAAAATTCTTTACGAGAAAAATCGAATTATCAAAATAAATATCAAATTGTGTATTATAATAATTTCTATAAGAATATATTATTATTCAAGGTTGATTTGCAAGAGCTCTTGATTGAAAAAATGAGATGGAAATGCGTGTAATAAATATTTGTTGGTTGTACGCTGAAAATCCGATAAGCAGTGCTTTGAAGTCGTACTAATTGTCGTTAATTGGTTATAAAAATAATAGCCACTTGCTCAATCCTAGTCGGGAAATAAATAAACCTTTCGCAAAGCGTAATGGGCAAATATGACAAGCGATAGTTGCGACAAGGAAAAGCAGAGAGTTCATTAAATCAAAGTACAGTTGCGCCACAGAAATTGTTGACTATAGTGCCATTAGGGAGTGGCACACGCTAAATGATAATTACTGTGCGCCATTAACGCGTCAAATCTGCATTTTCACTAACGGGTCATAAAGTTGCCACTGGCCACTGGCCACTGGCCACTGGCCACCGACTAGTGTGCCCCAATGTTCACCTGTATGTCCCTATCTGTGTGAATACGAATTGCTTCACGTTGAGCAATAAAAACAAGTTAGAACGCTCAAGTCGAGACGGCGCGACTAGCAGATACTCTGCTAATAACTGGAAAGTTTCTCTTCTTTTTACACATAATTTCTAAATATACAAAAAGAAATTTTTAACAAGTGAAAGGGTTTTTTTATTTTTTTTTTTTTTTAATTTATTTGTTTTTAATACAAAATATTAGAAATTTTGAAGTTGCTTAAAATTAAATTACATGAATTCATTAACTAAAATGTTTGTATATGTCAAATCTAAAATAATAATCTTTAATGATATTTAATATAGTAATAGCAGAAAAGGCAACTTTAGTGTTAAAAAAAATCATGGAATTGAGACAAACTTCTTGTAAATTTTAGAAAAATATATGCTGAACTCTTAATAAAAAAAAACAATAACAAAAATGGTGGCATGTCATCCTGCTCTTTGCAATTTGTTCAGTATGAAAATAAGTTTGGGTGCCAGCTAATAACACTTTGTTTAAAGTTTAGGCTTTTATCCATATTTATATAATTCTTACAGTTAATCAATAATATAATAAATCTCGGTTTTTCAATAGGAAAACTATATTTTACAACTGTGGCTCTTATATGCAAAAAATGTCGAGTTATTTTATATTTAGTTGTCGATCACATTGAATAAACTTGATCTACGTTTGGTATACGCAATCTTAAATTGCCAATCTTATAGTCTCCGTCAATGCGTTACAAACTTAACGACGAGGCTATAATATCCCCTGCAAGGGTATCCAACATGGCTAGTCCATTGGTCCTAGGCCGACTGGTGGCGAATATAGTTTAATAAATTAATTGCAACAATTAGTTGAATCATTTTTATTGGAACCGTTGTAAATATTGTGCTAAAAGTCGCATCCCTACGGTGCTGTCAAGTTTTTCACTTTTAAATTGAATTTATAGAGCATTATTCATAGCCAGCAAATGGAGTATTTATGAGCTATTATGCCTGGAGGCGGTGCCAGTAATACTTATGTTGAATTTATGAAGTTTCTGTTAAAAATTACACAGTTAATCGATTATTTCGACAAGATTAATTTGATGGGTGTCAACAGAACGCGTAAAATTCAATTAAAAATGTTGTGATTTGATTCATTTGGGTTAATGTTTCAAGTGTAATTGAATTATGTTAAAAGAAGAACCAAAAGCGAGTTGAGTTTGACACAGAAAATCTTCACAGCAAATACTTTAGTGGCATTCAAATCTTTGGGCTTAAACTGATATTTGTTGTTACCCAAAATTGTCCTCGAATATTAGTAGTAATAACTCTGGCAGATATAATATATATATATATATATATATATATATATATATATATATATATATATATACTGGTGTCCCATGCATGCCGATTAAGGTAATACCGCAAAAATTTCCAGTCGTTTTGCAGTTGCCAGTTCGTTATTCGGTAATTTGTGATATGGTTTGTCATTACACATTTTGTCACCTGCATTTTTACTGGCCATCTGACCATCGTCTAAGCCAACTCGGAGTGGACACCACTACATGTGCCCCATGTCAGATAGCGTAATTTATAGTGTTACAATGTACGTGACTGGCCTGCAAGTCGCATGTATTCCAATCTATTGACTGACCAAAACGCCAAAAGCAGAAGCAGCTCCTCAGCAACACGTGGGCAACGGGCCAACTACAGAAAAAGAAAAAAAAAAGAAGCAAAATAAAAGGCCAATAAAATGTTAGAACATCGACTGCATATTGATGACAAGCAGACGATGCGAACGATGACCAGCACTCGGATCAAGGTGGATCAAGCACTGATATACCCTGTAATCGGACAAAGTCATCAACAAATTGGCATCTTGAATTGGAAAATATATTAAGGGAAAGCGAAATGTATGCCCTGATTAAATTTTAATCTTTATTCAAAAATCTTTTATTTCATAAACGAATAATGCGAAATTAATAATAAAATTAATAATAATTTCTCAATTTCTCAATTAAAATCGCTCATCTAAAATCAAGAACGAACGTCAAATAGGAAATTAAAGGGAAGAATAGAACAAACTTTCTTCAAGTGCAAACTTAGAACTCAGTCGAAGAATATTAATTTATTTAAAGATTTTCGCCAGTTACTTTTATATTCAAATAAAGAATATATTTTGGCCATTTCAATGCTCAAATTCAAAGATGAAAATGCCAAAGTTTACAGGGCACTATCTAGTCGAGCAGTTTGCATTTTGGTTTCGATCGTTTTGTTTTGGATTTGGGTTATGAGCGAAGCATCGCTCAAATGCAAAATGCAAATGCAACAATTTCAGTTGGGTGGTTAATTTTTGGGGTCAATGTCAATTTTGTTTTGCTGGCCGTTGAGGTCGTTGCAGGTTCCCTCCTACCTCCCTCCGCCCTCTTCCCCTGCTCGCCAATCCCATTTTTTTTTGGCACGCGTTTGGCATCTTAAGCAGACGCCAAGGCACGAATAAATATAAAACCGAGTGGCGGCCCAGCCACTCAGCCAATCGGTCACTCAGTCAGTCAGTCAGTCAGTCCACAACAATGGAGCTCAGTCCAGTTATTATCGTCGTGCTGCTCGGTTGCCTGTTGAGCCTGTCGCAGGCGGATGCACAGCAGCAGCAGCAGCGTCGTCGCTATCCCCAGCAACAGTTCCAGTTCCAGCGCCAGCAGCAGCAGCAGTCGGGTTACAATTACCAGCCGGGGTCACAGAACCTGCAGCAGATTGCACAGCCAGCGATGAGCTACGCAGCTCCACAGCAGCTATATAGAACACCCATTACAGCTGACGCTCCCATTCCCGCTTCCGCTCCGGCTCCCGCTCTAGCTTCAGCTTCAGCTCCCGCTCGTCTTCAGGCGAAATCCGCTCGTTTGGTGGCCAACAGCGAGACACAGGAGGACATTGACGATGCCGCCGAGGAGGTGGAGGTGTCCAAGGCAGCGCCAGCAGCTCCTGCACCCATTGCACCTCCAGCACCCCTCGTACCTGTTCAGCACCCGTCCATTGTTTATTACCCTGCCGGCGCTGTGGGCTTTGTGCAGCCAACGACATTTGCCAAGTTTATCGCAGCGCCACAGGCTGTGGCACCAGCTGCTCCAGTTGCCGCAGTTGCTGCCCCAGCTACGCCAGTTGCCGCCCCTGTTGCTGCCCCAGCTGCTGCCCCAGCTGCTGCCTATGTGGCCGCTCCTCAATATTATGCCGCCTACTTTGGCTAGGAACATTAATTAATATATCAATTGTATATTAATTGCAGCTCTTCGTATGAATAAATAACCTTATTTTACCTGCATATCTTGCAATCAAGTTTTTTAGCTTAAGAAATTAAAATAAAAAAAGCATAATAATAATAATAACTTTTAAAATTCGTTTATCAATTGATTAATCTATTATTTTTTTAGTTTTATTTCGGTTCCGTTTCCGGTTTCACATGCTGATCTGTGCTATCTTTGAAAATGCAAAGCCGACTTCCATAATTAGCTAAAGCTTATTGAAACAGTAAACATAATTGTTTTATGTATATTACTCTAACTCTAAGAATTTTTGAGAAAATAATTAAAAATAAATCGAATATCAATGTTTCTGGGAAAAGAAGTAGCATCTTACTGTTTAATCCTATTTGAAAGATCACTTGGAAAGATTTATGGCTTAGAAACTAAGGAAATGCATTTTGGTTTGAATGCTTGGATTAACGATTTGGTTAATTAGTTACAAGTATAATTTTATTACATCTATCATTAAATTTAATCTTTGTAATCTTATTATGGAGCTTTTGCTACCCCGTCCACCAACCCCCAACCCAGTCAATTCCAATTATTTATGTTGACTTGAGTGATTAAGCTGCAGCAGAAAGCACCTTTATCATCATGGTTGATTTGAGTGCGCCTCTCAAGTTGGTTGGAAAGCTGCTTAAAAAACGGTAGGCAATTCCACGGCGAGCCTAACGAGCATTTGTCGAAAGAAGATGCGAACGCGTCTCGAAGGCTCAACGGTCTGACAATGAGTGAGCAAAGATAATCTATTATGACCGTAACAAGAAATAAATCCCAACTCGGTAATCCATCATTTTACGACTTGGCAATCAAAATAAGGAGTTTAGCTAAGTCAGTCAAGGAGTCGGACGGCAAAACAGACTCGACTCACAGATGATCGGACAACTGGACTCGCGCCCAATGTGTCCGGCCAATCAACGGCCAAACAAAGTTGGCTAGCTGGCGCAGTTACCAATTCCTGCAGCTAGAGCTGCTTTCGTGCGGATCGAATTCTTTTAATCAGCTTTATAATAATATTTATCATATTTTAAAAGCCAACAAAAAAAAAAGAGCGAAAAAAAAATTAAATACTTTTGATCTATTTTTTAATTTATTTAATGACTACTCTTTTAATGTTTAACAAAATATTTGAAATTAATTATTAACAAATTCGAACTTATTATTTTATCACATGTTTACTTCCATTTAATCTTATTAATGATGTGTTTTGATTAATTTTTAAAAATTGTGTATATTTAATTAGGAAGTAGGAATGAAATTTTGAAATTCAAAATATATATAAATAAATTTATATTAAGAAAATTAAACAATATTTGAAGAAAAAAATTAATAAAACTGTGTAAGAATATATGCATGGAAATAAAATAAAACCATATAAAAAAAAAGGAGAATGAATAAAAATTGGAATTCATAAATACATAAAGTGAAATTTGAATAAATTACAAATAAACAATATTGAACCAAATAATAATTAACTTTATTGAGTTTTGTTTATGAAAATCAATGAAATTTTTAAGATTTCTTTTTTTGTATTAGCCAAAATTGATCATTTTAGACAATTATTTATATATATATATAATAAAATAAATAAAAACAACTAAATTCTTGTGGCTAAATAAATATTTGATCAATTTATTGGAAAAAGTTCGTAGTCGTCATACATCGTCTACAGTTTTAGGTTGATTTTCGTGTCACGCGCTCAACACTTGAATTAGCGACTAACGAACAAGTCGAAAACCATGTTAACTTAAAGTCCGAACTAGTCGTAATAGAAGCGGAGCGCAGAGATCAGGAAACATGCATTTTCGACATGCACCATACACATTCAGGCCAAATCAGCGGGCGGGAGTGGGATAGATTGAGAGGGAGAGAGAGAGAGGGGGGGCGAGAAGAGAGGCGAATTCAAAGCTCAATTTACGGCAGCCTGACGACTTGGACAAGTGGCAGCTTTGGGCCATTTTAGCCAACTGCCTGTCTGCCTGCCTGCCTGCCTTGCTGCCTGCCAGTCTGTCTGTCTGTTTTGTCTGCGTGGCCAACTAAATAGTTGCCAATAATCCGTGTCCAAATTGATCGGGTTGCCGTTTATGGTAATGGACGAACTTAGAGGATGCCAAAATGTTTTGGTTAGACATTGGATTGGCTTGGCTTGGCTTGGCCTGGTCAACTGGCTCCAATGAATGCTTCATTATCGATGCACAAACTTGGGCGTGCGTCTCGGATGATTTGCAACGGTTTTCAGGCGGTCATTTTGCATTATTATTGCTTCATTTTCTACTCTCGATGCAGCAGCCATGAGGAATGCTGTCAATTAGCGTAAGAAAGAAGCAACTCCCCAAAACAGTTTGAAATGTTGACGGTTGGACGTGGGAGGGGGGTGGGGGCATCCACAGGAAACCCAAGCAGTGACAGCTGCCCCGCCCTTTTCTCTACTAGCTTATACACGTATATGTGGCCCTTAAGTCCATTTGGAACTGCTCATACATTTTGAAAATCGCATTTAAAGGTGAAGGTGCAACAGTTAGCAGCGGGCATATCTGGTTCACTGCCTCTTGGAGCTCTGCCAACGGAGCTTAGCAAAATGCTCAAAAACTAAAAAAAAAGAAATAAATAAAACAGAAAAAATTTATATATATGTATATATATGTCGGCTAGAAAGAGAAGAAACACGAAACAGTCACGGCACAAAGCTAACATGTGGGCGGCACATGTGATGAGTGCTTTAAGCAAAAAGCAAAAAGGAAAGGAAAACAAGTAACTCTGGACTCTGGTCGAGACTGACCGACTAGCGTGTGCCCTGCAGCCAAGTCTTTAACTACCATGCATCGTACATATCGAGATATCATATTAATTATGACAAATTATATTGCGATTGAATTGGAAAATTATGGCTTTAAATTTGCGGTCGAAGATGCTTCCCCTCATGGTACCCATTTCACCCTTTTACCTATAATTACAAGGTGAAAACAGCTTTAATATTAGCAAAGTATACTGCAGTGCGCAGTATCAGTTACAAAAATCACTCATCGAGTTTTTGTGTGTGGGGCTGTGTGAGTTTGTTTTTGTATTGGAGAAATTGTATTTTCAACATCAGCGCAGATGAAAATGAAAAACAAGCAGCAGTAGCGGCAGGCTTAAATTATAAAATAACATCAACTGGCTGCAATAAATATACTACTGCAATAATAACATGCCTTGAAATACTAAATGGCTTTGTTGAAAATTTAATAATATTTGATTTTGGTACGATTTATATTTTTTATTTATATTTGCAAGTGTTTCTTTAAAACGCGCGGCCAAAGCATAACCTTTTAACAACACTGGACTAATTATGTTTTTTCACTGATGTGGCAGCACTGTGCAATTACTAGCTTATTCATGACATGCTCTTGCCGCAACCGGCCGGTCAACCAGTGACGTCACGTTATAATATTTAAGAATTTGAAATATTATCAACTTCGCACCAATTAATGGTTTCTCAGCCGTGTGGGATAATAACACATTATACAAAAAAGTTATAAAGCGGTCTTATCAGCCCAGTGGCTGGTGCCGCAACTCATGCAACCTTCTCAATTTAATACCTTTCTCACAGCTGAAACAACAGGCAAAACAACAGCAACTACGATTTTCTTATGCGTAAAGTGACGAGAGAAAAGACGAAGAAGAAGTGACAACAACAATACAAAGACTACTTGTTGACAAAGCTGTCGGTGGCAACCCAAACGGCTCAATCGCTTTGCTTTGCTCCATTTGCATATTCTAGAAGTTCAAAACTAGACACATCAGCACTTTTTTGTCTTACTATCGCAGAACGTAAGCTAAAAAAAATTAGCAAATATTAGATTTAAAATAATTTCTGATTTTAGAAAATGCGTCAGCTTAAGGGCAGCGTTAAGGAAACGCGTAAGCAAAAAAAGGAGCGCAAATTGGAAAATGCTCAAAATCAAGCGAAAATTGGAACTATTGTGCTGCCGGCACTGGGCGCCATTGCCATGTTGGTGAGTAGTGGCAAAGAATATCTAATATATTTGATTATTTCAAATCTGTTTCAGATAGTGGCATTTATTTACATGAAGACAAGACCGGCGGTTTTGGCGTAGAAGATTAAATATTTTATTATGTACTTGTAATCGTGTGTAACCCTCCTTTATGTGTAATTGCGTCCTTGTTAAATGTGCAATTTGATGTTAAATAATGTTGTAATGCTATTAAACACCAGATTAAACAATATCAACAATTTCTCATTTAATAATGTTTAAGCAGCCAAACAAACGAGTTTGTAGTGTTGTGAAGCGCATTTTGCTGTGCCACCGCTGCTCTCTACATCTAACGCGCGCGTTCAAAAATGAGTTTCATTAAACACATAGGCTGATCCGAAACATTATTGTATTTTGGCCTACATAGCATTAGCTAACATTGATTAGCTTTATTCTGGCAATTTACACGTTACTCGTTCGTCGCGCTGGCCAATAAAAATCGTCCCTATTTGCATTTGTCAATTAAACAGAACAATCAAAGTGAATAAAATTCAATAAATTGCAAAAATACGCGCCCACAATACAGACGTACACACTGCCTAACAAAATAGAGCTGTTAACGAACTTTTGTGGCACTAGAGTTAAATACCATTGCTTTCTGATTAGATAACACAGAAAAGTATCAAACGCACAAATACAAACATACATATACATACAAAACGTAGTCTGCCAGCTGTTTTACGTGCGCTCTCTCTCGCTCTCATCCACACACACGCACACACAACACCAGACACAAGCTCGTGCCCGTTTTGACATTTTGCTCAACGCAGTTCTTGTTTTGTTTCTCACACTGGGGCGTGCGGGTAAAGAAAGTGAATTTAATACTTGGACAATGCTGAAATTTTTGGTAAGATATACGAAATACAAGTGAAAGTTTGTGAAATTATGTGCACTGGCCAATTCTTACAGTAGTTTTGCATAGCATTGCAACTCAGCAAACAGCAAAATGCCGCATTTCTTTTTATGGCGATGATTTCATGCTGTTTCTGCCATTTTATTTGGCAGGCAACAAACAAATACCAACAACAGTTTACGCAAATACCAAAAAGTTTAGCTTGGAGAAATGTCAGAATTATATAAACTTTAGACTAGCTATTATTATTGTGATTTAGATTATGTCCATAGCGTCTTCCTTGCAGCAAACATAGGAATTACTGCGAATTATGTTCAACTAAGCATAAAACGTATAATGGCAAAAATGTATTACATGGTTTTTTCAATTTTGAAATTCTAATAGACTCGGCCTAAAGTGTCTATAGTTTGTCGGTTTGTAATTCAGTATTTGAACATATTTTTGGAAAAAACAACAACAAATATTATAAGTATGAAGCTGCTAGGATTGAGAATGCAATTTCTGAAAGGAGATCCTCATTTCTGCGATGCATTGTTGCCGTATCCTCCTAAACGGTTGCGCACAGGCCGGTTGATGTTTCTCTGTATGGTCAGCAAACCAAATACTAATAATACACATAAAAGCAACTCTTTAACCTTAATTTGGATATAATTTCTATTTTCAGCTAACTTTTGGGGCCGGAGTTTACACGGGCCTCTACGTATCGCAAAATTATGAAGTATGTATTAATAATATAATGCAGTTGTTATAAACATTGAAATATTGCTACTCCTCTTCGCAGGTGCCTCGTGTAGATGATCCCAAAAAATTGATGGAGCGAATGAACGAAAAGATTAGCGAGCTAATCGACGGAAAGAAAAAGTAACTTTCATATTTTATGCTCTCGATTACGCTTAGGCCATGCAGTTTGCAAATCATTTTATCCGAAAGTAAATGAAAACAAATTTTACAAATTTATTAATAAAATGGCTTCGAAATAACTTAAAACACGGCCGAATGAATCATGAAACAAAGATCGATCAACCAATTGAGTGCTAAAAAAATCGGCTCATTAAATTTCACATAATTTCGACTTCACATGCAAAATTAACAATTCTCAAATATATTCAATAGTTTTACAATATATGGATAGCCTCAATAAATGTTACACCATTCACAGAACACCAGTCGACCAAATCGTGCACGATATCAAAAAGGAAGCGAAAAAGATTATGGACGATTAAAGAGATGTGTTGCGTGTTTTGACAACCCGCTCGCTAGGAAAGACAATATATGTATTTAGTTTTTCTTTGTTAAAACAAATTTTATCTATGATCAAATAAAGCAAAATTTAAAGTTATCTAAATAAATGAAACACCACCGCCATAATATTCTAAGCGCGTTTGAGGCTCCACAAATGCCAGCCAGTCGGAGGCGTGCGTGGGCAGGAGACCCATGCTGTGGCACTTATAAAGCGCCAGCGCGACATTCGCCAAATTGCCCAGAATATAGATGATACGCTGGCCGGTGCCCTGTGCACCCTCGGCCATTTTGGAGGTAACTTGAGTTGTGAACATCGCCTTTATAGGACGTATCAGCATCATGCCAACCATCATTATCGGGAAGATGGATATTGAATTGCCCGACATGTACATGATAAATAGATTCATGGGTATCTGAAATCAAGCAATTGCAAAGGTTACTTTAGTCACCGTAAGACATCCATATGTCGCTTACTTGTTTCAGCGGTCCCAGCGCCAGATCCCATGATTTCTTAATTACCAAACGCTGATCACGCACAACCTCCGTTTGATTTACCAGCGCCGTCGGATTGTAGCCAGGCGGCGATGGCATATCTACATTTTTGCTGCATCACAAGAAAGAAGTGGAGAATTAACCCCAATAAATGAATGGGTTCATTTGCTGCACGTACCTTACACTAAAATCCAGCGCCCATTTGGATTTCTTAGAGTTTTGCTTGGCCGACATTTTGGTTGTGTTTTTTATGTAGTTTAGAGTTAATTTAATTGAAAAATTGCTTATAAATTGGCACCAGCAGCGAATGAAAAAGTTGTTGCTATCGTTATCGGCAAAAGCAACTCTGAAACTTTGGCTAAACTGGTGCCGGTGCAGTGTTGGTAAATCTAAGGAACAGTCCAGTGCTTCAAATTATTATCGGCTTCATAGTCATATCATAGTCGATAATTGCTGAAATCCAAAATAATTATTAGTTAGCCCCCACTGATTCCAAATTAAAATTCGCTCAACAAGTTTTTCTTATTTAAATTTTATTTATTATCACCTCTTTTTTAAAGAGCAATTATAATTATAGTTTTGTTTATCACATTCTTGTTTTTTTTATATTTACAAAATTAAAAGGTATATATTTTGATGGGGGATAGGCCGAAAATAACTTTAAAAGATCTTATAACTATTGTTTGTTTTGTTTGTTTGTTCGTGCTGCTGGAGTTAATTTATCGATTTGAATTATTTAACTGATTGGGCAGCCAATCGAGTCCCTCGTAGAGCCCATCGTCGCAGGTTGCACATGTCGCTTGTATGTGCCAAATACGGGTTTTGAGTGAATTTAAACCAAAGATTTTGGTGAATTCGTCCGCATTTAATGCATTTGGGAGATCCTGCAGTTAAAGGATTTTGCCAGTTATATACTTTTTATTAAATTTTTGTATTATTATTTTATATTAAGGAACTAGTTTTCTGAGATCTGGTTTCTACCATTTGTTTTCCAATTCATTGCATACCTGTTTGTGGGCGAATATTAGTAAGACTGCATCTCTGATGTCCTCCTCGGCCAGAACGCGCATCAATTCCTCCCTCGACTCATTGATTCGCTCTCTGTCATTGCTATCAACGACGAAGACAAGAACCTGAAAGCATACGCAGAACAGATCAATATTAATTTGGCTTAAAATGTTATAGCTGAAGATAGGGAGGAGGATAGGAGAGTCCTTAACTATTACTTACGTCTTCAAGCAATTTAACTGACTAATATTACAATAATATAAGAATGCTGAGGTTTTACTAAATGGTTTGTTCTTTTTATTTACCATGCATCAACCGACCAGCGTTGGGTAATTTAGAAAAACCGAAACGAAATCATGAAATTATGAAATTCACCATTCAAAATAAATATAGCTGTATATCAGCTGACCAGGCGGGAAACTACAGAAATTACCGATTTAATTTAAATAAAATATAAAAAAAAAAACTGAATATGTGAGTTTTGTTTATCAGTGAAAATGATAATAGCAAAATCTGATGAGTCAGGAGCAGCCAACAGAGACAGATTTAACTATTGTTGGCGTATGTGTTTTATGGTTAAAAATTACAGATATTAGCCAGCACTGGATTCATTAGGGTTGTCTGTGCAACTAAATCCCCAAATTGTACATGTACAAAAATATTGTATGCTTTGTGACACTACCAAATACGAAATATATTTTTAAAAATGTCTATTAAACTTGGCGTAAAATGTCTGTTGTCTGCTGTTTTCCATTTCTCATACAGTTTTTTAATTTATTTTTCGAAACAACATTCCTTCTAACTATTATAAATATGAAACTGCTTGGATTGGGGTTGCAATTGGCCAAACGACGTCAATCCTCATGCGCCAGTGGATGCCATCAACCGTACGATGCATTGCCTCCATGTCCGCCCAAGCCAATTTGGACAGGCGGGCGAGTTTTGGTCTTTTCAATGGTCAGCAGGCCAAATACTACTAATAAAAGCATCTCTTTCAACCTTTAACTAACGATTTTTTAAAGTTTGTTATCATTTCTATTTGCAGTTAACATTTGGGGCTGGAGTTTACACGGGCATTTACGTATCGCAGAATTATGAAGTTTGTATTAATGATTGTCAATTGACATAAACATTGAAGCATTATTAATCTTCGCAGGTGGCTCGAGTGGACGATCCGCAGAAATTAATAGAACGAATGAATCATAAAATCGCCGAGCTATTCGAGGGAAAGAAAAAGTAACGTTCAAATATGGATCTGTAATTACAAATTTTCATATTTTCAACCACGTTTGGGCCAGGCAGTTTTAAATTTAGTTTTCCCTAATGTAGTCTAGACTCACGTTTAAAAAATACCAAGCTGTCTAAAAATGAACATCAAACAAGGCCGGATTAAACATGAAGTGAAGATGGAAAAATCAATTAGTAGCTAATCAAATTTGCAAAATAAGTTTTATATAATTATAAAAATCAAATTAAAATAATTTCGACATCATTTCCAAAATTAATACTTCCTATTGAAAATAGTAGACAACAATAAATCAATGCTTATTAAAATTGTACACTCTTCACTGACCGCCAGTCGGACAAATTGTGAACGATAAGGAAACCAAAAAAATCATGGATGATGACATGTGTGGCGTGTTTTGACAGCCCACCGGTGATGAAAGGCAATAATATATACCTAATAAGTTTATCTCTGATCTAAAACACCAAAATTTAAAGTTACTATCTATCTAAATAAATTAAACACTTTCGCGACCGTGAGCGCTGATCATTTAATTTGCTGCACATACCTAACACAAAAATTCAGCGGCCACTTGAATTTCTTGGGGCTTTGCTTGGCCGACATTTTGATTGTTTTTATATAGCTTTCTGTTTAATTGAAAAATTGCGTAGCTGCAAATGAACAAGTTGTTGGTATAGTTATCGGCAAACGCAACTCTGATTTTTTGTGAAAGTAGTGTTGGTAAAACTATGGAACAGTTCACCGTTTCAAAATTGCAGTCGGCCTTTTCAGTCGATAATCGCTCAAATTCAAATAAATGGTTTAATCAGCTCTGGCTCCGTATTAATGGTGGCTCAGCAAGTTTGGTTTATTAAAATTTTATTTATAATTACCTTTACAATAGTATGTTCCGTTTTCATATAGTTTCTTTTGGATGTGTTTTAGTTTTGCTGCCAAGCGACCGACACAAACGAACAAAATTAAATTGGTTTTTTCTTGTATTTTTAAAGAGCAATTACAATTACAGTTTTGTTTTTCTCATTATTATTACTTTTATATTTATAAAATTAAAAAGAAATATATATTGATGAGGGGGTAGGGCAAAAATAACTTAAAAAGACAATTTTATACCATATACTTGTTTTTTTGTTTGTTGTTGTTGCTGTGGTGGTTGGGTTCTTTTTTTTAATCATTTTTGCATTTTTTAAACATCCAATAATTATATATATATAATATAAATTTAAATTAAATCATAGCGTTCTTTTATATGCTGATGCTGGTTTGAAAAGTTTTGTGGTGTGGTGTTTGCTTGCGATTCTTAAACAAATTTAAATTATGCGCGGCGACTTTGCGTGTTTGTTGAAAAATGGAAATACGCCCCAAGTTCGCCTTTGTTGTTGTTTTTGTTGTAGTAGATGATGTTCTTGTTGTTGTTATTATTATTATTTCCCACATATATGATGCCGTTGTCTGTTGTTGTTGCTGTTGTTGTTGTTGCTGCTTTGCTTTTGAAATCAAAGTTAGTGTATAATAATTCTGTTGTTTTTGTTGTTGTGGTTGTTGCTGCTGCTGCTGTAGTGCATTTAGCGATTAGCATTCTTTAACTGATTGGACAACCAATCGAGTCCCTCGTAGAGCCCATCGCCGCTGGTTGCACACGTCGCCTGTATATACCAATTGCGGTTTCTGAGTGAGTGCAAGCCCAACTTGTCGGTGATTTCGGCCGCATTCATTGCATTTGGCAGATCCTGTTGTTAAATGAGATAAGATAGGAGAGATGGAAAACACATTAACATCAACCATATTTTAAGAGATCATTCATTAGCGAGAGTGCACTTTTAGTACTCTCTTATCTCCAAATGAAAAAAAAAACACCTTATGTTTTTCTTATCAGCGCCGATGAAAACTTGATGCGCACGTGCGTTTTACGTGCTTGCGCAATATATTTTTGTGAACGCTGACAACATCGGAAATAAATACATTTGCGTAAACACATATTTTTGAATACTAAACTAGTTTTTCTGAGATCGGGTTTCCATCATTTGAGTTCCGAATTTAATTACATACCTGTTTGTTGGCGAATATTAGTAAGACTGCATCTCTGAGCTCATCCTCGGCCAGCATGCGCATCAGTTCCTCTCTCGCTTCACCGATACGCTCTCTGTCATTGCTATCAACGACGAAGATAAGACCCTGTACGAAAAATAATAGAATGAACCATATTAATTTAACATAAGAGATATGACCTGATGATAAAGAGGATTGATCCCATTAATATCAGTCCCGTCTTGAAACAAAAATGAACTTTGAATAATCATAAGTAATCATTACAAGTTGTTAACATCATCTATATATATTCTATAAATGTTAAGCTATTTGTTATGCCTGTTGCGTGACGTACTTGTGTGTTCTGGAAGTAATGCCTCCACAATGGACGAATTTTGTCTTGGCCGCCCACATCCCACACTGTAAAGCTAATATTCTTGTATTCTACAGTCTCCACATTGAAACCTGAAAGCATTTATTATTTATAAAAGTATTATTAGAATTTTATTTGAGTTATGACACACTCACCAATGGTAGGTATCGTTGTAACAATTTCGCCTAATTTGAGTTTGTACAGAATTGTGGTTTTACCAGCGGCATCCAAACCGACCATCAATATTCTCATTTCCTTTTTACCGAAGAGGCCTTTGAATAGATTCGCGAATACATTTCCCATGTTGCTGGTTGCTGTTGCTTCTTCTTGTCAATGTTCAATGTGGAGGGGCTATTTAATTGTTAGTGTTACTGCTACTGCTTCTTCTTGCTATGCGGGAATTATAAACAAGTTCAAATCCGAGTTGCAACTGCTGTTAATATGCAACTCCCTTGGGATTTGTGTGCTTGCGATTCGAAGAAACTGCAATGAATTCAAATTAAAAAAAAAAAAAACAGAAAACAACAAAAATTAGTTTCGCTTGGCTTATGGCTTAATTCGATTAACTGCCAATGGCATATGGACAAAAGACAAAAGAAACAACCACCCGTTGAGACTTACGAGCAATGGAACTGACTTAAATTACAAATAATATAAGAGTGGAGCTGAAGTTTTAGTCGAACGTTGTTTAGGTTTTGCTGGTAAATGGCTCAATGACTGTTTTTATTTACCCTGCGTCGAAATCGAAACTCAGCTGACGTGTTTAACTCACCAGCGATGAGTAAGTTGGAAGACCAGAAACGAAATCATGAAATTATGAAATCCACCATTAAACTTATATTAGCTGTATAATACGAGCTACCAAATTACTTCAACCAAGCGAGAAAGTGTAGAAATTGCCAAAAACAACAACAAATCAAAAACTTTTACGAAAGTTCATTCACAGCTGTGAGAGTTCAAGATTGTTGGCTTGAAATTAGAAACAAAATAATACAAAAAAAATCCCTCTCAAAACGAAATTGTCAAAATCAACTTTGACTTGAGTCTTTAATGCGCAGCTCGCTTGACGCAGCCACTGATAAGATATTGATTTTTTATGTGCCGATGCGTGTGTGTGTAGCATCGTCGGCTACCTCATTAAAAGAACAAAAATACAACAAACAAAAAAAACTATAATAAAAACGTGTTAAAGCAGAGTGCGTAAATGATTATGGTGAATATTGGAGTTTTTTTGTTACGATTTATCAGTACAAATGCTAACAGAATGACTCGACCGGTGCTAAAAAAATAAAATAAAAATAAAAAAAAACTGTGGTGAGTCAGCAGCAGCAGTAGCAAGCAGAGACGGCTTTAACTATTGTTAGTGTATATGTTTTATTGCTAAAAAACAAAATCACACATACATACACGCGCACACATTGTAAATGTGCTTCAACATGCAATTCAATTCAATCGAAAGTTTAATTGATTTCGTGAAGAAAATGACGGAAACGCGGCTCTCAACACTACAACAACACCAATTAGACACTACTGGATTAGTCAGTGCTGTGCAAATCAAAATTCACGGCACACGCCATTAAAACTACTCTAAAATATTTTTTTAATGAAAAATAAAATGTGCAGAAATTGTAATGTCGCAAAAAAATGTGTGTATGAAAATGAAAACTACACGTAGCAACTTTTTATATGCCGCCGCAGTAACAGTAGCAGCAGCAGCAACACCCTGCAACACACACACACTCACAATACACATAAACACACACTCGCATACGCACACGAGAATTTAGGGTTGCCTAAAGACGTGTGTGCGTGCTCAAAATTGTTGACTTTTGGACCGAGAGATAGAACACAAAGACAGCGATTTATAGATTTTTAAATTAAATTTTGCAATATTTGCAGTAAGTGGTTTCCTTTGTTTGCACACCAAAATTAATACACGACGAACCCACGCACACATTAGACAGCCCTATGCAATTTCTACTTGTGTGCGTGTGCGTTGAGTGTATGTGCATATGTGTGAGCCTGCCTTTGTATGAGTACTAAGAAATGATGACGGCGACGTATGCTTTTTTTTCACTTGCAGCGGTAGCCTTGTTTCTTCATTTTCAAACGAATTATTTGCTTTGTTTGCACTTTGGACATTGTCTGACCAACAAAATTATCATAATTGCACTTTACACTTATTATTTACCGTTTTCTTTGAAGCTATATTTGTAAATTTTCCTTTGATTAAATTTTCTGCTAGCAAACCGACGGCGAAGAAGAATGTACAAGTTGCTGATGACAGAGTTAACTGCGATAGCGTCTATCGATAAAAGTAAGTGCGTGACTATCGATGGGACGCATATTGAAATTAAATACAAATAGTTGGGATTATATAATTGTAATTGCCATCACATTTTCATATAACGCTCATTTAGATGACATATTATTTGCGAAATGGTAATTAAGGCAGCTTTATCGCGGACGATATCTTGATTTTTATGCATCCGATAGCAATACTACTCCCATCGCCAGTTCCTCACGATAGATGCATGTGTGTGCGTGTGTGTCTCAAAATTTCTACACTAATACACCGACATCATCCACATTGCTGCGGCAGCATTTTCAGCACAAAAAAAACCAAATGCTACCAGCTTTTTACAAAATTACACCGTTTTGCGACATGGGCTCCCAAACTATAACTAAATTCGATACGCACCAGATAATTGAATCAAATACACACCAAATTGAGCAGAAATTTTATAAATTTCTGCTTGGAAATGTGAGAAATCACAGAGCGAAGTAAAACTTGACCGAGAATCCACTTGCCTTTGAAAAAACTGCAAACTCACCAACGCCGAGCATGAGCTCAAAGCTAGTCGTGGCCGTGTGTTAGAGTAGCACCACTACAGTGTACTATGGTGATTTTGCATACGGCACTCTCATATGCTGCCACGTCTTGTCCACAAGCGAGGCCGGTGTGTTGAATTTAGAGATGATAGGCGCAACCGTGACAACACACTACATATTAACAAATCGATTGTCACAATGTTTTATCCGAAGACACCGTTTTATGGCAAAGCATTGCTGCTGGAAAATGAAGTTCTCAAAGCAAACGTGAGTCATCAATTGAATAACAAATAAATAAAATAATCCGAACGTAAAAACTGCTATAAGCAGCAGAAAAAGATTGTACGATATGTCGATAACTTTTTTTTTTAGATACATTAGGGAAACATTGGCATGAATAATACGTTTGCTTATGGTGTTGCAACACTGTCTTTTAAATTTCTGATATTTTCGATGGGTTTTGGTTTCAGTCCACAGCATTAAGCCGATTGCTGCCATGGCTTTGTCAGACACCACGAATTACAACTTATCGCATCAATACTCTGCGCATCAGCGTAGCGGACTACAAAGCGCAACTGCAGGCCAAATTGAGTTCGCAATATGGCCAAAAAGCGCCCAACGTTTATGGACTAGACGAGCTGCCCGAAATGTTGTGCATAGCTCCACTCGATGTGGCAGCTGAAGCGCTACCAGTGGATGACCACCTCAAGCAGGTCATTGTAGACACCAGCTGTGGCGCCGCACTACTGCGTGGCGCACACATTTTTGCACCCGGCGTTCTCGCAATGGAATCGAACACTCAACTGCAGGAGCTGGTGAATGTGTATGCAGATCTGCCCGGCAAATGCAAACGGGGCACAGCAACGCGCTACATGTGTGACGAGAAGATCTTTTTAGGTGTTGGACAAGTGCAAATGCAACGCCATCAATTGTACAAAAACAACGAGAAGGAGGAGTCGCCTCCCACTGGGATTGCCGTGCGTATGCAGCGCAATATTAGTGGCGTGCCCACACTGGGCGATCTGAGCGATGCGAATGGACTGCTTCAGAACTTGCCGTCAATTGTGTGTGTTCGAGTGTTGGGGCCACAGCCAGGTGAACGCATACTGGACATGTGCGCGGCGCCGGGCAACAAGACAACGCATATGGCCGAGCTAATGGGCGATGTGGGCACCATTGTGGCGCTGGACAACTCGGCGAATCGCTTGCGTGCAATGCAATCGAAGCTGGCCAACTACAGCTGCATTGAGACACATCAATTTGATGCCACCAAGGCGTGGCACGCCGCTGGCAATGGCCCGTTAAGTGGTCCTCCTCCCTTTGCTTCTGCCAGCTTTGATCGCATTCTGTTGGATGCACCCTGCAGTGGTCTGGGCAATCGTCCTCAGCTCTGTTCCAATGTGAAGCAGGCGAAGGTGCTGCAATCCTATCCACACATACAGCGCAACCTAATGGCACAGGCAGTGCCACTGTTGCGTCCCGGTGGCATCCTTGTCTACAGCACTTGCACCATCACCGAGGCGGAATGTGAGCAACTGGTGGCGTGGACACTGCGCAAGTTTCCCCATCTGCGACTGGTGGATGCCACACCCAAGTTGGGTGCACCTGGTCTGCCACTACACCCTGAACTGAGTGCTGAGCAGTGTGCGCTGCTTCAGCGTTTTGGGCCAAGTGCAGAGAATCGTGTGCCGAACTTGGATACAGTCGGATTTTTCATAGCAAAGTTTCAGAAGGCATTAGAACTGCAATAATTTGTATTATTTATAACTGAATAAACATCAAAATCAATTTGATTTGTTTGTTGGCTAACGAAAATTAAGGGATCCCTTTAAAGTTACCAGAGAATTGAATATTTATATTCTTTTTACGCTTGCAGAGGGCACAAAACAGAGAAATCTTTCAGAAAAACATTTACAGACCCCGAAGTCACTTTAAAAAAATTTCTTACAATTGAGAGTTTGTTTCCAAAGTCCGTTGAAATCGCTTGAATTTCTCGTTTTATTTTAATTTAAATTGCGATTTATATATTCGTTTATATTTTTTTTTTACAACTATTGGTTTTTTTTTGTGGCATTTTGTTGTTGTTTGTTTTCATCTTGACTTACGCTCAAAATTTAAAATTAGTAAACATAGCTGTGTTGTTATTTGCTTTTAGTTCATTCAATTTTAAAAAATACTTAAATAATGTACAATACATAATAATCATAATTTTACATGTTACAGTAGTTATATGCCTAAGTTTGCTCGTGCTGTGTGTGTGTTCTTGTGTGTGTGTGTGTGTGGTGTGTATGGGTGTGTGTATGTGTTTGGCTGTGTGTTTTTAATGTTTTGCTGTGAGTTCTCTGTTCTTTTCTGTTTAAATGTTCTTCAAAATGCAACTGCTGCATTTAGTTCTTGCCTAGAATAAAGAATTACATCATGAATTATTTTAAGTAATTTAATTTTAGATAAGAATAGTTTTGCATTTGCATTTTATCATTCTTTTTGTTTGTTTTATGTTATTTGTTTTAATTCTTACAATTACAAGTAATTTGTTGTAGGTAAGTTTTTTCTTTTTAATGCGAACTTTCTTCTTTTTTTTGCCGTTGTTTCTAGATCAGGATTGCATACATTTAAAATCTGGCATGGATTTGCCGCCCGCCTCGCCAAATAGCAATTGTTGAAAACTATACTTCAAATTTTGCATAGCTTTCGACTACTATTCGAATACGTCACAAACAGATTGAATAATATTTACTCTCTAAAAGTACTCGCTAATTCTGCCTGCTTGTTGTGATATTTGTTTGGGGATAAAAATGGAATAAAAAAATATCAATTATATATATATATAACTGTCGAGCAAATGGGAGGAATGCGAATGCTCAAGAGGTGCGATATGATTGATTGGCATAATGGGATCTCAGAGCTACGGGATTTAGGTTAATGCTTTATGCTTAAAGTCTAAGTGGCTTTCTGAGTGTGTGTGTGTCTGTGTGTATCCTTGTGTATGCATCTTCTTCATAGCAATGAACGGCCCATGGCTATATATAAGTATATATATATATATATATATATGTATATATATCATACTAATGCTTCATAACCTACACATACTATATGCCTAGAAGTTAGTTAAGGATAGATATTTTTGTATTTATTTACGTCTGGATATTTAGCGTCTTGAACTGATCGTCCGCCATATCAGTCATCATGAATGTGCCATCCTGCAGCAGCAAAACAACGCGACGCGTTCCACCTGCCATTGCAAATAGGGAGAAACATTTTAATTTATAATTTGTACCTCAGAATTATGCATTTGTAATTTTGCTTTTGCTTACCCGGCGATGGCAGATCCGCTTGGACCACTTCGGCGGGTATTTGTGCCTCGGTGCCGTCGCCATCCGATGTTGTGATGTGAATCTGGGCCGTGGGCGGTGTGCTGCCCGCTGGCGCCGCTTCTTGTTGTTGTTGTTGTTGTTGGTGCTGCTGCTGCTGTTGCAGCAGGGCAGCCTGATGCTGGGCTAGTTCCTCCTCAGTCATATTGACCAAGATGTGCTCGCCACCACCATCGGCAGTCGGATCGCTTTGCTGGCCAACGGCAGCAACGGCCTCGGCAACAGCATTGTCCAGTGTGAGTACATCCTGATCCTCACCCTCGGCGGCGGCAACATAGGCAAACTGTTGTTCACCATCGGGTCCTTGGGTGACGAGTATTGTCTGGCCTTCGGCATTCTTGCCAGCGACCTGATAAACGGTGCCATCTTCGCCGCGCACCAGCAACGCGGAGCCATCCTCATTGGTGAGCACCTGCTGGTCGCCACCCAGCAGCGCCTGAGCGGCAGCCTCGAGCTGTTCGCGCTGCTGCTCCTCATGCTGTTCCTGCTCCATTTGCAGTTGTGTCTCCTCCTGGCCAATCAATTTGCCAGTAATCGGGCACAACTGGGCCTGATGCTGTGTGAGTTCTTCCTGCTCCACTTCCATCTCAATTTGTATGGGCTGAGGCTTCGCTTGCGCCGTTGCGTTCACCTGCCGTTGTTGCCTCATCAGCGGCGTCAGCTGTTGCACTTTCTGAATTTGCACCTGCTGCTGTTGTTGTTGCTGTTGATGCTGCAGCTGTTGTTGCTGCTGCTGCTGTTGTTGCATCGCCTGGGCTTGTTGTTGTCGCTGTTGACGCACCTGCGCAGCACGCTGTGCTAGCACATCCTCGCGAGTCATCACTTTGCGCGTCACCTTGAGATCCCCACTCTTCGATAGCTGCAATATCTTTTGCTCGGGCGTCACAGCCTTGCCACCAACAACTTGCCTTTGCTGCTGCTGCTGATTTTGTTGCTGCTGATGCTGTGGCGTATTAGCGCGCGTGACCAGCATGCGTGCTCCGGTTCGTGCGGGCATCGGTCCCTGTCGCAGTGCATTTGGAGTGCTAGTGCTGCTGGCCATGGGACGACGTAGCAGTTGCGCTGTTTGTCCAGGTGTGCGCAACACATGCGTACGCTGACCCACAGTCACCGGCGAATTGTTGGCTGCCACTCGAGCGGCAGCCATACGCTTTGCAGCCGGCACATTACCCGATGATGTGGATGTGTTGCCTACCGACGAGGAGCTGCTGCCAATCTTGGGAGCTGGCGAAATTGCGCTGGTGGTTTCCGTTTGTTCCATGCGGAAAATGCCTCGGCTACTGCTGACAATTTCAGAGCGAGACAAAAAACGCACAGGACTCTCGATTTTCTGACGCTTCTGCAAACAGAGATGCGATTATTTCAATTTAAAGCTAATAACCAATGAGCAATAGTTTCTAGTTTAGATTTGACTTACTGTTTGTGTAGTATTCGGCATTTCGGGCTTGCGGAATACGCCCGAACTGGTGATATCCTCCGTGTAGATGATATCACCCATTTTTGTATCTTTCTCGCCCAAAATGGAATTCGACAATGAATTGCCATTGATGCGCGAAGGCGTTGTTGATTGCATTGACGTTTGCATTTTGGGCTTATTCAGCTGCACGGAACTGCCGCCGTTTTTTAAACGCTTCACCGTATGCGATGGTATTAAATCCTCTTCAAGATCTTCAAGATCCATGGAGTCATTGGAGGCATTGAGATTGCCAGCCTCGGCACTTGAGTCAGTATGATTTAATTTGCGTTTCATGGTTGCAGACGCTGACGTTGACCATTCCTGTTCCGTGGCAGACTCATCCTCGTTGGCCGACGATGGTGATGTGGAGCCCTCAAAGGTGCAACTCTCATTGACCCATTGCTTGAATTGATCCATCGCTTTTGTCTTCGAAGTGCGCGACGGCCGCGATGAGCCAACGCCCGACGAATTCGGTGAAATGGCCGCTGACGATTGCGGACTGTTGGGTGCAGAATCAGTTTTGCCACCAGTAGATGACAACTGCTGCGACGGTTTTTCTTGCATACGTTTGAGAGCATCGAGGCTCCTCTCACGCTTGAGCTTCTGGCGTGCCAGTTGCTTCTCAAACATTTGCAGAAAGTACGGTACACGCTCCAGATTGGCCATCACCTCCCAGGTGTTCTCATTGTGCGATCGATCGATCCATTTAACCAGATATTCGTGTGTCTTACGGCGTGGATTAAACCGTTTCGCCACAATACTCTCAACAGCCTCCTCGGTGCGTTGCTCAGTTTTTGGATCGACACGTATGGCAATGCGATTATTGTTCTTCACAGCGCCACTGATACTTCCCACGGTGCCGCCAGTGGGTGTTGGTGTGCCCGGTTTGGATTTGGGTCGCTCATTTTCCGTATCCTTTAGTTGTGAAACAGCCGTCGACTGTTTGCCAGCAGGAGATCCTGCTTGGGAGAATAACCATATTACATTTTGTGCAAATTAAGAATAACATCGAAATATAATTAACGAAAAAAATCGTACTTCTTGTAGGTGAGACACTGGAAGATGTGTTATTGCTGTTAGCAGTGCTGTTGTTGTTATTATTATTGTTGTTTGGATTGACAACAGTTTTAGTGATGCGCACAGGCATATCCTGTAGCGGACCATGTCCAATTTTGCCGAAGGACTGTATTGTCCTGCCGGCGACAATCCATGGCTCTCTCACGCTCTCCTCCAGCTTCACCCAGTGCTGATAAAGTGCCCACGAATTTGAGGAGTTGCTCTCCCTGCGGGTGTGCAACTGTGTCGCCTTCCACAGCGTAAATGCCCAAATTGTTGGCTTCGTGTCGAGCGATTCTTTAAGGCTCGAGTTTTCCTTTTCGCATGCATCGTCCTCCTTGTGGATCTGAAACTCCTCGACAAAGTTGAAGGCGCGCAAACAGCGGCCACAAACCAGCACATCCATATTGGCTAATTCCTCTTGGGCAACTAAATAGCAATAGAAATTGTTAAAATTTCAACATTTTTTCATTAAATTTCGACCACTTGCCTCTAATTATATTTTCGTGTTTGCCTATTTCAGTCGGTGCAATCTCCTGTGCCAACATTATACACAAAACCACCGTTTCAACTTTAATATAAGAAATATAAAATTTAATTTTTTTATACAATTTAAAAACAAATATAAACCGTAAAGAATACGCGCATAAACACACACACACACGCGAGTAAAAAAAAAAGTACAGTGCCGTGGTGTGTTTATGCAACGAGGTGGCAACGTTAACAACTGGCAGTAAGTGTGGTGAATTTTTTAGCCGTATGTAAATGGCTGCAGAGCATACAGCACAGCGCCTAGGCAAGAAAGGCGAGCACAAAGCGTGATAGCCAACAAAAATGCAGCGAACGTGCGCACTAAAAGTAAACGCACAAAACATAGCAAACCGGGCGCGAAAAATGCAAATGACAAAAAACACTAAGCCAGCATTAAACATAATGATACACTTTTCACACAGAGCAGCCGTCAAGTCCTTTAAATTATTTCTAATCTGCGGGTAGCCGCCATTTTTTAGGCAAATTAGCCGCACACTGCAAAGTATAAACTATTAAAATGTATATGTATGATGTGTATATACATACACATAGAGAGACACACACGATAATTTTAGTTCAAGGATTTCATTATGTTCTTCTGCGCATTTTAAGGAGCAATTTGTAAATAATATCGCTCATTTGACTTGTGTGACCGCCTTTTTCTTCTTTTTTTTTTCTCTGTTCAGAGCAAATTTGTGTATGCATTTTTCACACGCTTTCTATGTGCTTAGCTGCTTTCGCTTATTTTACACACCTTCATATACGAATGTGTTTTGACCGCAAATATGGAGTGTAACCAGTTTTTATTTAAACAGCAACTAATTTTAATTTAACTGTTTTTATTCTCTAAATCGCGCAGCACCGTTCACAATTGCACGCGCGCCAACTCTGAATGCCAAAAAACTTTGCACAACTGCACAAAGTGGCCAGTTCTTTTTAATGGTCATGGCAATGGTGACTTTTGTGTGCACTACTTTATATATGTATACATACGCACCACAATGAAAAAAGTCGAAAACCGCTACACGGTAGTGTTTTGTTTGTATTATTATACTTGATTATGAAAATATTGGTGACTTTAAATGCACTTTAGATGCAATCGTCACATAACTATGCAGACTTTGATATTTTAGTTGTACCGTATATGCCCAACTAAGTGTGTAGCGCCGTTTTCCGTTCGCACGCGTTTTGTAGCACTCTGTCACCCAATAATGTGGCGTGGTGTGTTTCTTTGATCAATGTGGCAGCACTGGTCGCTTGCCTGTAAATGAAATTAATGGACATAAATGATAATGGTCTGTTATTTCTTTAATATGTATAATGTATATATTTTTCAATCATTTCAATTAATAATTATAAAATTTCGTTAGTTGTTATCTTAAGCTACAGTGGCAACTATGGCAACTCTACAACTGTATGGTTCTGGATTTTTCCACTCTAATTTGTGTGCACACTGTTTTTTTGCCGGCCTTTTCTGCATGCAGATGAACTTCAATAAATAGTGTAATTATTACAATAAATTAAACAATCAAAATGGCTGACGATGAGCAGGACGATCAAAAGGAGTATCGCTGGGAGACGGGATATGAGAAAACATGGTAATCTCTGTCAGTTCTTATTATTGCTGTTTACTATAATTGGTCAATTTGCTTTCGCAGGGAAGCCATCAAGGAGGACGACGATGGACTGCTGGACGGTGCCATTGCCGAGCTCATACAGAAGGCGAAACGCAAGCGACAGGCGGAAAAGACGAAACAAAATCGTTTGGGCATGATGCGGCACATGTTCATCGTGCTCGATTGCTCCGAGGCGATGAGCGTGCCCGATTTGAAGCCCACCCGTTTGCTGTGCACCCTCAAACTGCTGGAGATCTTTATTGAGGAGTTCTTCGATCAGAATCCCATCAGTCAGCTGGGCATCATAGCGCTAAAGGCAAAACGTGCCGAGAAAATAACCGAACTGACGGGCACATCGCGTGTTCATCTGAAGGCGCTGGCCGGGTAAGTAGATATCAATCACCCAAGAGATGTATACTTAAAGAGATTATTTCTATTTCGAATTGCAGCATGGCCAATGTGTCGCTGACCAGCGAACCTTCGCTGCAAAATGGCCTGGATTTAGCGTTGAAGACACTTAAGGTGGTTCCTTCGCATGCGTCGCGTGAAATTGTCATCATAATGGGCTCACTGACGACCTGTGATCCCGTGGACATTAATCAGACTATTGATGAGCTGAAGAAGGAGCGTATACGCTGCTCCGTTATATCGTTATCGGCCGAAATCCATATCTGTCGCTATCTGACGCAACAGACGATGGGCACCTTTGGTGCTGTGCTGGATGATTCACATTATCGTGACCAGCTGCTGTCACAGGTGGATCCGCCACCGGCTGCCAAAACGCAGGACAATTCACTGATACGCATGGGCTTTCCGCACAGCAAGAACGAGGTCGAAGGCAAGGATGAACCGCTCTCCATGTGCATGTGCCACATTGAGAATCTCGAGGAGCCCAGCGGACTGTCAACGACCGGCCATCATTGCCCCCAATGCAACAGCAAGTATTGTGAACTGCCCGTCGAATGCCAGTGCTGTGGCCTGACTCTCGTCTCGGCTCCGCATCTGGCACGTTCCTATCACCATCTGTTTCCTGTGCCCAACTTTGAGGAGCTGCCATTTGAGTCGGTGCCACCGGCGGCGCCCGATTGCGGCAGCCTGCGCAAATGCTATGCCTGCATCAAAGTGCTCAACGGGTTGACCGACAAGAGTGTGTTCAAGTGCGGCTACTGCAATCAGTTCTTTTGCATCGATTGTGATATATTCATCCATGAGACGCTGCATGCCTGCGTCGGCTGCAACACCATTCCAGGCGTTGCCGGTTTGGTCTACCAAAAGCAGAGCGGCAAAACTCAGAGCGGCGACACTCAGCAGCAACAGCAGCCGAAAACTATGCTTCCCTCCACCTCGAAGCAGCGCGTTGAATATAATATGTAATCCAATGCCCCATCTTGGGACCTCATCCGATTTAGGCGTAATGCATGCATTACTGAATGATTGATATGCGTAGACTTAGTTAGACTTAAGCGTATAAGTTGCATTTAATATGCACATATAAATTGTTGCCGCTAAGTTTTTGTTTGAAATATATGTATATATATCGGAATACAAGATAAGTCCAAATAATAATCGTGTTAAACTAATCTTTATGTATATATATATATTAAGCTTAACTTCATTTATTAACTCTAGATTCAAGAGTAAAAGTCAATCCGGAAGTATTTTGTGACGTCACATTATATACTTTGATTTTAATTAGAATTAATATTCCGGTTTCTTCAAGTCATATGCTAATTTAAAATACAATTTATTTTTTCATCTTTCGAATGGGATTTACTCAACCGCAGCGTATATCAGCTACGACCAGTTTGGATACTTTTATTTTATGTTACTACAACTACTTAATTATGGATACAATAGGTTTTCTGCTAGCTGTTGTTGTAGTTGTTGTCATTCACAGTTAATTCTTGTCATTTGGTTTTTACATTTGTTGTGCGGCTCTCGCGAGTTCAACGCCAACGTTTGCCGCATTCGGTCGCGTTTTCTAAACATACTGTTTTGATATATATATAAATTTATTATATACGAGTATACGTTTTTGAGCTGGCTTTTTAGCAGGTGTTTTCATTTCCAACTCGTCATTAATCATCCAACAGTTTAACATATTCACTTATAATAGACGCAGAGGTGTGTGAAATTGCCAGTTCTTAATTGGTCAGTCGCAAATTGGCGGGTAAGTCGAGGATATTTTATATTTTATCATTAAATATATAATTTGTAGTAAAAGTTGAAGTATTTTGAAGTTCCGACTAAGAAAGTAAGTTAAAACCCAAGCGAGACCCTTTTTGGCTAGGGTATGCAAATAATTTGGAGCACAAATATAATTTATTGGGTTTTATGGTTTTGTTGGCATACAGCTTTATGGCTAAAACCGAACGTCAATGACACAGCCTGAAACGAGTTGTCAACTGGTTTTGACTAAGTTAAACCGCAAAATATTCAGGTATAACAAATACTCAAATAACCATAACAAAATGGTTTTCAATTTGTTTATCTTTTGTGTAAACATTTAAATAAACTCTAACAAAGAATCATATAAAAGATATTGTTATTTAAATAAGTTTATTTTGATAGTATGCGGCATTTTTCTGTATTCTTATTATGATAATAGAATGAATATAAACTGAACTTGTTTCGTTAGTTGAAAAAAATATATTTTGTAAAATTCTTTATTTACATTTTACATTCCGTCAAGAACCGCAAAAAAACCCAATCGGAAATTCTTTATATAAGGTATACGAGTATATATTATACGAGTATATAATATATGAAACTGACTCATTCTTTATAAGATGTACTCGTAAGAGAATAACAGTTGTATAAAACATCATCTCATTGAAAAGCACTGCAAATAGCCTTTTATTCTTTTTATTGTTAATCAAAATATCAATCAATCAATATGTTAATGGAAGTACTTAAAGTTGTTATTTGAATTGACCTATAAATTCACAGCAGATCTTTTTGTATAAAAGCTGAGCTCTCGAGAAAAAAATAAATAAATAATAAAAAAATAATAGCCTGACTTGTGAGCAGCAAAAACCTGTTTATCAATACAGAGATTTGTGCGAATAACTGATTTTGTATCCATTTGCTTATTAGCTGTTTTCCATGTAGTCACACAGACCCTGACAATGACAGACACTTTCCATTGTTGCCCTTGCCCCGTTGCCCCATCGAGCGTTGCACATACAAAATATGTCATTGGCGCAATCAGAGAGATCTACATTTAGCGACTGACTAAATAGCCACAATTCGCGCTTAACTAGCCAGACAGTTTAGTTTTATTCAAACTAATTGCTGGACCTCTGGCACAATGTGCTATATCTGCATATATTTAGTCGTACCTCTTCCGCATCTGGGTAGCCGCACCTGTCTGTCTGATATGCAGCTGTGGCTCAGACAAAAAATACACTCAGCGCAACAGCTCGTAATTAAATCAATGATGTTCTATTGATGTGAATGTGCATTTTTTTGTTACTGGCCACAATTTTTTAGTGAACCTTTTTACTTTTTAATTATTTTTTTTTATTATTTTACTATTATTATGCTGTAACAATAATTGAATCGTTAAAAGATAGCTCAACATTTTCCCTGTGATACGCCAACAATTGCCGGCAATTAATGCGAGTCAAATTGCTTAGAATAAATTTTGATGGGCTTGTTTTGGCACTTATTTAAAGTTTTGCCATCATTAGGCGAAAATTGCATAGGCAAATTTGTGCTGAGGAATATAGGCAGACAGCGCTTTCATTAGCCTGGCCCGAGGGCCCAAAAGCCAACCAAAAATTTTCTAATAATTTATGCCCCGACATTGCGCCTAAAAGTGTGCTGTATAATTTAGCAGCCAGGCAACCAAAGCAACTTTTGATGCTGTAAAGTTTTTGGACGGCTAATCACTTGTTAAGTTATTTGCTGAGGCATCTACGAGGAGTCGACTCTCAAATGGTAAAGGGTTGAATGGGTAGGGTATAGGTTCCTTTGGGGCAACCAAAGTATTTTTGGCATGTTTGACTAGGAAATATTTTTGCTTCTCCCATTGAATCTGTTCAACAACATTTTCCAGCTATTCGCATAAGTTTCACGCAAATTGGCAATGCATATTAATATGCCTAACATTTTGTAATTTATAGTAACTGATTAGTTGGTGGGCGTGTTTGAAAATGATTCAGCACATATTTATTAAAACTCACTCATGCATTTTGAAAGCTTTGAAAAATAAACATAATTTTCTTTTTTATTAAAAATGTTTTATTTATTATATATTGATAGTTATAATCCACTGGTATCTTACTCTTATCTTAATCGAATGAACGAAAAGTTGGCATTCAAAATAAAAATATTTTTTATTTAATTTTAGTTAAAATTATGATAATCTCAAATCTCGTAATCCAGTTAAAAATTACGCCGTAAACGAATTAACATTTTAAAAACAAAACAAAAAAAAAACACATTTTGACAGTTGAGTAATGAAAAAAGTCAAGTGTGTAAACATAAACCAGATAATCCCAAGTATTATAAATAAATAAGCAAGATTTTTGTTATGAGCAAATTGTTGTTTATAATTCAATTTTTAAAGGCTCGTGCATGAAACAAACAATTGTTAAAAGACTGAAGCATGTCAGACTGATTAGCACTTACTTCAGGGGCTGGGCCTCTTATAAATATAATTTCGCTAAACAAATGAATTAGTGAGCCAAACACAAACAAAAAAAAAACGGCTTTGCATCCAATAAAATGTTAATTAGCATTTTGAGCCGATAAATCTGTAGCTAAGAGTTATATTGTTTCGTCAATTAAGAATGGCCCATTGGTGAAATTGAATGGAAATGTGAGAAAACTCAAGGGGAACAGGGAATCAAATATTTCTACTAGTGTGAACCACTTACTATTATTACTATTACCATTATTATAGTACATAAACATGTGAAATCACTTTCAATGTCCTTCAGTTAGACACTTCAATACTCTGTGTTACTCTGCAGCTGACAAACACTTTTTAATACCACTTTTTTATCAAACGTATTTTTTATGGGCATTTCTATGAACTTTACATCTTTTTTTTATTATTATTTTAATTTGTTGACCATATTTGTTTTTTGTATCCGTTTTTTTCTTCTTCTTTAATATCATTCTTGTCATGTTATTAATAAATATGTTGTTTTTTTTTATTTGACAGATGAAATATTTATCACAATAGCAAGCAAAGAATGGGAAATTTGTGCATTTATCAAAGCAAACAGCAAACAGATGGCAAATAATTTCCGTTATAATTGAAATCCGATCCCAACAGGCCCAACAGACCCCTTTCTCCCCTTAACTTTCACACATTGACAATTAATGCCATAAATGCAGTTTTTTTTTATTTGTTTAGTAATATTAATTGCAATTATTCAATACATTTTGCATACAAGCTCAATTATTTTAAATTACCTTTTGTTTAATTGCTAATTTTATAATCTGTGGGAAACAAAATGAAGCATATTTAGTTGTATACTCTGTATATACTCTTAGAGCTCAGTACGAGCAGTTGTAATATAAATATATATATATATATATATATATATATATATATATATATATATATATATATATAATATCTGCTAAAAATACAATTGTTTTGTAGGCTTAGGCAATTAAGTTACTGATTTTTGATTTTTGCTATCTTTGAATAGCATAAGAAAACTTTTTTTTATATAGGTTATCTCCTAGTCGAGCGCATCTCTATTGTCCAATAAATTATATAGCCAAAATTATGTTAACTTAACTTGTTTACCTTGAAGCGTGGCAACTTCAATCTTCCATTACAATTTTGATGCACGCAATTGCAATTATAATTCACTTAAGACAATACACATTATAAATTACCGATCATTAAATGTAATTGTAAACATAAAAATGGCAACTATTGCCAGCTATTCTTGGAGTTGCCTTATCTATCAATTATGGTTCAAATGTTGTTGTGGCAAAGTTCTTTGTAATTCTATTTTTTGTTTTTTATACATTTTAACACGTTGTTTTGCGAAATGGAATGCATTTCCTATAGCTGTCAATAAAATTGGGAAAAAATCACATTACTCCACATGAGGGTTTACTATTTATAATCTGGCAACATTGGTAAAATTCTTTAATAGCAAGTTGTAATACCCTGTAAGTGTGCGGATGTTGTTTATATTTAAAAGTGAGTCTTTAACAGAGCAATTAAATGGCATTTGTACTACAAAGCTTTAGAATTTACATAAGTGGTACATGTAAACAAAATATTTGCAGTCTTTCGATTTAGAGTCAATGAAAAGATAAAATTGCAGGGTATCTGCTTTTACATATACAAAACAGTCAACGTCTTCTGTTTTGGGGTTGTTCTTGTCTCGTCTCTTTTAAGTTTTAACGGTTATGTTCGGCTTCGTATTTTCGCGTGCCTTGTTAATTTTAGTCGCGACTTTACAACAACTCTTGTTTGTTAATTTGGTATGTTAATAATATATTGCAATTCATTTCGCATCAATTTGTGTTTTACTTAGTCCGGCACAAAAGAAACGGGAAAAAAGTGTGCGAATATATGAAATACAATTAAAAGAAACGTGAATCTTGAATAAATTAAATAAGTAAATAAACGCATCGAATTGTTTCCTTTTTCTTTCCAGTTTGTCACTTCACAAATCCGGGTGGCTCTTTAAGTGTATGGTTTTTATTTAAGTATATAATAAAAATGCATAACAATTTGTGAAAATATTTGCTGCAAAGTTTTCGTGGAGTGCATTTCGTGCCAAGTTGTGAATAAGTAAAAGTCTTGCAAAAAATAAATAAACTGTGGTTAAAAAACAAACGAATTACAAATAGGTAAATCCAATATTAAATATAAATTGTAATCAAGCAAATATTGTTGTGTAGAGTTGTGTTTGTTGGCTGCCACTTGAGATTCTCTCAGATCATTTCTCTCTAGAGATCCTCAACTCTCATTTGCTACTATTATTATTACCACGACTTACTTTATCGTATAGTTTATAGAGCTTAGTTTCTGTTAGAGTTAGAGTATGTCCACTTCGGCTACTTTTATAATACTTTTTGCGATCTCCACTTTTTATTTTACGTGGTTTGTTTTTGAACTACTTTCTTTTTTATTTATTTTTTAGTTATTCATATAAATTTGTTTACGCTTTTTAGCAACGATAATGAGAAACTTTGTTTTTTTTTTTACATTAATGACATAATTTTGGGCTCTTTTAGTGCAAAATGTTTGTTCGTTCTCTGTTCCACATTTGGAGCCATCTCGTGTCTTTATTTTATGCTCACGGAAATGTAGTTTCATGATCTGTCTTTCAATCATAAAGCATTTGCAATGACTCACAGATTACGATTAGGGTATACAGGGTGCCCTATTTCTATACTCTGCCCAATGTGATTTAAAAATCTCAATGTCTTACTTCATTGCAAGGAATTTATTGAAAATCGTAAACTTAAAGCCGCCTGACGACAATTTGTTTAAATTCACAATGATAACACTGATTAAAGTAATCTAATTAATTATCTACTCGTGATTAAATATGATTTGTATTTATAATCTGGGCAAACTTTCTAACACTACAAATTCTATAGAACCTTATCAGTTACTGTTCAAGAATTACTAGAATACATACTATATGTATATATATATATATATCTCTTGTAAAATTGGTCTGCTGATAATATATTTGATTTTTAGAGTGCAGTTGTGGCAGACATTTTAGCAGTTATTCTTATCAAATACAAAGTAGACTAGTGCCCCTGATGTAGTACTTTATATGTCTTTTAAAAGGTTGTTGAAAAGCGTCTGTCGGCAAAGAATATCAAACTTGTAAAGACGTTTCGAGAGGCCCAATTAAAGATTGGAAACATATTCGACTTCAACTGAAATCAAACTTTCGATTTGAAAATTGAAAATTTATATGAAAAATAGACAAAACATAATCGAACTTTCCTAATACTTGTGATTCTTACCTCTAAAATATATTATTATCAAATGCAAACATGAATAAAGGGAACCTTAATGAAAGTTTATAGAACGAACCCCTTTTTACTTTGAAATGTGTACAACACAGTCTAATAGAAATTCCAGAAAAATTAGCTAAAAAATGGTTATAAGACTGGGAAACAGGTAAGCTAATTAAACCATCTACAAAAGAATACTTTATGTACATTTTATTTGGCTATTTTTTTTCCAGTTGAGAAACATTTTGTCGTAATTAGCTCGCTAGAGTAACCCTTGCCAGTGGCTTTGACAAATGTCAAGAATGCTTCCACTGCAGTCATAGGCACTGGAAAAGCACCGTTCATCTCCGTAGCCATTAATACGGGTAAATGTGGAAATGCACGGCATACGGTGCTTCAAAGTCACAAGCAATTTACAAGCCACACTGAGCACTCAAAAAGCCGCATTTAAATACACGCCGTTGTTGTAAATACAACAAACAACATCCAAATGAACAATGAATTTCCATTTGGATTTGTTCTTTTTCCTTTTTTTAAAGAAAGTATTTATATGAATAATGTAATGAAAATGTCCACACTCTACACTTCAACAAAATTGAAACTTTCCAAAAATAACAAAACAAAAATATTTTTATATATATTTTGTATTATTTTCTATTTGTTTGGGCTCATTCAGCGCGAGTTCAGTGACTTTACTCTGTAACTGCTACCGAGTCTCTATTTTCACTAGATTTAATTGTTAGAGGCAGAGATAAAATCGCTGTGTTTTGAGCCTGAAACAAGCCAATCTGCGCATTTTATCAGAGTTGCAGCATTATTATCAAGCTGCACTTGACTAGAGACACAAGTGCAAGGAAGTGCAAGATATTATTGTATCAAAGGCAAAGTTTGAGAAACAAATTCATAAAGTTCTTCGCGTGGCTCTTATAAATCGCATAAAAGTTCTATAAAGAAGAGATCGCTAAATTAAAAAGATACCTTTAAGAGTTACAAAGCGTAGAATATCAAGAGCAATATTAAATTTTCAGTTATTATATCTTTTAACTTATATTTTCTCCCGAATGAATGCAATTACCTTCATAAATCTGTTGTCTGTGGATATACCAGAAAGGATTATTATACTAAGGATTATTACACTACACTACTATAAAAGTTAATGTGGAAGCCACCCAATTTGAACTTGAAATTCTTCTGTGAGCTTAGTAAGCAATTAAGATCAAATTATTCCGTAAGATTTCGACAAACAAGCATATGACTTGGATAGAATGCCCTACACATATGCATGTTGTATTACTTTTGTCACCTTTTTGTATTCTTATCATAATGCAACACTAAATAACCTTTATAATGGCTCAAAGTAAAACCCGCCTGCAATAATTGGAATTATCTCTCTGAGAGCATCTACTATTTTTTGGCATAGCTCATTATTTCAGCTGCCCTCGCTGCGAGATGTTCTTGAGCGGACAGGTACGGTATTTTTCTACTAGGTCCAAATGGGTTATGAATGTGTGCGAGCAGAGCAGCAGCATTGTTAGCGGATCGCGCAGATCCTTGAGTGCATGTGGAGAACGCAGCAACTCTCTATCCTTGTCTTTTGCTGAGTGAGCTGCCACTCGATTATACATTTTTTAAATTTGTGGCCTGTGTGGTAGTTTAACTGTTGATCAATTTTGTGACCACAGTCTGTAAAATGTATGATGCAAAAAAAAGAAGCAGGGTATCAAAAAACAGGGTCTCAACAGGATCATGCCAAAGTGCGCCGACAACTTGTCGCACAAACAGTTTCGCATGTCGAGACAATTATACCCCTTTTAAGATTAGCACTAGGCAATCTCGTTAAAAAAATTGATTAGAGTAATAACTTTGGCTTAACAAATTATATAGTATAATAATTACCATCAATTCTTAAAAGATGTGTTAACAAAAACTTAAATAGTGGCAGTCAGAGAACAAAAGCATCAAATCTTATCTAATCTACTTCAAGTCTATTACAGATCAGTTTTCAAAAGTGTCACGTGTAAATTGCAATCCTAAAGTGTAAAATGTAAAATGCAAGTTTAAAATCACGTTTTTTCGATTTAAGTAAGTTAAATATTAGAAAAACTCTCTCATCACGAGTCTCTTGAGTCTAAAGCCTGTAAATATTTGCCAGAAAACAAGTACACAGAGCAGATCATAAATTATATATGCCTGGGAGGGAGAAGTGGCTTAAGTTGTTTTAATTATTTTATAAGCAGCTGTCAAAAGTATTTAGGTAATTTATTTATTTTGCCTCAAGGTGCTAATAGTCTGTCTGTTAATGCCACACTTAATAACCGACCCCTCGCTGGCGCTGATGGAGCACCCCACTGTAGTTGAAGGGAAAGAAAGTACTTCAGTCTTTATCTAAACAAGACCATTGCAAATGTCTTTGCATTCCAAATAATAACACAGAAATATGCCCAGATAATGCCACATCACAGGTTGAGTTCAAGATAATGAACAACAACAACAATGCAGGCCAATTGCGAAATTAATGTTATCAAGTCGTCGACACAACATGGAAATTATGTTCGCCAAACACACACACCCACAAACACACACACACACTCCTAGAACACACAGTTGAAATCGCCTTATCTGAACGTCTGTCAGCAAATGCCTTATAGATGAATGGTGCCTGCCTTAATTACATTGGCCATAAAGAGAATCAACGTTTATTGGCTTCAGGCCGACTTTGCACTTGGCTAACGCGTGTTTCCCTAGACTTTAGTGTACCGTCTCGGTGATTAAATCTATCAAGATGTAGCCCCACTTGCGCATTCAAGAAGCCATATATATGTTTATATATAACTACGAACTTTCGTCTGGCCAACATTAATAAAACGCAAATTCTTTTGGTACTCAGACGAAATTAAGTCTTTCAAGTGGGTATTTCCATAAGGTGGGTTCATAAAAAGGCTTCAATTTCTAGACATATAAATGGTTATTTAACGTTATTATAATAATGGAAACTCGTTGTAATTCACTTTTTCGATAGAGATCTGCTGCAGACAGAGAAAATTGCAAAATCAAACTGAGACATACAACAAATATATATATATACATTTATATATGTATATATAAATCAAGCTACATACGTAAAGAGCATGCGTCAATGATCCATAAATTAAATGGATAAAGCAGATATAATAGTAATAAATGTCATTTGTATGGTTCAACTGTATATATATACATATATATACATGTATATTTTGCAAATGTAACTTCGGCCATATTTATCTAACTTGGTTGATAATAATATCAAATGGCAATAGTAAATCGTTAGCACATTGTAAAGGTGTCAAAATCTCAAGAGGCAAACAAATTATTGGCAAAATATAGTAAAAAGGTGACAAAACCTAGTGTAAATATTTGCAGATAATTGAATTGATCAATTAGCAAACACATTCGATATGCCTTATGGGCAAATCTGTGAATCTGTGACGTCCCTGGCTTACTTAATGGCCCAACTGTTGCCGTCGATGACGTCGAAAAAGATCTGAAGTGAATTCAATTTGAACTGGTTAAGTAGCAACTCGAATAGTAAATGTGGTTGGATTGGATTGATTTGCTTTTGGACTGGGTCGGATCTGTTCAGTTGGGTTCTCAATTTCATTTAGTGTCATTACACGCTAACTAGGCGATTATTATCGATTTAACTTAGGTCAAGAAACTCGCTTTGCCAATTGATTTTTATTTCTTGTTTTGCGGCGTGATTTGACTTACAAGTTTGTCTTGCATTGCATTTGATTTTGATTTTGATTGTTTTTATTTTTTTTGTCTTTGTCTCCTTGGTATTTTTTGGTGTTTGCGGCTCGAGAAATTTTCAAAATGTGCCCCAAGCAAATGCATCGAGTCATTGATCTTGCTCGAGGTCTGTGAGCTGAACTTTGGAGTGTGTTTTTTTTTTAGAGCCATCTGTTGGTCAAGTTGACGTTGACTGGTGGCTGTTGTTTACGTTGACGTGTTGTTCTGGTTATTGTTTGTGATGATTACCAATTGCGCCATACTGTCTAGAGTTGTGATTTGTGCGCCAATCTTTACAATAGATATTATTATGGGCTTAGAGTTTTACTTAGAAAGTTTAACAAACGTATTTTATTCATTTTTATATATTTGATATTTGTTTGTTTTTCATTGAATAAAGTGATTATGAAAAGACCAAAATACATAAAACATTCAATTTGCATTTCGTAAGCTTTGCTGATTAAAACCTTTGCGTAAATGCATTTAAAATAAAAGTTAAATAACTCGAAGATCAAATCTAAAAAAGATTTCAAAAATAATACGCTCAACCTTAATTTAAAAGTTACTCAACGAGTATTTTTCCAGCTGTTTCTGCTTGATCTTTGGTGCGCCGTCCACCCACTCTTCACTCCCCCTAACCATATGGGTAACTGTGTCAGGGTTAATTCATATTAAATAGTCAAAAAATCAACGTCATTACCAACAGCAAACAATTGTAAACATTCTATGAGTAGTTTTACGTGTTATAATTTCACAAAATTTACATAGGTTCGTCGATTGCAGTTGCACTCTGCCAATGGATTGGGACTTGTAAACGGCGCTGAGATGTGCGAACGTGCCTAGTTTTATATATTTAAAGGGCCGAACGCTCGTTTACAAGTGCCCAGTTAGCGGTCAGACAATGTACTTTGCAAGCTGTAAACGTATATTCCACATAATATGCAAGTCGGATCAAAACCGTCCGGCTAATCAGTGGCACGAGCGCCATACGCTGGCGGGTTCCACTTGGAAATCAACTGTGATCGCGACTGTGAGATACCCTAAACATATATGTTCTCTATAAATGAAATAAATTAGTAGCTAGATCAACAAAGCAATATATTTTTATGCATGTATATTTAACAATTTATTAATCGGTTCAAATTGATTTAATGTTAACTTCTTTTCATGACTGGCTTCTAGTTGGTAATGCCGTTTCTACGCTATAAAGTTAGACGCTTGTGACGTCAAATGTGATATGGCCAAACTTAATCTACTGAACTTATCTTAACTGGCAGAGTTCAACAAATTGTTAGAAGAGCAAGCCAACAATAAATCTTCCCCAAATTCAAAGCACACAAATCGGTTTGAACCGGAAATCCAGCGATAGATGGAAAATGCTACAACTAAACAACACTCGGTTCGCTTTCGTTAAGAAAAAGTTGTTAACAAATTATTGTTGCTTGTTGTTGTTGTTGCTTGCTTGTTGTTGTTGTTATTATTAGTAGCCGGCAGGCAGGGCAAATGCTTTAAGCGCTTCAGCGCCAACGCGCCACGATCAGAACGACTTTGGAGCGCGTCGCGCGCGGTCGATGATTTAAATACATTCGTATTCGTATACGTATCGTAACTTTGTGCTCGAAAAAAGAAAAAAAAAGGAAAAAAAACAAAACGTTAACAACTTTTACTGGAAACGTCAGCCGTTGTCAATTTTGTGCTTGAAGTGGGACACTTGTGATATTTGTTGGCCCTGAAAGAAAAAGTACGTGAAATATTTACAAAACGTTGTTTACATTAAATAAGCATAAAAGGACTTTAAGCAAGAAATTAATATCTGTATCTATACTATAACTATAACATAAGTGGCTCAAAGAAGGAGTAGTAAGTGGAAGTGTGTGTTTGTGGCCAGTTTCTCAAATATTTCCTGTTTTTTTGGTTCAGTTGCAAAAATGATAGATTAATGTGGAATTATTAAAAATTGTAATGCAAATATCCTTAACTCATTTTCTGGAAACTATATAGTACTTAAAATAATTAAATATTATATAATACCTGCTGATGCTCACCGGAACTTATTCATTTGAGTTTTTGAAAAATGCAGTTGTTGTGAAAGCTAAACGTGCATCATTTATCGCAAGAGCACTTCTAGTACACAAACTGCATACATATATATATACATATATATCTTTTGTTTTTTCAATATATGTTTATAAATATATGAAAACTGAACACACAATATGCGCTTGTTAGGGAAGCCACTCCGACCTAATTTGAAACTGGTTTCTCTACATTGTCAGAGTCCATCTAGATTTATTTATCTGGTTAACGCAGTCACAGTTGACATTATAGAAAATTAAAGTATTTCTATGTATTTCCAACGAAATCCATGCCTAAAACTTATTAACATACTTGAAACTACGAACAAATTGGAATATGATCTTGGTTCGACTGGAGTGAAAACACTCCGAACTGCATGCAATTTAAATTCGATTATAGGCGATTGTTGTCAACTTCAGTCATAAATTGTTATATTTTAATATATATGCGTATTTTTAAGACTACTAAAATTGTACGAATTGTCATTTTTTGCCATTTGTGTAAATTTGTGTTTACTTCCTCAGTCAGTCGGCTAAATAGTGATATTTACATGGACACTTCGAGAGTTGTGGACTTACCCTTGTAGAGAACGTGCTTGGCATTAGTTAAGCTTATTTTAATGACTTGATCACTCCCAATTTGTATGCTCAACGCTAGTCAATAATCAAGCTATAAAATTTGACCTATCAAATTGTGTGACCTTCGCACTGAATTGCGTGGGAAATATAATTTGAGATGCGCCCATTAATCAGCCATCATCGAAAATGAGTTGGCTGAAATGCGGAAACGGTTGGGCCGTATCAAGTTTTTGTGCATATGCCAAAAATCGATTATGATTTCTTATTGATTACTTATCAGCTGAATTCCATGGACACACATATACATATATAAGCCATAAAAATAGAAACGCAAACGAAAACCGCTTAGTCACTTTTAATTTAGACAGTTTTACGGCACGGTTCAAGGGTCATAAATCCAAAATTCACTGGTAATTACATCAAATTCGTGTGTTAAAACCAAAAAACTGCTACGGACTAATCCGGCCAACAAATATTTCTGATTAGATAGCGGTGAAGTGGGGCGCGTGCTACATTTGAGTTCGTAGAATTATTGACGTTGACACTGATATTGGCTTATTGGGCGCTATCAAAATGTCTAAAACATTACAAAGTACCGGCCACTTCGTAGGTGTAGCTGACCAAATATCAATTTTAGCCAAATGCGATAACCGTTTATGGCTCTGCATTTTTCTAGATACTAGACTTAACTATATTTAGCTGTTGCTTGATGGTTTGGTTTTAAGTGGGATTCGGGCTTTGTGACACTCAAGCAATTTCAACAAATAAAAAGATTTTGGATTTGATGGGCGACAAAGTATTGATAGCAATAAAAGTATATTTAATCATCTCGCAATATTGTAATAACATAGTGGATTTTTTTCAATGTGTATTCTTTGCCCTTGATTAATAATAATCTGGAACATATTTTTTTTGAATACCACAAATTACATGTTTATATGATTAACATAAAAAAAATGACAATTATCCGCTTAGTGAACTTGTTTTTATTCCTATAGAACCCAGTTGCAATTCATAAATTGCTCTTGACTTGAACAAAAGAAATGTAAACAAAAATACTTCATTGTATAACTTGGTTATTATATAAAGTTGATGACGTTTGTATCTGAGTAAAAGCAATTATTATTCTTATGCCTTTCAAATAATCAGCTGAAGTGAATGCATGAATGTGGCAAAGCGAATGTAAAAAGAGTATAAATTTGAGTTGCTCTGTTATTTTGCTTAATAAATCACACAAAATGACAATACTAAAACTGAAAGAGACACTCAAGAGCTAGGTAAACAAATTGAATGTTCTAAAAGGCCGACCCGAATCGAGGGAATCTATAAAAACTGAACTAACTCTCAGTTTGAAATTTATCTAATCGCCATGTCTCTGTCTCAATAAGTGTGTGTGTGTGTGTGTGTGTGTGTAATTGTGTGTGTAATTGTGTTGTTTCAGCCGTGCTTGGCATGACAAACCACATTGAGTTGGGCCATTAAAATAACTTGTTGCGATATGAAACAAACTTGAAGCTCGAGCGTCACAGGTAAACATACATAATAAAACCCAGTTGCTGCCTTCAGCTTATCGACATCTATTGAGGGCTTTCGAGGGATATGATAAGATATGCATGACCTGGACAATGTCTAATCGATCAGTTTTCATTCATGTTTAGCAAATGCTCCCCTCTGTCCACAGTCAATCATATTAATAATGCACACAGCTTGAAAGTACGCTTATATTTCTGTTCTTGAGACTAAAGTAAACCAATAATTGTTTTTTTTTTCTGTCTGATGGCCACTTATTGAATTTGTATTATATGTTTTCGCTGGCTTCTGCTCAAGTGATTTTTATTTTGCTGCGAGATTTGAAAAATAAAAAGAAAGTCACATTGAAATTAAACCTGACGATTGTCAAATGTAGATTGGCATCGATGTTTAATGCAAAGTTTCAATAAGAATTCTAGCACTTGTTATTGCTATGAATTATGATTTAAGTTTATAAAATTTAACTCCGTTCTTGCTATAATTTTAAATCGTAAAATATATTCGATTCCTGCAATAACATTAATTAGTCAAATTGAATTGTTCTTTTAATTGAGCTCATATACAGAAAAATATATCTGATGCCATTCTTTTATTCCTTTATATTTTAAATTAAAAGTAAATGAAAGAAAACGTTTTAAATATTGAATAAAAATTGATACTAAAGCTTAAACTTCTCAATTTGCAGCTATGGTCAGACTGTGGAATTCTCTAACCCGCCGTAAGACGGACGATGTCGACGAGGGTGAATCGAAGCTGGCCCGTGTGCTGAATCTGTTTGATCTGACGGCGCTGGGTGTGGGCAGCACATTGGGTCTTGGCGTCTATGTGCTGGCCGGTCAAGTGGCCTACAATATTGCTGGTCCGGCGGTGACCATATCATTTTTGATAGCTGCCGTTGCCTCGGCCTTTGCCGGCATTTGCTATGCCGAGTTTGCGGCTCGAGTGCCCAAGGCGGGCAGCGCCTATGTGTACAGTTATGTGACGATTGGCGAGTTTGTGGCATTCACCATTGGCTGGAACCTGATACTGGAGTATGTGATTGGCACCGCTTCGGTGGCGCGTGGCTTGAGCGGCTACTTTGACTCGCTGATTGACAACAACATGTCCAAGGCGCTCAACTCGACGATGCCCATCAAGGTTAGCTTTCTGGGCGACTATCCGGATTTCTTGTCCTTTGGCATGATTCTGCTGCTGGCTGCCCTGTTGGCCTTTGGCGCCAAGGAGTCCAGTTTCATGAACAACATCTTCACGTGCGTCAATCTGGCGACCATTGCCTTGGTGCTCGTTGCTGGTGGCATGAACGGTGAGTGTTTATTTAATTTGAATTTATTTCTAATCAACTTTTAAGTTACTAATTTTAAACACCGTCTGCTTGTTGACTCACAGCCAATCCGGATAATTGGCGCATTCCCGCCGAAGGACTGCCCGAATGGGCTGGAACCGGTGGCTTTATGCCCTTTGGCATTGCTGGTGTGATGGCTGGAGCAGCCAAATGCTTCTACGGCTTCGTTGGCTTCGATTGCATTGCGACAACCGGCGAGGAGGCTATCAATCCCAAGCGCAACATTCCCTTGGCCATTGTGGTCTCACTGATCATCATCTTTCTGTCATACTTTGGTATCTCCACCGTGCTGACCATGATGCTGCCGTATTATGAACAAGATCCGGAAGCACCCTTCCCTGCCGCCTTCGATGCCGTCGAATGGTATACGATCAAATGGATTGTAACAATTGGTGCCGTATTTGCGCTCTGCACCAGCCTGTTGGGTGCAATGTTCCCACTGCCCCGCATCCTGTATGCGATGGGCAACGATGGCATTCTGTTCAAGCGTCTGTCCAAGGTGCATCCGTATACAAAGACACCGCTGCTGGCAACCATAGTCTCTGGCATCTTTGCTGCACTAATGGCGATGCTGTTCAATCTGGATCAATTGGTGGACATGATGTCCATTGGCACACTGCTCGCCTATACGATTGTGGCCATTTGTGTGCTGGTGCTGCGCTATCAGGATGAGCAGATGACCAAAGTGATCTCTGTGCGTGCACCCAACATCTTCCGTCAGCTCTTTTGCAATGCTTACAAGGAGCCCAACACGATGACATCGGCGATAACCAAAGTTGCCATCGTCGTCTTTTCCATATTCTGCATAATTTGGTGCATCTTCATGCAGGTCTTCGACATGGACTCGACCGGCGGCATTGTGTCACTGAGCCTGATTGGCGCTGTCCTCATCTGCATATGCGTTAGCATTGGCATGCAACCGGTCTCGACCATTGAGTTAACCTTCAAAGTGCCCCTGGTGCCGTTTGTGCCCTGTTTGAGTGTCTTCGTCAACTTGTATCTGATGTTCCAGCTGGATCTGTACACCTGGATACGTTTCCTCATCTGGATTGCCATTGGCTATTGCATATACTTCACGTACGGCATTCGCAAATCAACACAAATTTCCAGAAATCGCAATCATGCTGAAATAGTAGCAAATGCCATGCAGAATCCCGAGCTCTCCGAGCACCATGAGAACCACGCCTTCGAGCCGGACTCGAAGATTGAGAACGGTGTCAAAGCCGCACAGCCGACTTATGAGTATTCGGAAAAGCTTTAGATTCGACTCGGCTAGTCGGAAATTAGAGTGGAAAAGTATTATAAGCGAAGCTGTTTTCACAGCTGACTTTTAACTGAGCAAATATTCCATTTAACTCTTTTATTTATAATGCTTAAACAATTATTTTCTTAGACCACTTCTGGTTTTCGTTTACGTTTGGCACAAGAAATACTTCTTTCACAGTTTTAAATGAAGAAAAATCAAATCCAAAACTAAATGTCAAAGGAATATTCAATTCAGTTAGAGTCCGCCTTGTGAAGTCAGCTTAAATTGTTGTATAGTCAGTTGAACGATTTTTATAAACCCCCCGCACACTTATCTAGTAGGTTCAAATATATCTTGAGTTTAGCTTGCATGTGTTTGTGAGAGAGATGAATAGATTGCGCATAAAAATTAAATGAGTCCTTCAGGTGCTTTGCCCATCTGTATGGATTTGTTATTTTTGTGCGCCTGAAATTGTAGACACACACGACTTTCCCAAAGGCCGCTAAATGTATACTCTATTATTATATTTGCGTTTTGATATTTTTAACAAAATTTTTAATTTTTCAGCGACTCATTTTTATATATATTTCTAAAAACTTTGCTGCCTTTCATTTCTGTACATATTGTTGTGATATTTGTAAATATATATATATGTATATAGTGTTATAATGTTTTGCATTTGTTTATATATATGTATATTTATATGTATTTTTGTCACAATTCTTGTTGTAATAATATTAATAATGTCATACATTCTTATGCGATTCTATTTAAGATATTTAGCTAATAAGTTCCTTTCCCATATGTATAAATATTAGTTAAATGAAACAGAAACGAATTTTCCACAATTACTGTTAGTTAAATAAAACGAAATGTTGTACCAGAAAAGAACAGTTTGATTATTTTACTTAACTTGCAGTTGAAGGTTAAACCTTATCAAATTAATCATATCGTAATCATATATATTAACTATGTATATTTGATTGTGCATTTAGTCGACTCCACATGATGCCTGCGAAAGTTCTTTTTGCAGCTAATCTTATCTTTCGGATTGATCAGCAACATTGTTAAAAGATACCGATACTGGATGATGCATGAGGCATACGGCAACTTTAAAATCACAAGTCGAAAAAATATAAAAAAGAAAAGAACAGTTATCTCAAACATTTCATAGAATACGTAACGATTTTGGCTGGCAGATATTGGACTTTTAGTCCAGATTACAGATATAATTTGGTTTTTGTACATTTTTGAAACAAATTTTATACATGTTATGTTTTTTAAATCCTTTAAAAAAAAGCATATATTCATTAGTATACAATTTTGTTAGTTACAACTTTTGAGATGTGCAAATACCCAGACCCGCATTAAACAGAATATCTGTCGACTAAAAAATGGTTTTAGGTCTTGGCAGCTGCATTCATTTCGACTCCCAGCTAGTTTGGCTAACCAGCTTAGTTAAATGGCAAATAAGCTGGATTTGCCAACTCTTTGAATGCTTCAAAGGAGCTGCAAACTAAAACGCAGTTGGGTAAATAACAGAAGCAAGTCAAAAACGCAAACTCGAGCCAAAAAGCCAGCAGAATGTTTCATGGATAATGCAAACACTCACACACACACATACAGAAACACATATGGATGTGAATTGAAGGCAAATGGTCAACAGAGCGCCACTGAGAAAATAAAAGCGTTTTGTGTGTCTGCCCTTTTGGCCAAGTCCACTTTTGTTCTGCATTCATTTATGCATTTGAAAAGAATATCAAATGGCGAAGGCGTCAAAATAATCGCCACTACTGTGTTTCTTGCAGTGTATTGTAATTTTGACTTTTTTGATATTTTCTGTGTGCACATCTGGGAATAAATGCAATTTTTCACACGCTGTCATTCAACAAAAAATTGCCTAAGATGACTGACTCTCATATTTAGCAGCTTAGCTTTATTAAGAGACTCGCTTAAAGATATTTAAATGCAATACTCTTAATAGTTCCACATAGCTTCTTAAGAGATCCATAACAAGTGTGCACTTATACCTAATTAACAAAAAAAATGCTGCTTGCCCAACATAACGTATGCGTAATTAAATAACAATGCGCGCCCAAAAGTAGGCAATGCTATTTGCCCAACACATTCGAACAAACAATTAAATCACAAGCCTCAAAGTATGCAATATTGAAAAAGCAAAGCAACGACAAATTCGGCACCGAATCTGTTAGTTTCTTTTTGCAGACAATTGTTATTTTTGCCATTGAACAAATATTATATTGATATCACTTTTAAACAAGTGGTACAAAAAAAAAAACAGTTTTCGGTTTAGGATATGCCAAAATACATTTTATTTGTTATGTGAGCAGAGTATTTGCAGGGTATATTGGTATATGGCTACAACGGCAAACCAAAATGCTTTTGAAAATATCGCACAAACACACACAGACTGTGAAAAGAGCGAGCCACATACAAATAGAAACATACACGTGACTGTGTAGCTGTAAATAAATAAACAATAATTTGAGCCGCGTTTATGTACAAATGTGTGTGTTTGTGTGTGTTAGCATAAAACGTAATATAAACGATGTATGTAGAATGCAATGGGAACAGCAGCATTTGGAGGCTGAGAACTGAGCGCTCGATGCGCGATGTGGTTTCATTTGTGAGTTTTAATTAAATACGTTTAAATATTTGTTATTTCCGACAGGCAGACAAACCAACAGCGACCAGGCAACAACGGCAACAACAACAGCAACAACAACAGCAACAACAAATCGCAACAACATGAAAGAGCTGCAGCACAACAGCCACCTGGCAAATATTAGCGAAAAATTAGCAAAGTATTTTAAGCGCAACATGTTCGTCCTGCGGTTTTCAACATCAAATCCTCTGGCTGCATCCTCATGTGGCATCAGTTTCAATGTAAGTGCGCCAGCGAGGCAGGCAGGTGGGAAATGTGGGCAGTTTTGATATTGGAAAACATACATAATTTCGCGATGCGAGCTCATTGCGTGTGCATTTTCATTTATTTATAAATAACGCATAATTAATTTAAAATGCGTGCCTGAAATTGCCGTTAAGTGCTTAATCCTGTAAAATGCAACTGGTCACGCACCAAAACACACAATTTCCTGGACCCGACTCGTTTCGAAATTCATTTTGGCCAATACATTTCAAGTGGCCATCATCTTAAATCCACCAATCTACTTTTTATCTGTTTGAATGTCGTAAATAAAATGTGCGAGGAAAAAGCTTTAAATAAAAATGATGTTATTGCATATGGTAAGTTAACTATGACTATATAAGCCGATTCGCTAAGATATTTATCGTATTCGAATTGATTTACACTAACGAAATAAAATTAATTAAAAGGGGACTTTTAATTGAGTTGATTGGTAACTGAAATTAATTATGCGTAAGCTAATTAAGTAAAAATACAATCAAGCATTTTAATTTGATTTTATTCTATTAATTTTCTATCGGCGACAAAACTCTCATTAACAACATTTTCGTTCTCTCTAAAAAGCCAGTTGGTATATTGCCAAAACGAAAGGCAAAACAAACTAAAGTCCGCAAAAATTGCTAATGATTGCCATGCCCACAATTACCGCTGCTTGATCACAGTGCAATTGTTACCCCTTTCGCCCCACTCTTCCCGTTCTAGCATCTAATTTGGCCGCAAATTTGTGAAAGTCGGAAAGTTCAAAAATTTTACATGCGGTCAACAAAATCAAATTAACTTTTAGTATGTTGGAAATTTTGCAACCACAGCTGGAAACAAGTCTAAAAATTAAATTTTAAATACAACGCACAACTTGAGAGCGAAGGGGGATCGGGAGGGGAGAGGTTGATGAAGGTTGATTGTTGTTTACATACTCGTATAATAGTCCGATCACCATCAATTAAGAAAATAATCCGCGCATTATGTGAATAGTATATAAATATTATTTGACAGCAGACCAGTGGCAAAAACTGTCGTCGAGTGGTCATCACAGCAACAGGAGCACCAGGCGCCCATGGCAGATGAGTGGTGGTAGGGTGGGTAGGTTCAACAATCCGGACTGGGGATTATGGGACCATTATGCGAACATATTCAACATATGCTAAACGAGCGGAAAAAAACTCCTGAACCATGTCATGTGGCGGTCGTAATGATGTTCCTGATGAGACCAGAGTGTCCAGCGGATGCGTATGCGGATGCGAAAGCGGATGTTTTTGGGTCAGTCGCGGATGTTGATGATAATGACGATGACAGGTGTTCTATGAACTACAAATGACATTTATATGAACATGCAACGACAATTCATTCGACTTGGAATATTGTGATTTTTTCGGGTGCAGACAAAAGCTATTTAAGAGTTATCAAATAATAATAATAAGTTATGCATAATAAGAATAATAAAAAATCGATGTAGTTGTTTGCAAAATAAAGTTCTTTTAAATAGCTAAAAACAAAACTACAAAGTTTGATCAACAAATGCAATTACCAAAACGAAACCAAAATATGAACATCATCAACTTCAGCTCTGATAAAAGAATGAATGACTTACCAATCAAAGAAAGGCATTTATTTTTATTTACAAATTGAATTGGTTTTTTTTCTTCTATTTTTTAAATTTAGAATCTAGACTTGACTTCGCAACAAGAATCGATTATTGCATTAGAAATCGTTTAAACTGAGCAAATTCAAAGTCTATGAGAAGCCTTTATTTAAATGGCTTTGCATTTGTGGTTGCTTTTCATTTGATATCCTTTTGATATGTTCAATATGGTCATCAAAATATACATTTAATAATATGATCCCTCCAACCAGTTCCTTCATTGTTTTAGTTGCGGAGATGTGTGCGCTGTGCAACAGTGCGTATGATGAATTTGGTTGAACGCCTCAATGAATCAATTTTCCCCAAATCTGAAATGCAAATCCATATTCATATATATAAATGTTTATCTATATTTGTATATGTACGTACGTATTATTTGACGTGTCTATTTAGACAGCCGTAACTAAATGCAGATTGTTACTTTTGTAATTAATATTTGTATACAATTTAATAAGCGTGAAAGTCCGTCCATGATTGTCTATCCGTCTGTATGAGCAAGCCAATCTCAGAGTTTCATTTAAGCTTACATCAATTTATCGATAACCTGACAGGCCTCGCGAATATCGATGAAATTGCATATAATAAAAACAATAAAACTGCAATTTTAAAGATATTGCTTGCTAATTCAGATTTATTTTCAATGTAAAGTTTCTTTCTCTAATTTAAATATGATTCGCCCTCCTTAAGGTTAAGTGATATATTACTATAATATTGTATTTGAAAGAAATAAAGGCAAATCAAATATACTCGTTCTGTTTAATTTAATAATTTATATATGTTTGTGTTGACCGCGCGAAAACGTAATTTGCTTGAAGCCAACTTCAACTTACTTGGCACACAATGACGTCAAATGCCATCAATTTGGCTAACAATATGCATGGCAATTAACAAATTAATTGCCTACTTTGAGGCTGCACTTGAAGGCTACACACGCTATACACACACATGCCTGCAAGTGCAGGCTTTGCTAGTTAAGCAAATTCCCAATGGCGTCTTAGTTTTATGGGCAACACGCAGCGTCAAGAACAACAACAACAGCAACAACTCAAGGCACAAATGCTGAAACGCTAATGAAATTTGCAAGCCGAGCTGCATTGCTGCCCAGGGAGTTGAACTTCTGCCCGGTAGGTGGCGCATTTGCAAAGCTTTTAATGTAATGACACATTATCATGCTTGCAAGTCAAAGGCAGCTATGAAAACACATAGACAAGAACTCTTACACACACAGACACACACACATATGCAATAAGCGACAATTGAGCATAAGCAGATAACGGTAAGCTATGCAGCAAGCGTCAGAGGGAAAGGGAGAGAGTGCGAAAGCTATCGCAATCGAGTGAGAAAGCCAAGATTGAATGCGGCAGACTGTTGCAATTGTTTGCATTGCTTTGCCTAACCACAGGTTACATCAACTAATGCATACTTGCATCAACTCGAAACTAACTGAAGGTGTAATCTGACGTTTGTTTGTGGCTGCGAGCTTAGCCAACTGTTACATTATTCAAATAATATTCGCTTGGCAAATATTAAGTATATTCATTTATTTGCAGATATTTTATAAATATTTATTTAACTTAAAGATTACACTTATACATTAAACTTAAATTGAATTAAAATTAAACTAGTTTATTATATAAAATTATATAAATATTCATAAGCTTGCAATAAATAAAAATAAATAAAAAATTTGCAAATATTTTATAAATATTTATTTAATTTAAAAATTACAACTATACATTAAACTTATGTCTTAAATTAAATTAAATTAAAAATTAAACTAGTTTATTATATAAAATTAAAAATTGTATTTGTATTCGATTTATTTAAATTACAAATTAAACTAGTTTATTATATAAAATTAAAAGCGAGCAATTAAATTAAAAATAAAAGAAAAAAAAAAAGAAAATAAATCTGTGGTTATTTATTGCTAGGAAAATCAGATAAAGTAAAAAAGTAAAAAGGAAAGTAAAAAACGTAAGGGAAGATAAAGAGTGAAACATTTAATAATAATAATAATAAAAGAAAATTTAGGCAAATCATATATGAAAAGTGAAAATTCTAGATCAGTTATAAAGAATTTTTGCTCATTTCCAAAATGTGTGTTTGAGTCAAAACTGTAGGGTTATTATTATTATTGGGGTAGATGCACTGAGACCTATTCGATCTATTGTTAGGGCGACAAGTTTTTGTATGTTGCGTATTTACATTGATGTCTGTTTGCAGCGCTCAACTGTGCAACTCACAGCAAACACTTTACCCTATCTCTATTTTATATGGATTTACTGTCGATTTATTACTGCCGCTGTATTTGTTATTGCTATTGTTTTATTGTTGTTGTTGTTGTTGTTGCACAGATATTACGCATCCGACCTGACAGACGGCCTATTTGGTTGGCAACTTCCACGTTGCAAAATGCGATTTAAATGGTTACCATCCTACCAAAAAAAAAAACAAAAACAACAAAAAAACTGAAAACAGAATACGGCCTGCGCCTGCACACACTCTGCCACACTTGTGCCTTTTATAAAATATGCAACAGCAGCAACGCTTGTTGCAACAATGACAGTATCAACAAAAACAGCAACAACAACAACAGCAACAATAATAACAATACAAGTACAGAAATTGCCAGCGCATCCATTTAATTTAATTTTAATGCAGAGCATATCCTGGCAAGGTGTAGTCCCCTCCCCTCCCCTCCCCGTCCCCGTCACAATGCCCGCTTGATTGTCGGATAGCGATTGTCCTTATGCAGAGTGTAAACAATTTTGCCTTATCAAACAATCGAAACGTGGGCAGTAGGCGTGGCCAATTAAATGACTCTGGCTCTGTTTAATGCATCACTTTTGGCCAGCTGCATATTATGGCATTTATTGTTATTGTTGTTATTACTATTATCATTACTGTTATAATTGCTGTCATTTGTATTTGCCTGTTGTCTGTGTTTGCCAAGTGTTGATCGCATTTTTATGACTGCTCCAGGCGAACTCATGATTGCAATCAGTTTTCCCGAGTGTTAACAGTGAGCTGAAAGTAAATTAAACAAGGAAATCCACTTGCAGACCATAAATCACACTGAGAGTTTTGAAAAATCAAGTGAAAAACATAGAAAATTTACACTTTATGGGCTTAGTTGAATTTTTCGTAATATTCAATTTAATATAGGTGAATAAATTATTTTACTCATTTCTCAGTCACCAACAGTCTTAGAATCATTTATATATTTAATTTAATATTAAAAATTAAACATTTTTGTTTAATACAGAAATTAAAAATTGCGTTTTTAACTGCTTTTGATGTTTAATTAAATTATATTAAATTCATAGAATATTTATACATATGCATTGCAAAGACTTAAGCTTCAAACTAAATCATTTACATAGACATAAATTGTTTATACGCAATCTATATTATATAGTTTAAAAAACTTCCAGATGATGCCACAAACCGAATAGGATATTAAAATTGAACAGCGAAAGACTCTTAAGCAATTGAAGACTTCTTGAGGCGCACTTATGACCAAAAATAAATTTGTATAATTGCTTTATAAATAAATCGCCAATTCGCCAAAAATAGCAAATCAAAAACAACAAAAAAAAAAACACTTGAATTTTTATCAAATTTGCAAAGAATTAAATAACAAACTTTGTGTAATAATTTGTAAGACACATTTGAATTTGAATTAAAATTACAACTTATAATTTGTAAGACGCATTTGAATTACATACGTAAAGTAAAGACAACAAATTGCTTACAAAATAATGCGCAACTCAAACGATTGAATAATAGTTTAATAATACTCAGAATAATATTAGTCTCAAGTGGCTAGCACGGAGCAGGAAACAAATTTGCTGAAAAGCCAAAAATCAAATTTGATATATGAAATCTGAAATCTGTAGCAGTATTCAAGGTTAGCGAAGTGTTCTAATGAGGCACTTGAGCATGAATATGTTAAATGAGTGGGCAGAAGTTGTTAACAATTCAAATAATGTCTATTAAAATATAATCAAAATATATGGCATAAAGTTAACTTGTGATTAGACCATTAAATGAGCCAAAAACGTACCATTTATTATCCATTGAATTTGCTAAATAAGCCAACACAAAAAAAAAAACAGTAGCCAATCTGTTACCAACAATTGTAACGAACAAAACGTTTAATTTGAAGTGTGCGAGTAAAAAAGCCACTTCACTTCACATGCAAAAACCTGATCCAAAATGTGTATTGTGCTCAAGTGCGTGGCCAACTAAGTTGAAGGCGGACGTTTAAACATGAAATTTTCGGTCAGTTTTTCGTCGTCGGATCGTCATAGCCATTATCAAGTGGTTAATAGAGCCCAAGACGGCCTGTCGTCATCTTTAACTTTGATGCGCACTTGACTTGGCTCCATATTTCATATGTGTTTTTTTTGTTTTTATTATTATTTTATTTTCTACTCTTTAGACTGGTAATGAAAACCAGATTTCAACTGTCGATGATCCATTTTTCGCTATAAATACGCATTGCGAATTGGACCAAGACATCATTGGGTTCAATACCTACGACACAGTAACATCTTTCGTCAGTTTGCCTAGTTTGCTAGTACGAAAGAACCAAGTCTACAGCATGGTAAGTGTCCCAAAGTGTGCCGAAAAATACAAAACAATTATTTAGTCTCGGAATACGAAGTTTGCAAAGCTTTCCAATTAATATCTTTATAACTTATTTACTACAGAAAAGTATTCAAAGGAATTTATTTTACACATAAAAAGAAAAATGAATTCCTAAAAAGTTTCCAAATAATTCATAATTCACTTGTAATCCAAATGATATACATTTTTCAACATTTAATCGAATTCAAAGTCATCGATTCAAGTATTAAAATTGAGATTTAAATTTTGGTATATGTTTTTTAATAATTTCAAGTTTTTTTCAACTTTAAAATATATTTTTAATATTTTGTACACAATTTGCTGAACTTCACGTTGCAGAAACTCTTCATTGGCGCCCTCTCCCTTTGCCTGGTGGCCTTTGCCGCAGCTCAGTCGTTGGATGCCGCTGTGCAGGATCCCTCCGCCGAGTACTTGCCACCCGTTGGAGATGCTGAGGCTGCCGCATTGTCGGACGATGGTTATCGGTACAAGACGGTGCGCCGTTTGAAATTGCGTCATCGCCGCGAGGTGCCCAGCCAGGAGTATCTGCCACCCAGTCAGGAGTATCTGCCGCCCGTTGATGGTGGCGAGGTTGCCGAAACTAAGGTTGCCGATGATGGTTACCGTTACAAGACCGTGCGCAAGCTCAAGTTCCGTGCCCGGCATCGTCGCGATGTCTCCGAAATTGCCGCGCCCTCCAGCGAGTATCTGCCCCCGGTTGATGTTGAGCTTGCCCCCGAGCTGAAGACTGTGCTGGGCGCCGATGGTTATCGTTACAAGACTGTGCGCAAACTCAAGTTCCGTCGCCATCGTCGTGAGGCTGACCCAGCTGAGGATGCTGCCGCCGCTGAGGCAACCAACGGTGAATATCTGCCACCCGCAGAGACACCCGCCGCCGCTGATACCGTTGAGGTCAAGTCGGCCGATGTGCCCGCCGAGGGCACCGAGGTTGGCAAGGATGGCTATCGCTACAAGACCGTCCGTCGCATCCGCTACCGTTACCGTCATTAAGCAGCTGATTTCCGAACTTAGGCCTATTGAACCAAATTGATCCTGATAGTACACAGAGTTTGCCCAGCCAGGCACTGGAGAAGTTTACAATGGTTATTGGTTAGTTTCCATTTGCTTGGCTGCCACTCGACCCAATCCCCTGTCCCTTAAATAATATGCTTAGTTTTTCATTTGTTCCCACCACAAAGCTTAAGGAATAATAAAGTTTATTCAAAACAAAAAAAAACGTATTTTGTTTTCTTTATTTTTCTAAAATAAGATTTGAAACTGAAGAATCAATGGAATTGATTTATCAATCATCACACACTTAATAGAGAATACTATCTAATAAATATCATAAATAACAAAAGACAAATTAAAAATCTAAAATATAAAAGAAATTCATTTAATAAATATGATATCTAAAACAGCAATTTATTGAGACATTTTACCAAATATATTGACAGCTAAATTAAATTGAGAACGTTGGCTGAAGTTACCAATAAAATGTTTTTTAATTTCAATTAATCACATTTTAATATTTAAAAATTTATAAATAAAAAAAATTAATTATTCAAAATATGGTAAAAAATATTCAAAATTAAATATTAAACGTAATTTGAATTATTGCAAAATTCTGATTCATACGAATAATGATTTTCAAATACTTTTACTAGCAAGAAAATCATAAGTTTGAGCAAACTTTTATTATAAAAGAAGTCAAGTTTTATAGATTTATATACTGTTAAGATTTGATCTTTCCTTAGCCAAATTCCCTTTAGATTGGCTACGTTCAAAATGCATCAAAAAACATATTCAGTAAATTTGCATTAACTTATTGAGAAATCAAATTTGGCTGGCAAAACAGAATAGAAAAGCAAACGTTAAAGGGATTTTATGCCCGCTCTTTCAGCTGTCCATTAACATGATTTAATGATCATTTATTATAATGATCATTAAGCGAGTGGAGTTGTCTATTTGTGGTGCTCAAAAATCAAATCAAAATGAAATTTTTGCTAAATTGCACATTAAAATACCGAAGGAGGGGCAACCGCAGCAGCAGCCGAGGAAGAAGCTAAGAAATAAAAAGTGCACACAAAAGAAGCCAATGAGCAAAAAAAAAAAAATAGTGAAAAAGTGGAATTGAAATCAATGGACAAGTAATGGCCATGGGCCAAAGCGAATGGAAAATTGCGAATAGTGAAAAGCGAATAAAAAAAAAGGAAAAAGAAAAAAATTGGAGAAAACTTTTGGCAAATTGCGAAATTCTATTTAGAAATGAAGTGTGTGCTTTTAGGCGCACCAGCTGAGCACCCAGCAAGTGCAGCGACTCTGACGGAGTCGCCTCCCCCCTCGCCCCTCCCCTCCCCACCCAACACCCCTCTTTGCCCTCTTTTTGTTATATTATTTTGCATTTATTTGCACAGCCTTCGGATTTCTTTGTTTTCTTTCATTGCTTTTGCAGCGCAAAAAGCAAAAAAAAATAATAATATTACAATATGCCAGACATTGCTTGGGCGCACTCTCTCCCTCTCTCTCTTTCCTTCTATATTGGCCATGGAACGAGGAATAAAGGTAAATAAAACATTTTATGAACCAAAAAAAAAAAAAAATAAAGTTTTATAATTGAGCGCTTGACTTTGTGAAGCAGCGGCCTAAAAACGTTGCCAGGCTAAACCTTAAGAGTCCCCATGAATATTCATTTTCTAAATGGTTCTTGCTCATTTCAGTCTGGCAAGTCTGCGAAATGAACCCATTCTATGCAAATATGTTTTGTGTATCGCAATTTATATTTTTGCTGTTGCTAAAAGACAGATTTTCTTCTAGTCTACTGAGCTTTGCATTAATTAATTAATATAAATAAATTGATAATAAAAAAATAAATAAATTACATTTAATTAACATCTCTGAACTGCTGGGACTGGTTTATTGGCCATAAGAACAAAGTGTTGCCAGAAAAATTTGAATAATTTATGAAATGAATAATTTAGTTACTATTTTTAATAGAACCAAAGTACAAGTTTCAGTGAATATATTTAAATCTATCAATATTTAAATTTTACAAAAGTATATTTCAGATTTTTTAAAAAAACAAATTTACACACAATAAAATACTATTTAAAACTTTAAAACTCGAACTTAAAATTCGACCTCGATAAAAACACATTTTTTATTTTCAAGGCAGTTGCAGTGCATATTGGTCCACAAATGTCATGCATCATTTATAAAACAATTTCAACGCTTTCCTGAAGCGCAATGTGCCGGAGAAGAGTGCGAGAGAGAGAGAGAGAGAGGGATAGAGAGATGTAAGAGACGGCAACATAAACAATTTATTGAAACTGAATTACCTGTGAAATACAGTGAAACAATTTGCAGCTAATTTGTGGCCAGGCCTAATTGCATTTGTGTAATTGAAATATGCTCGAATTGCCCAATTTGAAAGACAACTCGCCAGCAGTCAGCTCAGAAGTAAATTATCAGCATTTATTGGTATTTATTAAGCCCCAAAAACCAGTATGCATCATAATTATGCATATAGCTCATTAAGTGCGCCTATCTATGCCGTTATCTTTGCTCGAACTTCTTCTGATGTCTCGTCATTTGGCCAAATGTCAAACGGATGCAAAACGGAGGCGACTCCGCTGCGATGCGCGATGTGCGATGTGTGGAAAAAGCGAAGCGAAATCGTTGCAGATAATATTTAAATGGATTTTTAATGGAAACAGACGGCAAACAGCTGCGACAAAGAGAATCTATACACACTGCCAAACGGCGTGGGTGAGAAGGGCGAGGGGTGTGGACTGTAAAATCTCTGAGCAAAGAGATAAGAAAAACGCTGTGGAACTGGGGAACAATCAAAAATTGTGTGCTTGACAGTCGGGTTTATGAGTCAAGCCTCAAGCCGATTTGCCTTTAAATTCTTCACCTCAATTTGCCAGCAAATGGTAGATACGTAATTGAAAAGAAAAAAAAAAAGGAAAATTAAAAAAAAAATACTCAGCACTTAGCAGAGAGTTTTCCATTCCGAAGAAAAAAGAAAATTGTGCCTATGGCAGAGGCAAGTGTACGTTATTATTAAATTATTCATAAGTTTTCAAGCTACGCAAACTTTTTGAACTGGAGCAAAGTTTTTGCTTTTCTCAGTTTGTGTTTGACTTTTGACTATTTTTGCCTTGATGATGTTGTTCTTGGTGCTGTTTGTTCCGCAGGCGACCCAATCGCTGCTAATTGGACCAGACTAGGCCAACTTCGATTCAAATAAGTGCCACTAAACAGTACAAATCAAGCAGCTATTGAAAAATTCTGATTTTTGATGTTCACTAATAGCTGACAATAAATGAGTAGAAAACCATTTTAAGCTATTGATAGCCAGCCATAAATTTCGCTTAAATTTGTTGCAAATGCTTGAAAATTATTTGAGTAAAGAAAATTATTGATGTCCATACAAAAACTGTGAAAGCGACAACAAATCCAAAGCAAAATCAAAATATGCGCTTGGAATGTAACGGTTTGCATTGTTGTTAATTAATCTCATTCAAATATTGGACCGTGTGTCGAGCGCAGGCCGCTTCATCAGCATCAGCATGCCCACACACACACGCACACACACACACTTGTACAAGTCGATAAGTCTAACAATGCGAATGGAGGGAATGGAATGATGGGCTGGCAAATATGCCTGCAATGGCCCACAGAACGATTGATAAATACGAATGCTGACGCTGACGACGGCGACGGCGACGGCGACGTCAATGTTGACGTTGACGCGCTGCTGTCACAGTAACGTAGCTTATTTTTCAGATGACCAAACGAGACGACGGCGACGACAGCAGCAAAAAGTAAATAACAACTGCGGCAGCGAGTAATAAAGTTGATTGCAGGCAGTAGCCGGCGGCAAATTGAATATTTGCCTTTGTGTGCGTGTGTGTGTGTGTGTGTGTGAGTGTATGTTTTGTATGTGTGTGTGTGTGTCTCGCTTTGTTTGTATTTGTTCGCATTGTTAAATGTCAGCTACAGACAACAACAACAACAACAACAAGAGCAGCCAAAGAGAGCTGAGCATTCGTTCGCTCCCACAACGTGCCCATTGTTAACGGTAATCTTTGGTCTCTGCCAATCGACTACGACTACACCGAGCGCCTTGCTACCAATACGTTGTCCACTCAGCATCCAAGGGCAAACGCAACCCTGGCTCGCTCGCTCTCACTCTCTATCCTTATACGTCTATCAATTGCCATTCTCTTTGGTGCACTGCGCTCTCTCTCTCTCTCTCTCTCTAGCTCTCTTAGGCTGTTTTCGCTGCTTGTTGCTTTGTTTTTGTTTTGTACACTGTGACGAGTTGTTGCTGTTGATGCTGCTGCTGCTCTTGCCAATCTTGTGCATTATCGATTTTCTTTTGTTTATTTTGCGAGCACTCGCATTTGTTTGTTTGTTGTTGTTCTTCTTCTTTTTCTTCTGCTCGCCCCTTTGGCTTTAGTTTTTGGTTTCTTGTTTATTTGCTTATTTTCTTAAGCGTCTCATTGATAAGCATGCGTTATTATTGTTCGTTCTATTCAAGTCTCTTCTGTATTGTGCGCAGATATGATGAAAATAAACAAATACATAAAATTATGTAATTCTTACACATTTATTTGTTTTTCTTTTATCTGCTCTTTTCTTTTGATTTACTTATCAATTTCCAGCTTAAGAATGCATGCGAAAGAAATTCACTGATCTGCTTATTATTATATTAAGGGGAACAGTGAAAAATATCATATTTATTTAAGTATTTTCATAGCACATCATTATTCACTATCCCAATAATGCATAGTCTTCAAAGAAAATAGGGATTTTTAAAAATATATTATTATGCTTTTGAGATATAAATTTATTTACCAGTTTTTACCAGTAAAAACTGGATTAAATTAAAAATAAAATTGAAATTAAATAAAAATAAATAATTATAAGATGTATTTACCCACAAGCATCAGGCGATAAGCTTGCAACTGAAAGTAAAAAAATAAAAAAATAAAAATACTCTTCAGAGCCTTACTCGAGAGAGTATTCTTTTTTACCAAAAAGTGTTCAGCAATTATTTGCATATTGTGCTTAGCTAAACACAAGCGAATTGCAATGACCTTGAATTCAAATGGATAATTTTGCAGGCGCTTTTCCTGTATGTGTTATTATGCGAAGTTGATAAAACGACGCTGTGTTTATTGGCAACAGCCAACGATTAAGTTCCCCCAATTGTTTACAGCATCAGCAGCATCAGCAGCAGCAGCAGCAGCAGCAGAAAGCTCTCTCTCTTCCTCTAGTGCCGGCAACGTTAGAACAAAAACATGAGCAGCATCCGCATCAGCAACAGCAACAGCATGTTAGAACAACTAAGAGAGCCGAGCGCAGCCCCCAACAAACAACGCGTGGGTCGACGGCAACCAACACAATGGCAGAATATTCTCCCTTGGCATCTATCTCTCTCACTCTCTCTCTCTCTCTCTCTCTCTCTCTCTCTCGCTCCCGCGCCCGCTCTCTCTTTTTGCATACAACGGCAAAAATTGTTGGCAGAGCGCAGTGCAGGCGAGAGCGTCGACGGCGTTCTCTCTCTCTCTCTCTCTCTCTCTTTCTCTCTGTCACTGTCAATGTGTAGCTTACGTGCGCTCAGCATGCGGCTGCTGCGCCGCCAATTTGCAAGAAAATTTAAGTTCGCTGCTTACAGTTGGTTTTGTGGGGCAAGTTGTGAAAAACAGCGACGAAACACCGAACGGCTGCTGTTGCTGCTGCTGCTGCTGCTGCTGTTGCCGATGCTGCCAAGAAGTGGCAACAGAAAACATTATCAGCTGCAAAATACACATGCGCATCTGTACATATAACTGTACAATAAACAATTTAATTTAATAATATACGAATATCAATTGAGCTTGGAATTGTGCTTGGCATTGGTATATGTGTGTGTGTGTGTGTGTTTGTTTGTGTGTGTGTGTGCATGTGTGTAGTTTATGTTATTGCTGCTCTCGCGTCGTCCGCCCGCTTATTTGTGTGTGTATACAACACACACACACACACACACACACACACACTCACAGGCAAATAGTCGGCGCATTTTGTAAATGTGTTTGTGAATTTTGTGGTACATTTTGCGCTCGCATCGTTTACAGATTTTTGTGGTGGCAAATAGTTGTTGCATAGCCTTCATACAACACACAACAACAGCAACAAACTACTAACACTGCGACAAGTGGCAGCAAACAGCGTAGCAAACGAGCACAACAACAACAATAATAATAACAAGCTACGTTTTGTTGTTAATTGAAATAAATTGAAATAAATTCTCAACGTGCTGCTCATATTGTTAATAAAGACAACAGCAACATCCACAACAACAGCAACATCCACATCCACAACAACAACAACAACAACAGCAACAAGCAACACGGCAGCAATAGCAAAAACGAAACTACAAAAAAATGTTGTATTAGTTGAAAGTGAGGCGCCAAATGTTTTAGCTACAAGAAAACACACACAAAAAACGGCAGAGAAAAAAACTCAAAAATTGGCCGCAAAAAAATTATAAAAGCTAATTGAATTTGCAAAAAGGAAAAGAATTCTTGCATTTTATATAAACATTTTTGTCGGCAAAATTAAATTGAAATTTAAACAAGTGCAAGTGTCTACACAAATGTGCTATTTTTTATTTTTATTTTTATTTTGTTTTTTGTTATTATTTTAGTATATTAATCGGTAAATCTTGCGATTTTTCCTGAGTATTTTTAGCGTGTTTATATATATATGTATGTATATATGTGTGTGTGTGTGTGTGTGTGTGTGGATTGCAGCAAGCATACAATTGAAAATCAAAACAAGAAATTGGCAAAATAAAACTAGAGCAGCAAAAACGCATCACAAATTGAGAGCTAAATTAGCATCACAAACTGTTACGTAAGCTGCGAGAGACAATCAAAGCGAGAGAGAGAGACAGACAGAGAGAGAGAGAGAGAGAGAGAGAGTGTGCGACAACGTGTGCTAGAAAAAGAGGAAGCTACTTAAAGGATTGGTAAGAGATGTAAGTATGGCAAATTCCTGACACACTTTCTTAACAACATTTTTATACAGCGGGTGAAACCTTGAAATACTCTAGGAATTTGCTTACACTTGGAGCATTTTAAGCAATGAGTTAAAAAGCTGCAATTTGCAATATGCTTAGCGCAGCTGATAAATATATTATTTGTGTTAAAACTGAATATTCAAAATATATTTTTGTTAGCAAAATCTGTATTTATTATTCAATTTTAGTGTTCAGTCTTCCTTATATCTTTACGATTATATCAACCCGAAATCGATTTATATCGAGTAGAGTAAAATCGATTCAATTCGATAAAACAAAATAAATTTGAAAAAAATAACAAGATTAAATCGACCATCGGCTATTGATGCTGATGAAGAATATATATATTAAATGGTGTCGGATATGCTTGCTTCTGTCTGTCTTACATACTTTACCACTACTTCATTATAGCCTATTTTTAATAGGTTAATTTTATAATCATATCTATAAAGAATTTGAAATTCAGGTTTATCTACAATTTCTCTAACAATTATTGAGAATGTAACAATCCCTAAGCAATGATACACACTTTGTTCAAAAGCAAATACCTTATAAACACCAATATTAATATTAATGTCACATCTGTGCATAGTTGTATATGCATCTTGAACATCATGCCACTCACTGGTTAGTTCTGTGAATTGCACTAATATTGGTGGTTGAGTTGCATGCAATTGTTACATGCGGTTTAGCAATACTCATAAGTTCACAAATGGAACAGCATTATTAGGGAATTGTTCAAATGTTTATGAGTGTTTGATCATATATATACATGCATACATATGTATATATATATATATATATATATACATATGCACATTCTCGACCGCAACGCTTCAGTTCTGGGAATGCGAAATCAGAGCATTGAAAATGTTTATTTTATCCGATTTGTTTGTCTAACTTTTAATGGTGCTTTGTTTGTGGAAAGTACGTCTACCTATGAATCACATATTTACGCACATATCTTTTATATATGTACAGATATAATATATATGACGATTGACTTATTACTGCTCAACTGAATTTAATAATGGCAGTGGTAAACATGCAGATTTCATAGAAATCGATTCCCATTTCAATTTGTAGATAACAAAATAAACCGAATAAGTAATGCAATTTGGTGTCATTTATGCCAGCTTTACCAAATTATTTAACTACACAAATACTTCTTAAATAGTGATTAAATGAGAGAAAAATAAATAAATAAGATTTGCATAGAAATCTAGGCCAAGAAATTTATTCGCCAATCTTTGAAGAAGTTTCTCAATAATCTACCTTCAAAGTTTGTTGACTTTTGCTCTGCAATTGGGGTATAAAGTATATTACTGACTCTGTAAGAGTTGGTAAGAGACACTTTAACAATTGCAACAGCTTTGTTGCTTCATTTGAAGTTATTTTATGTTCATCAGCTGATTTATAGTTGATAAAATGTGCAATAAAATTATATTTGTGTTTCTAACGTGCCTCAATATAAATATCCCTGGATGCAAGCATAACCCCTTCCCGTATTGGCATGCAAGCAGTCAGTTCATTGAACTCGGCTCACAAACAATGAGTAACATTGGCCCAAACCCCAAAACCTCAAACAACTCCCCCAACCGATTAAGAAATGTCCGAAACATTGCATACTTTTCGGCCTGATGACCATCAAAGCAACAACAGGCAACAAATAATATTAACGATTTTCTCACTTCACACATCTTGCGCAGCATCTGAAGCGGGCCAACACACACACCACACACACACACAGACAACCACACAGATGACATGCGCAGTGCGCATTTGGTAGTGGTTGGTACCAAAGGAGGCAACAGCGACAACAAACAGCTAAGAGCATATTAAGAGCGAGAGAGCGAGAGCGAAAGAGAGAGCGAGAGAGAGAGAGAGAGAGAGAGCTGTTTTGGCCATGGCCTTTTCGCGGCACAACATCGAAAAGCGCCGACTCATCGAGCTAGTTCGACTGAATCCCATATTGTGGGACTGCCGCCTGCCGCACTACAAACGATCCGACAAGAAGAAGGCCATCAAATGGAACGAACTGGGACGGATGTTCAATGTGAATGGGGAGCGAGTGCAGCGCACCTTCACATCCCTGCGGGAGATCTTCCGGCGGGAGCTCAATCACGAGAAGATGCTGGGCACCACACGCTTCAAGTCCAAGTGGGAGTACTACGATGCCATGGCATTTCTCAAGGAGGTCATCAGGGAGCGCAAGTAAGTAGTCGGGTACAGAAAAACTAATAAATATTCGAATAAAAAATGCATTTCAATTTAAGCACAATTTTGCATTTTAAGCGTTTCAAGAAATTTGCTGAATTTAAGCTGAGTTTTCTTTGGGTACATTCAATTTTCAGATTTTCTTTCTCATATATAAATATTAAACTGAAATAGATGCAACTCAGTTTATTCGTCAAGTAGAATAAACATATTAAATTTAATGTTATTTACAAGTTTTTCACACACCAAAATCGCTCATTAAATTACATCGATTCTTCAGAAACGATTTTTGAAATACATTCAGTGATTTTTGTTGTTATTTAGTTGAATCTCAAACATAGAAATGAAATTAACAGGAGACACTTAAATTAAGTTTTAATAAAAAATGATGCCAATATTTTGATTGAATTTATACTATTAATTTTATTACTATTATTATTATTAATATTAATATTTGTATTCCTTGCAGATCTCGTGAGCGCATTAAGAACAGCGCAATGGAGTCCAATCCCAGCAACAACAACAACTCGAACAATATTGCCAGCAACAACAATAATAATAACAACAATGCTAGCAGCATCAGCAACAACAACAACAACAACAACAATTCCAATAGCAATAACAACAACAACAACAACAACAATAGTGTAGCCCATGATGAATATCAATATTTTGCGCCCAGCGATCCAAACAATCCCAACAATCAGCAACAATCCAACAAATCGAGCATACCAAGCGCATCGCCAGTCATCCAGCCAGTAATCCTGCCCAGCATCAGTCAGTTGCCCGTTGGATTGCAGCAGCAGGCGCAACATTTGCAGGCACTCCAGCTGCAGCCGGATGTGACGCTGACGTCGCTGCAGAAGACGACGCCCACAATTGTGTTGCCCCTCGCCGTTCCAACCGTGCCGCCAGCGCCCGCGGCTACGTTGCCTGCCCGCGTGCAGCTGTGCAGTAGTTCGCGTTCCTGCAGCAGCTCTCCCTCCATTTACATCAAGGACGAGCCGGACTCGCAGGACGAGGCGAGCAGTCGATCGGCGGTGCGCAAGTCTAGCCGCAAATTGGTCACAATTCGAGCGCAGACGAAGCAGCAGCTGAAGGCGAGTCTCCAGGTCGCGTCCAAAGTGGGCGGTGGGGCGGGGCTTTATGCCACACCATCGCCACATTTGATTATCAATACGAACAACGAGCTAATCGATGTGGATGCTGGCGACTTGGATGATGATGACGATGATTTGGAATATGACGATGATGACGACGATGTTGATGACAACGATAACGATACCGATAACGATGCCGTTAGGCGGCAGGCGGCTCAATGTCCGCCCAACATCGCAGTGGATATGTTGGGCACCGCTGGTCGTCTCTCACCTGGCAGCAGTTTTACGGCAGTGGGTGGAGCCAGCACACGTCATCAGACGAGTCCGCGGGAGCTGCTCTATATAAAATTTGGTGACTTTCTTGCCGCACGACTGAATACACTGCACGAAACCGTTGCCAACGAGCTGATGAACAAGATTCTACTGCTAATTGCTGAGAAATAAGCAACTGGAGTGAATCGAAAGGATTAAATCCGATCTACCCGTTCCTGAGCGATGGGTAAGTTAAATGCAATATGTTATTATGCACTTCAGAAATTTGATTTTATTTTTAAATCGTTGCAAATTATGTGGTAATTTATAATAATTTATTTTAATTAGAATATATAAATCGATTGCAATCCGAAAATAAAATGAGTTCAAATATTCCATTAAGCAATCCACTTAAATCACATTTTTTAATGATTATATAAATTTTTTATTTTTCTATTCGGCCCAAATAAAGCACAGAGAACTTGTTTTACCCAAAATTTATTACATTGTCCAATTTGTGCGGCAGCTATTAGAATTCGTGGCAAGTAACTCCAATATATTTAAATGCATATATCCAGCATATATATTGTTTTTGTTTTTTTTTTTTGTTGTTGTTGCATACATAGCATGCCAAGACCATAAAAAGTTTTAATTTCCGAACGCTGAAGTGGGCCAGACGCACAGACAGAGAAGCAAAATGACACACTAACAAACACACAAACACACAAACACAAACACACACACAGACACTGCCACTCTGCCACGCATGTACATGCAACATATCCGACTAAACAAAGCACTGCAAGTTATCCGAAAATTTGAAAGCATTTCACGCATAAATAAAAAACACCCGAAGCCATGCAGCAAGTGCCAAGAGTACGAAACACAACACATTCGAAGCCGGACAATGACCGAGACAAAGTAAGCAAGAAAGAATGAGTTTCTTGGGCACGCCGAAGATTAAATACCCTTGTTGACAGCAAAGCTTTACTATGAATTTCAAAAGGAAACTGATTATTTCTGTTAAAGCTATGTGATAGTCTGAGGTTCAACATTTTAAAAACATAATAATACGCATATTTGGTTAGAATATCTTCTTAGACAATACGTTTTTTATACAACAATTCACTTTTCAGTCGTGTATTCCTATATCTGCTATATAATATATCTGCCATATAGTAGGTATTTTGGATTGGAAATCGTGTTGATTTAAAATTTGTTATACCTGAACTCATTTTTCGACCAATCGCTTCTAGCTATATGATGAAGTGATTCCATCTTCTACTTCTATAGAAAGGCAGAAAGTTTATATGCCAAGTTTTATCCGGATTAGTTGAGTAGTTGGTATAGAAATAGGCAGACTTGCTCGTTAATGCTGATCAAGAATTGGACTACTTTATGGTGTCGGAGAAGTCTCCTTCAATTTATAACATATGTCACCACAAAGTTGAAATATCCTCTACAAGGGTATTAAAAGAATAACATAAAGTCCAAAAGTGGCACACACACATACAAAAAAAAAAATGGAATCACAGCCCCATAAATTTTACCCATTGCACTTTACTGGCAGCAACGAGCTTAATTCAAAATTGGCCAACATTCAATGAATGTGTTGCTATCAAAAGCAAACAGCACTAAAAACTGCTTCATTCTAAAATAAATAGAGATATTCATTAAAATATCTCAAGTTTCATAAGTTAATTTAAAAATGTTATAAGCGTAATTACATTTTTTGTCTGGCTTTTTTTTTCTATTTGGTAAGTGTATTGAATATATTGGATTTTTTTGTAAATTATAATGTACTCCGAAGTCAGCTTAGCTAATAAAATCGTTAAGTCTTTAAATTCAATTATACATCGTGTTTTTTTTTTACTTACATTTTCAAAACTATGCTCTACTTGGGCAGGCCTAAATATTGTCTGCATCTTAAGTTCTATTTGCAAATTGTATCTGCTGCTGTGCGAATGACTTTGCACTAAACCACACACATTGCACACATTACACACAGAAACAAATTCAAGTTTTGGGCGTGTGTATTTACGGTTTGGTAATATTTATGCAGCAACGCTTCTGGTGCCTTTGACTGTGTGTTGGTGTGTGTCCTTTGGGTGCCGATGTGACTCTTCCGTCAACCATCCGCATTCACAATCTCCAACTTCCCCAACTCCAAGCTTCTCCCCTACTTCTTTCCACGCTTGTGTTCATGGTAACAGCTTTACGAGCTCAGCCTGAATGCTGAGAGCACAGTGGGTGACTTTTGACAGTGTGTGTGTGTGTGTGTGTGTGTGAGTGTGTGAGTGTACATAGCCTTTTATGGATAGTTTCAGCAAGTTTGTTTGCACTTACAACATTATAAATTTGCCATAAATTATAGTTATATGAAATGCAGCGCATCGCTGATAGGGCTAACAGTAGCGAAACTTTGATTCAAAAACCAAAGGCATAAAAAAAGCGTATAACGCTAACGAGCATTAAAGGGTATGGCGAATGCTGTTGGGGAGAGTGGAGGGAGTATGTGAAGTACCAGAAATCCCTTAGCTATAAAATGCGAAAAAAATAACATTAGAAGTCACTTGATTGTCCAATTAAACAATAGCAGCTTGGTATTTTTCCAAGTAGATAATTAAAACAGATTAGTCGGAAAAATCTAGAATGTTAAAATACACGAAATTCGGATTGAGTATAGAAAAGAAAGAAAAAATATCATAAGAAATAATAAGTTCATATTTTGGCTTATTTCTAATAATTCTTAAAAAGCAACTCCTACTGGAAAATTGATAATTTGAAGTAAGTCAAAATAGAAAATAATTTATTTAATGTGCATAAGTATTAAATAAAAAAGATACTCAACTAAAATTGACAACGCTAAAGCAAAATTAACTAACTAAAACTCGTTGATCATGTGATTTCTGTTTATTGTAGAGTAATAATTTTCATAGTTCTTATTTTCAGAAAAATATCCATGAGAAGTATAAAATCCTTAAGAAGCTTTTACCATTTATACCAACGTTAATTCCCATCTCTGAGTCCACTGTGCTTTTATCTCTCTCTCTCTCTCTCTCTCTCTTGCTACTTGATTGTGCAGAAGTTACAGTTAATAAATGTAACATTTCCTGGCTAAACATTTTTTCGCAAAGATCTCCTACAATTTACTGGCTTTTGTGTCACCGAAAGGGGAAGAAAATGAAATGAAATTACAGCTGGTTACAATGTCTAAGGCGTTAGGATAAACGCGACAAAATACGGTGGCAAGTTTGAACTGTCGGCCAAGTTAGGAAATTGTTGCATAGCCAGCGGCGTTTAGCCCTTTTGCACATAAAATTGCATATGCAACTTAATGTTTACATTGGTCGTAAAAGTTTAATGGATTTTGCCACTGTTGTCTAAACAGACTCTAAGGCGAAAATGCAGGCATAAACTGTGTCTGCCCCATCAATTCCACTCACTGTCTGCCTCAACTTTTTAGCCATCATAAAAGCGCATTTATTTGATTAATATGTTGCAGTCTTTTCTTGTTTTTTTTTTTTGTTTGGATACGTTTTAAAACATTTGAAAACTTTACTGATTTTCGTCTGTGTTTGCTTTGCTTGGCTTTTGATTTCCTATTTGCAGTTTTGAACTTTTCACAGCATTTTAATTTTATGTTGTTTTTTACAAAACTTTTACATTGATTTTACCAACAGCTACGAACTATCTATAGATGAAACGGATGGCTCCTTTATTTTTGTATTTTTGAATATTTTGCAATTTTTAAGCATATTTATATTTATATATATATATATTTGTTATAAAGCTCTGTAATAAATTGTCTGTTATTTAATGTGCACATTGTTATATTGTTAAAATCTAGCCAAGTATAGCTTTCATAACCTTCTGTAAAGAGTAGTAATGCAAGTTGGCTAAAATGTGGCAGATGTTTGCCAAGTGGCTTTAGATATTCATGAAACCTCTTGCAATGTGGACTTTGTGTCGGTTTTTGACCTAATCTTGAACAAATTTGTATACGTTCATTATTGAATAGGATCTTAGCATCAAATGAATTGCCTGCATGGCTGATTTGTATGTGTGTAGGGAAATCAACATAATTATAATTGCAAGAAGGGCAACAAAAACTTGGTTAAGCTAGATAAGACACAGAACTGCTACTTGCAGCAACTGCAGTCATGTCAACCGCATGCTGCCATATATGATAATTGAATGCATGGATAGGATGGACCCGAGTCAACTAGTCAACCGATTGAGCACAAAAGGACGAGCATCAATATTGACTGGCATTAGTATGGGCATTTTATACAATAATCAGTCAATGCCTTGGGTTTATTCATGGTGGAGAGCAGCACAGTATTTTAAGGACTATTGCATTTTTAATGAGCAGGAGGCGCCTGCGATTCACTTCCGTTGCTGCCTTTTGCTTCCTCTGCTGCTGCATGCTGAGTGGGTTGATTGGTTGGGAAATGCTTCCGTCTGCGCTTGGGAAATTCGACAGCATACGTAAAGCAGTGGCTGGGTATCAGGTTAATTTGAGACGCAGCCATAGGGAAAAGCCAACGGAAAGGCAGCGGAAACGCACACACACACACAGATGTACACACACCACACACACGACACACACACACAACAAACACACACTAATGACTTACGTCTCAGTATTTGGAGACTCAATAGTGGCAACGTTGTCGTCATCTTCCTCGACGCAGCATTAATGGCCGCAGGACATGTCAAAAGAATTGATGACGTGCAGCGTCTTCGACGTGCGCTGCAATCATAAAACTGGGAACAGTCTGACTATGAGCACAAGAAAAAAATATAAATCGACTGCCAATAAAATCGTTTTAGAAATGGATTTGTCAGCTTCTTTGCCAGCGATTAATTTAAGTTACCTTCAAAAGTTGCATTGACATTGACTGAAACCGAAACTGACACTGCCAGCTAACAGCTGTGTTAAGCACACAGTGTTTTCTGAGCAATCAACTAAACTGTTGAGATTTGCTTAATATTTATGGTTTATTAATATGTTTTTATATTTTTACTAATTTCTCTTGTATTCTATACCTATTTTTGATAATAATTGAATAATAATATTAGTTTTATACGTTTTACGTTTCAGCTCTGCGCCATTTTTATGATTTGACTTTTCTTCAATTACTAGTTTTTGACTAGTTTTAGAAATTAGTTTAAAAAAACGTGTGCCAACTGCTCTTTAAGCTTAAATCTTACTCACATTTTCTCCATTGACTTCCAGTTAGATTTATATATTTGCCCATGTTTTTATTGCGTAATTATGAGAATTGATTGATTGGCATTTTAAGCTTGTATCATTGGCATAATTTTGCCCGTTGGTTGCAACGCGTTCTGAATGCGAACTTTATGCCACATCAATTGGGCGTAAAAATTACATTAGTTGGCGCCATTTTGCCAATGGCCAATGGCGGACAGTAAAAAAGGCGCTTTATCCACACAACGACGCCATTTTCTATCTGTGTGTTTTTGCCTGCATCTGCAAAAAATTTGTGGCAGCAGATTTTATGCAAGTTTACCTTTTGGATGTGCGCGCAAACTTCACAAGCAAATTCTAAAGCCCTACAAAGATTTGTATGAGATTTCTGTGAATTTTCATAAATTAATAACTTTGATTGCCGTCGAGCAGATGCTGCTTAGCGACGAACTGGCTGACAAACTGGGTAAAGTTGTTTAAGTTTTTCATTAAAATTGCCATCATTAGCTTTTGGGCTGCAACACTCGCAAGACTCTTTTCAGCTTTTTTTTTTTTGCTTTTGACAATCAGTCTCAAGCATTTTTGACTTTTTCCAACCAAAAGGAATAATTTTCGTTTCATTTTATACTTCAAAGGATAGGGTTAAATATTCAGTGACGCTTACTTTGAAAAAGATGCAACTGCTTATTAATTAAAAGTTTTATTAGTTAAGGTACTTAAAGAAATAGCTTTGGCAGCAGAAGTTACTTTTCCAGGATGATCTTCTGCATTCAAAAAAATGCTGTAAGGACCAACAACTTTATATTCAGAATAGAAAGATTAATGTATTAAATTAGTAAAAATAAATACATGAAATGTTGATAAATTAAAAGAATATCACTTTAAATTTAATTGTCACACAATTCATGATGGATTAAAATGAATTTATTGATTACATATAGTTAATAAGCCAATTAACTATCTCCTCCTATGCATAATCATTTAAAATAAATCGTTGGCATGAATGCCATTAATGGTAAATTTGGCAGAGCATAGCCACAGAAATTGATTGCCGTAAAAGCCGAATAGCCGAATTGCAAGTGAAATAATATTTTCTGCTATTTTGCGGCTTTCAGACGAGCAAAACCATATTTGCCAAACTAACACAAAACGAAATGCAACGAAATCAATTGAATAAGTGTACACAACATTTATAAATTGGCAAATGCGTTTTCAATTTTACCAGAGAAGAGAAACAACTTCTCTCAATTGGTCCACTTGACTACTGAATGTGGACTTTGAAATATTTTTGGCAATTCGGTTGTCATTTTATTTGGTTGATACACAATTAATTACCACTAACAAGCAATGCATCAGCTAGTCTTGATAAATGCTCCAACCAATACCCTGTAAACATGACTGACTGACTGACATACAAAAATGCAATTTCTTGATAATTATTGTTATTATTTATTAACTAGCGAACGACATGTTATTAAAATAAAGAGATTTTATATACTTGAAAATTTTTAAATGAATTTGCAATTTGTAATCAAATTCAATATACCATTTGCTGTTCATTTGCTGAGTACAGGCAACACAAAATGCAGTCAAAATGGAGTCAAACAAAATGCCAGACTAATTACATTAACTGTCAGGAGAAGTTATACTTTTGATTCAATCAAATCCAGACAACACTCGAGCCTGAAGCCAAAAACAGTATAAACAGAAGAAGGTGTGCCTGCAGGTATGCTACAGTTCTTGAGATGCTCAGATTGACTTCAACAAAAAAAAAAAAAAGGGAAAAAGAGGAAAGGCACAGAAAGGGGTAGAAAGCAGACAGTAGGCTGAACAGTTTATGCATTTCCCTAATGAAATGCAAAGAACAACTAAAACGGGGCTTGCGAAATTCCCGAGAGCAGGTTACCGACTACGAAGATTGGGGCCACCCCAATGGAAAACATTTACAAGTGCTCGTGCTGAGTGGTAATTAAATATTTATCTTCTCTTCAGCTATTTACTTTGATTAGTAGCCAAAAAGCCTAAAAAAAAACCCCCCGGAATACTGTGCGGTTCCAAGAGACTGTTGTGGGCTTTGTGCTATCTTGTTGATTTTTAATATTTTTCAATTCTTCAATTTGTTTGTCTTTTGTTTGCCCTTGTAATGGGGTATGCTTTAGCTATGCCATTCAACTTATCTCAACTCTATGAAACTATTAACTTTTGCGTAATTATGAGTTTTAATCTGCATTTAAATTAAATTATATTTATTTCTTATATTTATCATATATTAAAAGAGTATTTAATCTTCTGTTAGCCAAAGATGCCTTATTTATTGTGTTTGTCTTTTCCATTGAACGGCTACATTTTCGTTTGAAATTTGCCTTGCTTTCCTTTTAATAATGTTTTTATTCATTTGTCTATTGTGGAGTTGAATAGCTGCTTGAAGCTGCATTTGGTAATTAAAAAAAGCAATTTTCTGCTATTTGTGCAATTTTATTACCTTAATAATTTTATTACCTTAATAATATTTGATATATATATTATCAAATATATTTGGGGATAAATAAATATTGATTGCATTGAAATTGAACTAATTTTAGCATGATTACAATTTATGTTTATTTGAGCGAAAAGTAACTCAATTTTAAATTGTGTTTTTATTCTCAATTGAGGAAAGAAAATCTTAATTTATTCGTCTGATTCATGCACTTTGAAAGTAATTTGTATTTGGATTGATTATACATGGATTGTTGGCCTTTTAGATTGCATACTTCAAGGCGCCAGTTGGCAATAAAACATGTCTGACAAACGCATTGAAAATGTTTCGCACATGCAAAATAGCAAGCAGCATATTCAAGCGCACCACATCATTATGGGACCACAGGGAGCAACTGACTCCAGTCGTCAACTCCAACTGGGTGCGTAGTAAACGTCGCCACAATGTCGGGTGCGGGAACTGGGTGCACAATACGCTGATGGAGTCGTTAAGTCAATTTTGTAAGAGGTGCAGGGGATGCCTGACAGAGTTCAACCTAATGTGCAGCCGGGGAGCAGTCGTTGAAGCAATGGCCAACATGGACACACCAATTATCCAAAATGGCAACACACACAAACACACACACACACACACACACACACAAAAAAAACTGAAAACGGAAAACAGAAAACAGAAAAGAGAAACAAAAATCCAACTTTTGGATTGGGATGCATTGTGGGGAGATTGCGCTTTTGCGGTTGTGTTAAGTTGATTTCCGGCACGTCTGTTGAACCATTTGAAAAGCCTGTTTCTAATCTGGCCTCACCTAAACGGCGCATGACTTCAAGATGCACAGCGCCAATTATGCGTGCTGTCACCTTCATCATCTTCTCCATCAACGTCATCATCGCCATTGTGATTGCCATTTTCAACTGCCTCGCCGCTGGTCAACGTTGCATTCATAAACAGACACTGCCCCATTATCGGCGGCGTAGGTGTTTAGACACGCCCCCATCGTCGCCGCTGTCAAATGCATCAATGTGAAAACCCAACTCATCACTTTGCACAGTGCAACGGGTAACTAATTTGAAAGTTTATAAGTATCAAAGTGGATGATTTCAAAATGCCAATAAAAATGTGTTTAAATTTAAATGAGTATTAATTTAAATTTAGTTTGCTTTTGTTGCATTGAAAAACTGCTCCGTGAAAGTATGCAGACTGTCACATGTTGATTTAGATCTCTCTTATTGTATACAAATTCGAAATTTACTTTTAGCCAACTACTTAGGAAATTTCAGACTTGCCACACTGTGCTTGCTTGGTTGGTCTGGTTGAGACTGCTCCACCTTCAAGTTCCCTGGCGACTGAGGTGAGTTGTAAATTATACGGCTTTGCGTTTAGCCTCTATAACCCCGAGCCTGTCCATATCCAGATCTCAGTTTAGGCTGAGGTCCATGGAACAATTTGCCTGATGTGGCTGCTCCTGCAACGCAGTTTGATGTTTTGCGGTTGTGCTCATGCCGTTGCTGTTGCTGTTGCTGTTGCCGTTGTCAACGTTGTCGACGTTGCCATAGGCCCCCTTTTGCTGCTTGCGCTTTAAATATTCAAAGTGTGCTTTTATGCGCTGGCAAGCGTCACGTTAAAGGACTGCCATTATGAAGGCACTTGACCATTGTCTCGTTGTGGTGCGTTTGCCAATTAATGAGATTTTCGCTTGAGAGAGCATTGCATGCCCGAGAAAAAGGTATGCATTTTTGGCATGGTATGTGTTCATGTAAAATATATATATATAAAAGAAAATAAAAGACTCATTTGAGGGTGAAACCAACTTGACAGACTTTTTTGGCAAGTGCTTTAAAGGGTTATTGCCTGTCCTGTCCGCTCAATTGACGTACACTCTGCAAATTGGCAGGCATTTTTTGTTGGTATTTACCAAATGGCTTGCATATTTTTTACACACAAAATATCACTGATAAATGGACCTGAAAAATAGCACACCAACTATGTGATAACCCATAAAATGATAATCTGTTTATTCTCTTAACGAAAAATAACTTTAAGCTGTTGAAATAAATAAGGACATGTTTTCTGTGTACGAGTATTTTAAACACTTTTCATTAATTTATTACTATTATTAAATATCAATTTAATTAGACATGAAAACAACTATCAAAAGCATACCTTTTAATTTAAATAAGTTAAATTTTTTTCTTTTATTGGTAGCTTCAACCAACTATAACTCCATTACCAACTTCCTGCTTGCCCCAAATGTGTCAATGGCTGACACCTGCAAAATGCCATCCAATTTTTATACTCTATTCTTTTGTTTTTGTTCTTTGTGGCTTCGCCCCTTTGTGGTTGCAACGACCCTCAAGGGCAAACGCTTTGAGAGAGTTCACATCGTGCGACGGCATTTGAATAAACCACTTGGCTTGGCTTAACATGTGGAGACATGGTGGCAAAAGCAAAGCAATCAAACCAAATATTTTTCAGTCACACGGGGTTGACAAGAAAAACTTTCACACCAGCTTCATGCTTGATACTGCTGTTCTCGGTTGCCTTAGCCTTTATTTTCATTAGCTATCCCAAACTATCGGAGCTGCAGCATCGGCTTCAACTGCAGCTGCAACTGCCACGTTTTCAACCTAGTCGAACCCAATCTGAAACCAAAAACGAACCGAAGCCAACCAAGCCAGCCAGTTATCCAGTCAGCTAACCGCAACGCTGTTGGAGCCACTGTCATTTGTTATGTTATTGGTTTGGACATTTTGCAAATTGCTTATTTAGCAGTGCGTAAAATCCAAAGCACACACACACGAGTCCTAGTATCTAGTATCTACTCTCCCCATCTTCATCTTCATCTTCATCTTCATCTCCTTCTCCTTTTTTTTTAAGCTGCAAGGACATACATACACATTTGTCAAGTGTGCGGTGTTTGTTATTCTTTGCTCTTCACTTTTGCCTTTTTCCATACCCTGGTCTCAAAAATATATCCAACATGGGTATATGCACCTAAATTACAATTATATTTACAAACGAGATATAATTGCATTGTTGGAAATGGAAAATATTGACATAAATACTAAGGATTGCTGAAGTAAAAATATAACAATAAATTAGCTTAAACTAATTTAAAAAAAGGCAACCAAAATGTTTTATTTCAACAATGTAATAATTATTAAATAAACAACATTAGTCTTTTATTTAGTCGTGTAATGCTTTGCTTCTAAAAATGATTATAATTTCACGAAATCAAATGTTTATTACAAAAAATAAACTTTATTTTGCATTTTGTAATTTCTTCTTTTATGAAAACTATTTTCTCTCAAAGTGTTTATGATAACAGAAGATTTTAATAAATAAGTACGAGTTTTAGTTAAGAGTGTCAACTTGCAGCAACCCTGAGATAGATTTCTGAGTTTTAAAAGTTATAATCCATTTTTTATCAAATGTTTTGTATATTCACATATCTTGCTTAATATGTTTGTGCACTTATTTTAGCTAAATGTACTTCAGCAATGTAAGCTAAGCAAGAACCTATCAATAGTTATGCTGATTACAAAACTTACAACATATACACATAACTTATGATTTATATTTTAAATACAGAATATTTTGTAGCATATCATTGCTGAGTGGAGAGCCTCCATCTGCATTGTTGTAAGTTTCATTAGGCCCAAAGCCCCTCCCAATTTACCAGCGTGTCATGCAAGTGGTTAGTTGTGCCCATACATTACCAGTTCAATGTCAAACAAAAAAACAACGAAAAGAAAAAAGAAACAAGATGAATAAGAAGCAGAAGAGAAATGGGCCTGCGAGTTATTTAGGCAAGTGTTCGAATGTTGTCAGTGATGGTGATGCTGCTGCCACAGTGGCTGCTGTTGCTCTATGCATTTTAACCACTTGTCATCCACAGGGTTTTTCCCATCTATAATAATATTTGCTTTTCATTCTGTGTTCCACTTCATTTTCTCTTTTTCTTTTTCTTTTTTTTTTGGCCTGTATGTTGGCTAATTGCCTGGATACGTTTTACAGCATCGCTTTGTAGCCATAAAACTTTTTATGGCTAATATTTTGTGTGAGGCGTTTTAATTAGACGAAAAACCATTAAAACTGATCTATGATATCTTTTTGACTGTGCATAAAATTAATTAAGGCTTTATGACTGACATTCGATACCAAGTTTCGTCAATATTAATGTGCCAATTTCTATAATTTTTTGGACATGCTATTAAAACGCGTTGATTGCTAATTTTTAATTAACTTTTTATATCATTGCAGTGGCGTTCGAACTGAAGCCGATGAAGTCGATTGTAGGAGTAGCTAAATGATATCTGGATGCGTTTAGCGTTTAAATGAGTCTGTATTAGTGCCATAGAAGACATATGATAATGTATCAATAAATATATGATCTAGTTTCTGATTTTATTTAATCTAATCTACACAAGTGAACAGCTAAATATCAAATGTGAAGATGTAACATAGATAAGTATATAATACGAATAAAATAGGTGAGTTTTTTTAAGCTTAAGTAAAAAAATAATTAAATGTAATGTGACGCTTAAGCTTATCGGCGAAAGTTAAGCAGTCAACTATTTTCAAATCCAATAAAAGCAAGAGAATAAATTGAAAACTAAAAAATATATATTTTATATTTAATTAATATAAAGCTAACTAATGGTGGATATTCTGTATAGAGGGTCAAGTCACGACAACCCCTGTAAGGAGGCTCTCCCCTTTCTTCATTTAGCTGCATTGTTTTTTGACTTAATTTTTTTTTTTCCTTACACAAACCGATTTTATTTGGCTTTGTAGATCTATGTAAATACATTTGATACTCTGTTCGATTTCAGCTGCATTCCTTGAAACTACCAACACTCTCAATAAAAGCAAATCAATTTAAATTCAATGAAAGTAAACTACCAAACTTAACTCAGTTCTATGCCTTGGCACCCACTCGAGCCACAGGAAGTAGCTCACAAGTTTCGGAATAACAACAAACTGAAACTTTTTGTGTGTGTGTGTGTGTGTGTGGGGAGGCGCTAGCAACAAGACACGGATCTTTTTTGTAAAAAAGCAACAAGAAACAGTTTTTCTGTAACGCAGCGTCATCTCCATCTCCATTTCCATCCACAGCCCCAACCCCATACGCAAAGCACAAAAGCCTTTAGGCTGTCTTGGCAAAGTCGAGTGGGGCAAATAGAATAAGTTGCTGCGACTTTTTAAATTGAAAATAAGCTGCCAGGTAGTTGCAGGTAGCAGAGATTAAGCGCAAAATTTAAGAGCTGTAAAATTAAAAATTAGGACTAAGAAACTCTCGACTAGCAGTTGCCCTGCTGTCTCAGCTAAAATATTTGCTATCCTCTTAATTAAGAATTCAAAACATTTAATAAAAATACATGTACAAAATATTTACAACATTTTAAGTGGGTGAACATTTTAGTATAAATTTGATTTACACAATATTTTCATGAGTTTTTCTCCAGCTTTTAAGGTTATAGGTTCCAATTGAAATTGACCAAGGGTATATATATATATATATCTGCCTGCATTTCGCCTTGTCTGGAACAGGGTATGCAGGAAGAAAAGCAAATCTTCAACACTTGCGCCTTAATAATCGCTTTAATTACAATTAAAATGAAAGCTAAATGACTTTGCCATTGTTGCTGTAGCTACTACTGATACTACTATGAAGATGAATGACTGGTCATTTACTCCCCACCAGAGGTTAGAAGGGGGTGTTGGTGTGGGACTTGGTTTGGTTGTTGGATGGTTGGTGGATGGATGGATACTTAGCTTTTGCGTTCAAAGTCAAAGTCGCGATGCTATTATAATGCTAATGACGTTTAAACGCTTTTAGTTGGGGATTTTCTCTCTATAGGCAAAGAGCAGCAAACACTCAGTTAATTAGCATAAAGTTGAAACGCTTTGTGGCCTGGCAGTTGCATAACTTTTGTTTAAAGAGTTTCCTACTTGCGAAGCGCATTAAAACCAACTTGAATTGATGGTTTGGCTGATTTACTGAAAGTTCTACTCAACAGCGAAGTATACTTGAAACGACACTGTGCGATTTAAATAGCCAAAATAAACACAAAATTCACTTGATTTGAGATTGCCGACTAAATTTAAGCTGTTGTGAAAATATATCAAATATTGATTGCATTGTTTTATCAAAATTTCATAAGATAATATTAGCATTTGCTGTATTTGTGCTCAGTGAAGATTAGTGCACTGATAGATTACGGATGGTGACAGAGAATATTCAACAATCAAATGGAATATTGTGTTTCAAATGAATATTATTTGATTCTGGTTAAATTAATTTGATTCCATTTTTTGGGGTAAGTGTAAATTGAAGTTTCAGATTCCGCTGGATGATTGATTGTTATATATAAATCTGATATGAGATGATTCTGTTTTGATATCAATTTAGATAAGCAGAAAAAGGAATATTGAATTGAATTCAAGTTTGATAGAACCTTTCGATGGTTTAGCTAAGTATTTTTTGTCTGGCTTAACTTTTGTTTTTATTCAACCTGCACTTGGAGGCAAACATCATTAAATAGCGAATCGAATAGCTTGGGGTGCATGCATAAAAATCCATAATGAAATTGTGCGGAAACCAAACGAGGAGCCGAGCAGCCGAGCAGCCGAGGAACAGCGCCTCCAACCACCTACAATCGCCCACTGGGCGCACTAAGGCGAACATTGACCAAATGACCGTAGGCTCTGCTCTGGCTGCCTATAAGCGGACGAGACATGTCACGTTCAGCTACTCCCCAATCTTGCCCCGCTACTCCTACAACCTCCGCGCACACACACACACACATTCGTACACACATACATGCATATGGATAAAGAGAGAAAGAGAGAGCGAGAATCGAATGATGGCCGCAGTGGCACTGAGTCAGCTTTGGTCCTGGTCCTCGTCCTGGTCTTGCTCCCTGGTACCGTTTGCTGTTTGCATTTTTCGCTTGAAATTGACGTTTCATTTGTTATAATATGCATTGAGGCAACATTTCGATGCTCATAAATATTTAACAGACATTCATCTGTGGGGAAAACCGTTGCAGGCCAACTGAGAATGGGTTGGTGGCTTACGGGAGACAAGCCTGTTGCAGCAGCAGATATCGCATTTATATTGAGATACAGATATACATTCGTAGATACAGATACGTCGATACATGGGCATACACATTATGGTCATAAAAAGCTTGAGGTTCCAAGGCTCAACCTCCAGCCATTATTTTATACCTTCCGTCGTTTCAACATGGGCGTTGACACATGCAACATACAACAACAATGAAAAAAAAAACAACAACCACACACAGTGCAGCTCAAAGGATCAGACGGTCGACGTTGTCAAGTGCATTAATTATGGATTTAAGTCATTGAGCAGCTGGAGTAGCCGGAGTAGTTTCCACAAATTTTCGCTTAAATTGATATACTTGAAATGCTACAGGAAACATTTCTCAACTGGCATGTGAATGCGTATCTCATGTGTATCTCATGTTTTTTCAATATGTATCTTTTCAATAAATATAACACAGAGCTTCAATTAAAGAAGATTGACTTATTAAAAATATTAGTATATAACTCTCCTCTAATCTGAGCTTGTGCTTGACTCTATTAACAAAATAAATAACGCATTTATGACGCGATTGCTTTTGATCTTCGTCAGCAACTAAGTGCAAGAAAAGTTTTAATAAACTTTCCATAAACGTCAGCAGCATTTGCAGCAAATACATAACATGCTGCACCTTTTACCCCTCGGCGATTGAGAGGCGCCTCACACGCGCTGTTTGTTTTCTGTTAAATCGCAACAATCAGCGCTAATTGGGAATTTAACAGTTCATAAAAAAAGTTTATTTTTGCGCGCCAAAGTTCCCCTATCAACAGCCGTCAATGCTACCTGACCATCCAACCCTTATATATACCCTCTGCTATACCACCCAATATCACTGCCTATATGCTAGTAGTCGCAGTCGAGTTGTTGACCCAAAAAGCACGCTTTATGAAGCAGCCAACTCGCAGCTATGGAATTTGCAAAGCTTCTGCCTCACTGGCGCTCGGCTGGCGCCACCTGGCGTTGGGTGGACTTAAATGATGGAATGCCTAGGTTATGCTGGTATTGCAAACACCTGCTTCTATTGCACATCACAAACACACCCTCATACACACTCACACACACACACACACACACACACACACACATTAAAAAACTATCAGCATGTGTTTCATTTCACTTTTGAGTCGATGGAGGGAGACAGTCAAAGAGGGAGCCTGTGGTGGGATATTTTCAATGTTTTTGCACTGTAGGATAACATTAATTTCGCACCATTAATTGTAGTTCTTTTTTAAGCCCACCCCTCCTCCATCCCCCGCCCACACATCCGTTTCCCAAGCAGGGCCGCTTTTTTTCAGGGTTCACTTTGCGTAATTATGCGATGTGATGGGTTGGGGGCAGGAAGAAACATGTGAGAGTCTTTGCTACTTAACTCAGTTGGGAAATAACGTTATAAAAATTGTGCAACAACAAAAATAACATACAAACACAGACGCACACACACAACATTAAATAGCACATGCCAAATGTCTGGGGCCTTCAAATGAGAACCAACTGAAATGAGTTTTAAATGCCACGCTTAATGCTAAGTGCTTAAGTTTTCCGAGCACATATTTTCCATTCATTAACTTATTTTTCATCTAAATTGGACTTGTGTCTACAACCAAAATGTAGGGTAAGTGTTGCCAGCCTCAGATAGCTGGCATAAAAGCGGAATGAATATTTTGATATCTAAGTAGTTTGATTAATGAATGCAAGTTAAATTAGTTTTATGCTTGCGAAAACATAACTTTCATTAAACTAAAGAAGAAGAAAAAACTGGTGATAGCGTTGCAGCCGGTCAAAACCGAAGTCTCCGGAACAATTGGAATCTGAAACACAAATTTGGTAACTTTAGTTGTGAGTTGAGTTGATGTAGGCTCTCCCGATCTATCAGGTTGAAGCTGGCCAAGATATTGTAAGTGCTCAGAGATTGGTCAAAACTTTCTTGTTAAATTATACCCTTTCAAAGTGCTTTGCCAAAAGTGTGCCGACTTTCATAAGCCACTACTTTTTGATCATAGTTTGACTTCTTCGAAATTCATTCTTAAAATTTCCAAAGTATAAGAGGTATATATTTTCCATATTAGACTCGCTGAGTAACTTTCCATACGCAGTAAATATCCGTGGAATAACTATTTTATTCTTCACACTTTAGCTTCTTCAAGTGTATGTCTTATTTGCTTACCAAAAATGACAGTTCTTTCTTAAATTGATGTGAAGAACATCATGTTAAACAGCTCCATAAAATGATGTCGACTACTTTAAACAGACATTTGCAACAACAAAAATATATATGTACATTATATATATGTATATTATTACAGTTATCCAAGGCAGCGGGAATGCCTCGCAGCATAGCAATAAAAATTGTTTATTGAAATGTAAAAAGCGTGTAAAATGGAAAAGAAAAAAAGAAGCCAATTCAAAAATTGCCTGACGCATTTCAAACTATGTATTTGTACAGTTGGCATTTAGAATTTAATTAAAAAATGTTGCTCCGTCTCTTTCTGCTGTGAAGTGTCTATCTCTATCTGTTTTGGGTTTTTTGCTTTGCACTTGAACTGCCAAAGCAATGCAGGCGCAATAATTTTCAGGTTTTTGTAACTGCAGAACAAAAGGCCTGCAAGCACAATGGGCTAAAATCGGAACGCACACAATAAATGCCAATAGGCAAAGCGACAACAACAAGATCAAAACACTGAACTACACCCTCTCGAAAATGTTATACAAAAGTCAAAAGATTCTGTCTGACAATGGGGCAGAGAGTCGGCAAAGCATGGGCAATTGCTAGACTCTCAAGGTGTTTGCTGCTGTGGCATAGACACACACACACACACACACACACACACACACACACATAAATACACACACACACAGACCTACACACAAGCAAGCTCAATTTATAAATAATAATTTTGTTGTTGTCTGCTTACAGGCGCCGTTGTCGTCTGCAGGCAAACTGGCAACTGGCACGCGCCTTTGTCTAACCGGCAGCAACAGCGTAGATGCGAACAGTGCTAAACTCTGAGATACCCTGTGATAACACAATACAATATTTAATTACTAGAACTATAATGTATGCTGAACTCAATAACATTTTAGTGTATATCTGAATTGTACTTGAGATTACAACCCAATTATTAGATTTAAATAAAATGAAAGTTTCTTTTAATGTTGGATAGGAATTATATAAAAACTTGCGTATTCCCATTACTTAAGAAAAGTAAAACTTTAGTGTCATGATCTTTCTTTCATTCGCATTTCGTAAAATAATATTAATGATATTCCTATTCTTAAATCTGGTTCTCTAACGAAGCGAGAACTAAAGTAAAATATTAGTTCTTATCTGCTTTTGGTCAGTTTTTAATTATTATAATTACTTTAAAATGTCGAGTAAAATTTGAAGTTTAATTAATATAACATAAAGTAATATTTATGATGAATTCTATTTTATTTCTTAACAGATCTTTGCTTAATTTAAATGAATTAAATAAATCCTTTCTGTCTGCAGATGATTCACACAACTTTTTTGACATTTACAGGGCATCGAGAAGCGCAACCATAACCATCAGACTTCAGTGTAGAAAAGTCTTGAGTAATTGCAGGGGCAGTTGCTGTTGATGATGAAGTGCAGACAGGCCAGTAAATAGGCAAAAGTACCTGGTCACACCTGCTCTGTTTGGCATCCCAGCCGTTTTCCATCCAACTTTCATTGTTTAATTGTTTTGCCATGCCTACGAAATTTACGACAAGATTTCATGCTTTTGTTTTTGGCATTTTGGCTCTAAATTTTGTAGGCCAGTTCGTTGTTGAGTACTCATCGTCAATCTACTGAGGCAGTTAATTTAGTAGGCATCTACAAACACACACATATATCCAGGCTAAGACTGGCTGCATCTGTGTCTACGTGCGTTGCCATTGTTATTAATGTACAGGCATTCAGATAGACAGAAACAAGTCCAAAGTTCCTTAGAGGCAGGCCACTTGCAAAATCTTTATCCCATCCCAAAAACCATTGAAAACCCATTGAAGCAAAATTTGCAAAAAACAAACAAAGATATTGCGGATTTATATTGAAGATGATTTACAATTTCTGACTGACTGATTAAAAGCTTGCACTATAATTGGTTAAAATACATATTCAAGTTTGACTCTTCGAATATTATTTTATCACTTCAAGCTATTTATTTAAAATGATCGATGCATCACAAAAAAAGAGTCTTTTAATAAAGTCACTTATATATTTAGGCTTATCACATTTTGAACACTCGAACACGCAATATTCAATGCTAATTCCATCAAAACACACAATTATTTTACTGCTAAACAATTTTTTACTTATTTTTGCGTTGAATTAAATTTTTTACAATTGTATTTTGGAGAGCGCCGCATAATCGAATTACACGCATAAATTAATTATTACAGTATACTTGAAATAACTGTAAATCAAGTAAGCAAAAAAAATTAATGAGTGAATAGCCAAATTGCTCAAGCCGTGAGTGCTCGACTTGGATATACCCTGTGCACCAGACTTAATACTTTGCTTTGAGAATAATCAACGTAAATTCGTCAAGTTTAATTTCCCACCAATTTATTTATTTTTAATTTATTGAAATCGCATAATCCAATTCAAGAAAACAGTCTATTGAAGTTGGATTATGTTCACTTTTATAATGAGTTGTTTTACTGATGACTTTAAATTTGAATTACAGTGCAGTTCAAGTTCAGTTGAAACAATTTGAACCTAACCCTACCCTACCAGCTCAGACAATCCCCCCCCCCCCCCCCCCCCCCCCCGGTCTGAGTTTGAAATAATCTATACAAAATTGATGCACTTCCACTAGACAATTTTGCTCCCAATCCCAGTATGTTTTATGCAGAGCAAATACGAATTCATTGGCTGGTATGAATGAATATGTAAGCAATTATTTTATTTTCTGTTAATATTGCCAGGCCAATTGCAATAAATAATCAAAGAAGAAAAAAAGAATACATATGAAAATAAAGAGTCATGCAAGTACACACAACAATTTATTTTATTGATGACAATTTCTATATGGCTGCTGACTGTTTTTGTGCATACAAAATCAGAATCATCAGCATCATCATCATCGATGGATAACCAAAAGTGCCCATGCAGAATGCTTACAACTAGACCAGAGTACATATTGGCCGAGCATTTGAATTGCATTATAAAATAAAACACAACTACAATAAAAAAATTATTGTGGCAATGGAAACAATTTCACAGAGTTAACAAGGCTATTTGTTGCTCTGTCCATGTTTTGTAAATCAAATAAAAATATTTCAATGAAATTCTCCAGCGTAATTAACTGTTTGCAAATTATTATTGTTGAGAATAAGAAAAGAATTTCACTCGCATATATTATCAATATTTGAAAACTATCTACAAATTTGACATACCCGCCAGTATAGTGAATAATATTGGCTATGTTATTGCTGAGCTGTATACACAATAATAATTTGGCAGCGCCTTTGAAGCATTTGGCTGGCTTACATTGTTGAAATTCACAATTGCGATTCATCAAAAATAGATTAGATTTTCATTGTATACAATGCAATCCATATCCATATCACTATCCATATTTCTCTGATGCATGGAGGACACTCTTTTGCTGACTGCTGCACAGTTCTGACAGTGTCCTTTATGTTCATTCCCGTTGCACGTATTTGTCTAGTAATCAAACAAAGAAATGCTTATTTTGTATTATTCTTTTTATCAGCCGCTCTATTCTTAGTTTCGGACTGGGTCACATGCAAATCGCACACAATAAATACAAACTTGTTGAAGCGTTGCAAATGCCCTTTATAACAAAATTACACTTAATAAGTTGAAAATAAGTTGGAAATAAAACAAATGCAGCAATCTTTAAGCTTGTTTCGTTTCAATAAATAAATACAGTTCAGTTTCAAGGTTCAAGTTTCATTGATCATTCATTCATTCAATAATCAATTTAGTCAAAAGAAGAGAAAGTATTTTCATTCTGACTGATTTCAAAGCATACTCCTGTAAATGCCTATAGGTGTGTGAACGTTGGGAATATATTTACTTATATGCTCATTACATGCAATCCTTAGTCACTTATGGACTTAATATCCTGTCGTTGGGCACGTCTCAGCTGCAGTGCAAGTCAGTTGCAAGTACTTGTAAATACTGTGACTACCAAGTTTTGGGCTGCCAAAGTTGTGGACCATTTCAAAACGATTGAGTGTCGGAGACATGGCACGCACGCAGGACACTTGACCAAAGCAACAAAAAGTGCTCAAATGCACACAGGACACGTTAACAGCCCAATGGCACAATGAAACAGAGATTTTAAAGCGTTGTGCAAACACACTTCAAGTCCCACTAAGTAAGCTGAATTGAATACAAATACGAGAGAACATGTGATGCGGCAACAGATATTATAGTACAAACGAGCAGCCTCCTTTGACGGACAAAACTGGAGCAGGACAGAGCTGAGCAATGCGCTTAAATTATGCGCCATTCATAATGCAACAGAGTTGGGAGAATTTGCAGGCAACGTTGATGTCGCTATTCCTGCAGCTGCTCCTCGTCGACATCGTCGAAATCGTCGTTGTCGTCGTCCTCTTTGAGCCGAATTCAGTTGCAGGCATCGAGCATTAAACTTAATGCCCGCTCATATCCTTGAGCGGAGCACACATCCTGCTCCAGCTTCTAGCTGCCTCCTGGTTAAGCTCAACTCAACTCAGCGTAATGCCAAGGCTTTTGGGCCCATTATTTTATCGCGGTTTTTTCCCCATTTTGTAGAACATGAGTTGTTCAGGTTGGAGTTGTCATTGCACTATAAATACCCTGTACTCATTCAATGCAAACATCTTTAATATTATAAAATAAAAAAATGTGTGTCTAAGTTAGATAAAACTAATCTTTTATGGTTTATATTTGACAATTTCTGTATCTTTTCCTTACCCTTCTCTATTCTCTGTAATTAAATAATAAGTTCATAATAAGATATATAAATTCATATTTGCTCATATAAAATATAGAGTATCTCAAAGTATATCGCATCAAGTTGCGTTCTGTATTATTATATTTCATTTTTATTTTAAGAACTTTGTTTTTAGTTTTCCGAGTACAAATGCTAAAGTCAAAAATATTTATTTAAAGTTCAAAGTTTGTTTTCGACATTTTTTGGGTTTTCCTTTCTTTTTTCCCCTATTTGCTTTGCATACATTTTTATTTTACTTTACGGCACTTTTGTGCTAGGTTTTGTGGCATACTTAAGCTTGCTTCTTGTGTCATACAATTTGCCCAGCTCAGACACTATTAGGAGTGTACTTAAGTATTTAAAATGGCAAAATTATCAAAAACAGCGAATAGTTAAAAACTTTGCGATACTTCAAAAGTACTTCAAGCTAACGTTTTTAGAGATTCAAGTGCTGGCAAATCAAAAAGCTTAAGCCATAATATTCATTTTCGCATCAAGTATTTTGAGGTCCAGTAATTATGGTGCTAAAAATTCTGATACTGTTATCAGCAATCAGCGAATATAATTTTTTATATCACTTTTCAGTGCACCTAATAAAATAGTTCTCCGTTGATATATATTTTTCAACCTCTCTTCTTCAGTAAAAAATAATATCTTATTTTCGTATTATTTCATTTTTATTGTTACTAATTTATACATTTTTCTTGTCATCCGCTCAAGTTTTTAATTGCATTAATATTTTCCTTACCAATTTACTTTTTATGCTCATCAGCATTGAAGTCACTAATTTATTTGTTTTACTGTTCAGTAATTGTAAAATCTTTATCACCGTTTCCTTAGCCACCTTTAAATAGCCGAATTGCTAAGTGTGTCGTGTGGTGCCACTGCTGCAGTGTGCCACATTGAGATGTAGGACCAATCAGGGATGCATCTCTCAGGACTTCCATCGTTGGCTGCTCTTACGCAGCTGTGCGGATTTCAGATTGCAGATTGCATGTTGACAATGTGGCCCCGTAACTCAAACTTGGCTGGCAGGCGATGGCTTTAAGTGCATCACCTAGTTGCATCCCAGTCGCCCACAGCAAGCCTGACAGTTTTTTCTTTATTTTTACACGCGGCTGAAAGTCGTAGAAACAAAGCAGCCAGAAGATGGCAACCAGCTGCGGGCGGGTGGAGGGTGGAACACGTGTGTCAGTAAAGTCTACAACTCCATCTGCATCTAAGAGTTTTGCATCTAGCAGGAGCCACATGCCTCTGCCTCGGCTGGGGCAATGTTTGCCGCACGTGCCACACGTAAAACTTAAAAATGCGGCAGCAACAGCTGCCACCGGCTGCTTCCGGCTGCTACCAAACTGAAAACTACAAACTGCAACTGTTGCTATCGATACCAGTTGCCGCGCATGTCCTGCCCCAAAACGCCTGCCTTCATGCCATATTTAATATGCCTCTTTTACGTGCTTGCATTGGGCATTTACGACTATGGTGCCCAAATGTTGGGCTCAAAGTCAAGAGAAAAATATAATTAGTTTAATTTTTAGCACCTATATACTACATGGCTTAAAATTATGAAATGTTGTTCAATTACATTAAATATTAAATATCGAATATCAAATACTAAATGATCACAAAAATATGAGTTAATTAATATACAACGGCTTCGATTTTCGAAGTAGAAATTCAGCAACAGCTTTCTTAATTGTTATTGAAAAATCAAAAGTTACTTAAAATCATATCACATTCTTAGTCTGCAATTCAAAACACCTACCAAATATACATTTTTTTGAATGTTTGTCCAATATTTACAGATTTGTTAAATACACAATTTTCGCATAGTACTTTTACTTCTTCATCGCCATTTAAACTGGTTTTCAAATTTCAACAAATATATATTTATATTTGAATATTTGAATATTAAGTCTCTCTCTGCCTCTCATCGTCTTTAGATTTATTTAATCAGAGGGTATATATTTGTCAGTGTGGTGTAGAATTATTAACTGCTGGTGTCTTATTTTCGCAACATACTTTTATGATACTTTTGCCAGTGCGTTGGCACTTAGCATTTTTTATTTTTTTTTGCATAGTTGTCCATTTTTCTCTCTCTAACTCCAGTCTTTTCTTTTGGTCTCGAGCGCAGTTGGCTGGGCATGCAGCCAGTCGCAGGTTGTGCCGTAATTTTCCAACTATATCCGCTCTGTTACCTTGCTCAGTTCCTACCCCTTTCGCACACATTCTCTTTACTCTGCTGGGTCGGATGCGGAAGCGTCCCATAAAAGTGGCATATTTGCCGCATCCGGTTGACAATAACTGGGCCAGGGCGCCTGCAACAGCCACAAGAGCCACAATTGCCAACAACACTTTGCCGCTTTTAATGATTCGCGATTTTTGTTTTCGACTTCACTTTTACTCTTGCAATGTTTAGCTATTATATTCAAGAGACTAGGTTTTTGCCAAAGATCTCGGCTGAATTTATTTAGAAATTGTTGATTTCGGTTATAATAACTTCTCTCACTGAGAATGCATCTTGAAAACATTAACACAGCAATTCAAGTAGTTGGCGATTATAATGCTAACCCCTTCTCAGACAGGAAATAATATGAGTTCAATATGAAAATACATTTTGAGTCATTACTCAGATCCTAATGAAAGTTAATCAATATTATTATATGTGTTTCTCTTGGAAAGTTATCGGAAATCCATTTGTATCAATATTCGCTAAACGGGATCGATGAATTGAAGCAATAAACATGATATCTGTGTGATATTCGAGGCATTTTATTCAATATTGCTAATCTTTAGATCTTATAGTCTCTGAGATCGGCGCACTCGGACAGACGGAGAGGCGGACCCATGTCTGTGTAGATCGACTCGACGACTGATACTGATCCAGAATATGAAGAATTTATGAAGTCGAAGATGCATTCTTCTGCCTGTTCCATACATTTGTTTGCTGGGGGACTGTAAATATTTTTATTATTTTAATATTTTAAAATATAAGCCAAGTACAAAAGTAGAACTGTTTTCCATCGAGCATGGCAACAAATGCAATTAAATTCAATTCAAATTTTGAAAATTACTTTAAAAAGTCTCAATATTGCGATGGTTGGACTGGTTTCTATCACGCATTGGGCAAATATATTTGCAATATTTTTAATTACATTGCCCATATTGATGGAAGACAAAATCAAAGAGAGCCACCTCAAATGAAAGCCAATAATTCGAAAGAAGAAATATTGTATGTTTAATTGATGCTCTTTGAAATGAAATGTTCAAAATTGGGCCGAGTAAAAGAAAAGGTTGCCGACAAATCTCGTTTCGTTTGCAAAATATAAAATTGTGTTATTCAATTGTATAATTCTTCTCTATCAAAAAAGAAGCTTTTTCTGCTTGTGCTCTTTCGACTTGTAAGTAAATTAAATCATTTCAAAGCTAACTTCTATTTTTAATACCAAATTCGCCTTTCCATAGCCAAACTTATTATTTGGGAATGATTATTACTATATATATTATTATTATTATACGAGTATATATTATTATTATTATTATTATATTATTATTAGGTAATTATGCGCTAATTTTGATGACTACTAAAATACTTTTCTTTAGCAATTTCACTGATCCACTGACCAATCATACAAATAACTGCAAAAAGCAAAGTATTTGGGGGAAAACAGAAAACCACAATAATTGACACATAAATAATTTTAAATAACTTACTTACCAGCTGGCTGCACAATAAATATAGATATCCTTTTGCTGGTCCTGCCGTGCACACGCCCAAACAATCTTATTAAAAGTGTCCCTGGATAATATGGGAGAATACCGGAGCCCAAGTCGTAGTTGGCCGCATGTTTGTGCAACTCTTAACTGGCACCGCTGGGATAAATCATAAAAGGATATTTTTGTGGCAGAGACGCCTGGGACCAGACCACGATTCGGGCTGCCGAAGACCTTACGTGGCAGCAAAATATTTTTACAAGCTCTGCTTTTAATGTGGCCAATTGGCCTCGCATTTTGTTCAATTGTCTCCGTCTCAGTCTCAGTCTCGTTTTCGTTTTGGTTCTCTGCCTTTGCCATTCGCCCCCTTGGCTGGCCTTAGTGTCTATCTTTATTGACATTTCTTTGGCACTTTGCGTAAAACTACTTTCAGGGGCCTTTAGAGATTTCTCTTTACCTTTGATTGCGTATAAAAAAAGAAGAAACCGTAACAAACTTTGATGTTTGCCATCGAAATGACGGAGGTGTCGGCAACCACCTAGTTTCTTATTCATACATCTCACACAAAAAATCTAGCAACTTTAAGTTGCAACAAAAATATTTTTAAAAGTGTCAATTTCCATGCCTGGACACAACATAAATCGGAAAAAAAAATGACAACAGTCGAACAACCAGACAAAGAAAAAGCCGCCTTTATTTTAAACACAATGGGACAAAGATACTTTGAGCGTCTGAGAAGTATTTAGATGACTTCCTGGATTTTAAATTTAAAAACAATAGATGAATTCATTATTTATTTATTTTTAATTAACAACTGATTTTTAGGGATTACATTTGATTTCATGTGATATTTAAATACATAAAATTATCTTGTATTTAAGTTTCTCCACGCTTTTTAAAAGCATATTCAAAGAAAGAAAATTATTGTGAAAGAAAATTGTGAATCTTCATTCAAGAATTTGTAATTTGTAATCCTAAATTATAAGTTTAGCCCCATATTAGAGAATATTTTTGCTGCAGATTTTTGCAGCTCAGCTAACATTTAATTGAATCAAAAATATACTTTTTCCTTAAGTTTTTTTTTCTTTCTGTGCCCAAATAATATCTCTTGAATACGATATCTGATAAATCTCCCAATTTGACCAACTCTACTTTTGTGTTGTTTTTTTTTTGAGTTTGCTGTCGCGCTGCTCAATGATATGTGTTGCATATGCAAAAGGCACAGCGGCCACGCCCACCAAAAGAGCAGGCAGAGAGAGAGAGAGAATGCAAGAGAAGCCTACAAGATTTCGGCGGAAATGCTGATACAAGTGACAACAAAGGCGTCTTGAGTTTGATTGAAAATTTGCATTTACAAAAGCGCCAAGACAAATTTCCCACACTTTCTATATCTTTCTATCTCTGTCACTCGCCGCGTCTCCATTTTTGGTGTGTGCTTCGCTGAATGCGGTAAGAAAAGTTGTCCGCCACTGACAGCTGTCAAATAGATGTTGCACGCGAACCGAAGACAATTCTGTATCATTTTGAATTGTAAATTCCTCACATCAACAACTACAAACCAAAGAAAATGCCTGACTGCAAAGCTGACTGCCTGGTTAGATGGATGGTTTGGATAGATGGATGAATGAATGGATGGATGGATGAATGGATGGTTGGATGGATGGTTGGATAGATGGTTTGTTGGATGGTTGTCTGTCAAGTGCTGCAAACTACTTGGCGTCATCACATATGGCACTGGTGGCGCCACCTGCGACAACACGGCCCAAAAAACCCCTTAGTGAAAACTGTTTGTATCCATTCTTGCCACTCAAAATGCAAAATCTACCAAATATTGCCGCCCTTGTCGCAGCTGCAATGCAATTTACACTTGAATACAAAGTGGGCGACTTCATAAACTACACAATCACCCCCCCACCATTCCTCAAAAAAAAAGAAAAAAAAGAAAAGAAAAAATATTCCAAACATAAACGTAACTGCAGTAAGGGATTGCAGTTGCGTATGATAAGCAAAAAATTGAAAAAGAAATCAGAGGGTGAAGGTTTGGAAAGGCATGCCAGACCTGGAGGTGCCCTGTACCAGTTAGATAATTGTGCTTGCTTTGATATTGTTAGCTTAAATATAACTAAAGAATAACTTACTTTAAGGATTCCTCCAAGCAATTGTTTCTCTGCTTCTCTTAAGACTCTGAGATTTATTAAAATGGAATGAACTTTCCTTAATAATGCATACAAAGTTTTTTTTTGAATATGCCTTATAAAAATATTTATAATTAATGTGTAATCAACCACTCTATACAGAAAAATAATGAGATATTAAATTATAAGCACATTAATTATTTGTTCAAAATAAAAGTCTCTTTTGGCACTCTAGACGTCTGCAGGGTATCCAAAATTCTATGCGAAATATGCTAAAAACTGTCGCACACGATTGCAATTGCGCATATTAATTGAAAATTTCTCACGCAAAATGAATCCACAGCAATTGTTCGAACTGAATGTGTCCCAAAAACTGCATACATAACAATCCCCCCACATCTATGTGCAATATCCAGGGAGTGTGGAACAGTAGGCGGAGGGGGGAGGGAGGGAGGGCGGTTGGCAAGCGAATGAGTTTTGCAAGTACAAATCGTTATTACTTTGGCCAAATGGAAATGCTAATCAAAAAATGAAATTGTTGAACGATTTATGCAGAGTCTTTCTTTTTCTTTCATTTTTGTGATGAAAACTCTGGGGAAAATATATGCTAGGTTAGCAAAATGCTAATCAATGCTGCAGAAGGTCTAAATATTTGACAAATGTTTATTGTATAGACTGAAATAGTTTCAGCAAAAATATTTGTCGATTTTATTTGGCAAAGGTTTTTTTTTTTTATAATTGATTTCTCTTGGCCAATTAATTTAGACAAATATTCGACGAATCTTACAATTTGAGACACAAATTAAATGTTGCTGATACAATATGGAACCATTACTTGCAGCTCAAAGTTAAGATTTATTAGCCGTCAGAAACAACGACTTGTCCGACATTAAAATGCTATTATTGCTATTATTAGCAGCGACACAAAACTCTCATCAGTTGAACAATCCAAAATTGGTTTCACGTGGTTTGGCAAATTTTGGCTGCCTTTCATTGAACATGTAATGCTAATTCAATAGTCGTGTGCTATTTTTAACTAACACTTTTAAATGTCCACACCCCGAGGACGCAGCGCGGCTCCGAGCAAATACATATATATAGAGTAGTGCTGAACAAATTCAGAGGTAGTCGTAGTACATTCAGCGTTTTGTGCACCCTTTAATCATTTTAACAGCTGCCAATCATCATTAGCGCCTGGCGCGAATGCGGGTCGCTGCCATTTGGTGATGGAGGCGTAGTGGCAGTGGTGCTGCAGCTCTTGCTGTGGATCATGGTGGTAACGCGGTTTGACTGGCGGCTGCCACACGTTTTTCGTGCCATTGGCAACATTTCAAAGCCATTTACAAGCTAAAACTATAAAACCGCCAATTAGCAACGCGTTGGCAATAAACTAAACAACAGTCGTTCGACTGCCTCCAATACTGCATCTGTATTCCAACGAAAGGCTAGAAAATTTCGACCGTCATTTTCATTTTTACATGCCCTGTAAACAGGTAACTATCTAAAGAGGGTAGTGTTAAAAGCAGGTATTTTTCTAAGTATTCAAGTACTTTTTATAAGCATAATCTGCATTTATCCGGCTCACAAATCAATCTGAATTTGGTTTGTAAAGTCGCATTATAAAATAAAAGCATTTCTAATGAATTTGAATGCGTAAATATTTTGATTTATTTATTTATGTAATAATTCCTTTGACATTCGAAAGTTAAGCGTTCTTATTTCAATAGTTCTACGATTTTTACAGGGTATCTTCGAGAAGCACGACTCTCATTTATGGCTTTCTTATTAGCTTTCTTTTTCTGTTATTGACGTGGGCTCTTTAGTCTTTGGTCTTCTATCTGCCATTTTCCACAGTCAAAAGTCGATTCTGCACTCTGTGTGTGTGGGTGTTTGTAAAACCGCGCGTTTTTAAGCCAATTTACGGGACTAATCAGTATAAACCACTTCAAAGCAGCAGCCACGTCTCCTCTAGAGGAAGTAGTTACAGTTCCTTCTTTGTGATGTGCGCAAATTCCAATGTGTCTGGGGCATAAAATGTTAGCACAGGCAGTCGTCAATATAAAGGCAACTCGAATGTGGGGAAGATATTTCGACATTTACTCCATTTTCCTTTTTCCTTTTCCTTTTCCGGTGCAATACGATGCGATGCGATGCTCTCAGTCATCAAATGATTTTACTTCACAATTTGGGGTGTTTCGGGCGCTTGACAGCTTATGATTCAGCTTCGCCTTTAATTATTATTTCAATAGCTAATCTCTGTCTGAGATTTAAGGTAAATGAGTATTTGAAGTCGAACATTAATTATTAAACAGGAGAAATTGAAAAGTAATTACTTTTAAGTAAATTGCATACTTTTTGGCTTTAGGAAAAATACGCTTAATGCAAGACTGTTAAGGGCATTTCAAGTTTCGTTATTTTCACACTTGAAGTTCGAGTCTTTTGCTGTTAATACTGAATTTCGACTTTATGGCGAATAGCGTTCAACTCAAAGTGTTAAGTGATCCTTGGCAAACGTGTTAAAATGTGTAATTTAATTTCGACAGCTCTCAATTTAAAGGCCACTGCGCGAACGCATCTCTTTTAAGATTTTTACAACCAGACATGTTGTGATTTAAGCTGCAAAACATCAAACGAACTCTCAGCGAACTTTAAAACGTCGATAAAGCTGCATAGCATGTTGCGAACTCGCAACGAGGACTTGGCCAAAAAGTTTTCTGGCCCTAGCAATAAGCAAAATAGACAAGCACAAAAAATTGGCATTGACAAGGCAGCACGAGGAAGAAGCGCCAACGGAGAGTGGCATCGAGGGTGTGAGGGCGACAAGTTTAGTGGAGTTTCCCAGGCACCAAAAACTAAACTAAACTTCAACGCCATATGTCAATTTGGTCTAACAACTCGTTCAGTGGGACGATATCCGGCACACTTTATGGCTGCCGAGCAGGGAATCGCCGAGCACGCAGTCCCCACTCAATTTGAGAGACGCCACTGATTTTCCAATAGGGGATGGCGGGGGAGGGCGACAAAAAAAAGTTTTTAACAACTTGGTCAGCCGTTGAAGTTTTCTAATCTGTTTCTTGTAGGTATCCAGATCCAGGACCTTGAGTTCGAATTTCGTTTGTGATTTTTAAACGGCCCCAGCCATTTATCTGATATTTGGTTGTTCGTTCAAGTGTTTATTTTCCCACTGCTGAGTCTTGGGTTTGTTTATTTCTCGGGTGGTGCAGCCGTGGGACGACGGGATACGAGGCGAGCTCCTTTTGAAATCGACTTGTATAGAAAGTCAATAAAACTGTTTGACAACTCACTGACTGTCAGAATGGTTGCCTTTGTGTGTGTGTGTGTGTGAACGAGAGAGAGAGTAGCCTTTTGGGCACATTAAATTTACAATTTATGGGCAACAATCGAAAAGAAGTTTTTATATCTATTTATGTATATATGGGAGTGCTAGGAATGTATGTGACTAGCTGGAGCGGAAACAGCTTTGAACAACTCGAGCGTCCAAGATTAAAGTCAAATGGAAAAATGGAACCAGCTTCATAAATGCTTAGAAACTTGCCATAAGTCTTAAGCTACAATTTTATATATGTAAGTGCTGAAAAAGCGATTGATAAAGTACATGCATATTTCTAAATATTTTTACAACAAATTTGTATTTTCAATTTTGTGAAAACTAAAAATTCAGTGTAGCAAATAATAATTTGTATAATAAATTAAATGAAGATGAAAATGAGAATTTGTACTAAATAATGAGTAGAAGAATCCTGCGGATAAAAATACACATATAGCATTTTATCAATTATATTATTACATAATTTACTCCTATAAATTTATTATAGATAAGTGCACAAAAAGATTAGCTCTTGTAAAACAAAAACTATTTGCTTAACAATTAATTCAAACTAAACTGAACAGTTATGCTCCAAATAGTTATTAAAAAAATCTTCAATTATTGAATTGAAAATTTGGAAAAAAAATGTATGTGACTGCAATTTGAAGGGTATGTAATATTCGACTTGCCTAGGATACGATGACTTTTTTGTTATAAAAAATGCTGTCGGCACAAATTGAATAAGCTTAAAGTGTTATGCTCAAGCGTAAACTCTTAATATTTAATCATATAATTGGGAAACTCGAAAAATTGAATAATGTCCAAGTAGGCATAAATCAACATTAGTCATGTATTATGCTTTTTAGTGCTCAATTGAAGCCAAGTTGAACATTCAGCGATCACCAACCAAATGCATATAATTAAAGTTACTGTCTCGACATAATTATGGCATTGTAATGATCAAGATGATATTGATGCCGATGGAATACAAAAGGGAAGAAGAAACAAAAAATGACATAGAGGCCGAAATGTTGTTAAAAATGGCAATTAACTGCATACAGATGCATTGTGAGCAAAAGATACACACGGCGTATGCGTAATTTATCATATTTTCCACGCAGTTTTATTTCCATTTTTCGCTTTGCGTGCGTTATTTTATTACATTTTTTTTGAATATATATTTTTTTTCAGCTTCTACTTAAAATTCGATTTATAATAATTTGCGGTAAATAAACTCACGTCATAAATTGCTGCATATTTTTAAGAGTTGGCCGCGTGTCAGCAGCAAATTTCTTTACATGGTATTTTTTATAATCGCTACATTTAAAGTGCATTGCACTCGGCTCTTTGTTGTTATTTATATTTGAGAGTCATTGTTGTTGTTGTTGTTATTGTTGCTGCTGCTGCTGCTGCTGCTGCATTTGTCCGGCATGCGTCCATATAATTAATGAATAAATTATGCATACAAAGCGATTGCAAAAATAAAATATAAAAAAAAATCCAGGAATAAAAGGGCAAAAGGACTTGGCTGTGTTTTTCTTATGGCTTGTAAATACTCGTAAAACTCGTAAAACTTAACATGGCCATTTAACCGTAGGCGCTTTTAATACGATAATGACAATATTTTACAAAGGGCCTTTGTACAAGCCCAAGCACACCGGAAAAAAAAACGAAGAAAAGAAGAAATAATTCAGCTGATATCGCTCCTCTCAAACAAACGACTTTAAAATGTGGCGTCTGCGAATGAGTGAAAAGAAATGACTACTTTTAATTGGTAAATTGAATGGCAAACACTGAACCGATTATCCACAGGCAACATTTAAATTTCAAAGCTTTTGAAGACGCAAATCAGGTTTAAATGCATATTTGCATCTGCTTTAAGGCCACATCATATTTTAAATAGTATGAGTAATCGCATTGTCATGTTTTGCTCTTTTAACCATAGGCAAACAAAGACAAAAAATTAATTGCTGCTTGTATCTTTCTTGAGGCAATTATTTAATCGCAATGTGGTGTTTAGTCCGATTTGGCTGAAGTATCCTGTTATCAATTTGGTCACTTAACAGAACTTGGCTCAACTAACTTTTTATAATTTGCACAAAAAAGAACGTTTATTTGAATTGTCATTTCACTATAAATTCACTATAAAATTTAATAAATTTAAAAATGCTTGACTTGGTTTATAATAATATGTTTAACTGATAGAATAACTTGGTAAGCAAAAAACTATTTCATAGAAAATCTGATCGATTGTTCCGATAAGAACTGTAAGATATAGCAATCCGAACTCGATAATTTTTTGTCCAAATATGAAAAGCACAATGAAATGCAAATTGCTAAAGTTTTATTTGGATAACATAGTAAACATTGCAAAGGGTGACTGAAAAATAAATATTTATATATATACAGAAAAATCGAACTAAATGAATTGCTTATTATTTATGTATTTATTTAAATATTTTATAATTTGTTATTTAAGCACTGCATTTATTGCGTGTTTCAATTGCGTTAACAAATTCAATATAACTTCAAGAGGCTCTTACCTAAATTGGATTGCTTTTATTGCGCATTAAAAGCTAACGATTTTCCGCAAAAGTTTCCTGAAACTCTAAATCGACTTAACTATTATTCACAACAAGAATGACTATATTTTTAAAAGGGAATTTATAGCATTTAACTAGTTCGCATCCAATCAAACATTTATAGACTGCATAGACTGTATGCAATTGCAACATAATAAAAACTAATCTCAACAACACCCCAGCAGTAAACTGGCAAACCACAAAGCGAATGAAGGAAAAACACACAAAAATTTCGAAAAGCAATACAAAAATTGCACATTGCCATTTCTCTGGGGGACGCGGAGGGGATTTCAAATTGAAGTCAAAAGGGGAAATTGCAAAAATGTTGCAGAGGGGATCAGCAGCAAATTGGAAACCATTTAGCCAATTTAAATGTTGTTCGAACAAGCTACATAAAGCAATACACACGCTCAAAACAAATACTCTGCGTAATAGTTATTCCAAAAAATCAGAGAGAAAACTAGAGATGAAAAGAAGACGATGAGGAAGAAGAAGATGAATAGAAGAGAAGTAGTAACTACACTTGCGTCACAGGCAGCAGCAGAAGAAACAAGCCGAGAGCAAAGCAGCAAATTACATGCAACAGCACGGCAAGGACGTCAGGACGTCATGCATCCCAGCCAAGGAGTATCCAAAGGATACTCGCGCACACACACATACGACTGCACTCATCATTGTGGGAGTCCATCAGCAACACTACCAAACCCAGTCCCCTCCACCCCCTCCCTTCATATGCTGGACCCGCTACACTTCACTTAATTAGATTGTGCTTCGGGTACATGTTTGCTCTGAAAACTGCAAAGAAAAAAAAAGGAGAAGAGAAAAAAAAAATAATACTTACAACTGGGGAGAAAAATCGTCGACACAAATGAGAGAACAAGAGAAATGCGAACAACTTGGACACACCAAAAAAGAAAAAAAGGAGAGAAAAATGAAAAGAAAATCTCCCCTTCTAATAAAACACATTTCGCCAGCGAAAGTGAAGACACAACGAGAAATGTGCCACATTTAAAAGCAGTTCCAGTTCGAGTTCCCTCCGCATCCCCAGAGCCACCCACAACAACAACATGGAACGCCTCTAATAACACAATAATAACAGAGCTGAAATTATTTCCCCAAAGTCAGCGAACAACTCAAGGGGATGGTCGCCAAAGTTTTGTGTTGCCTTTGAATTAGCTAGTTTGACTTGCAGATGCTGCTGAAGATAAAATACGCTATATTTTTAGTCAATTATATCAATTAGAATTATAATCGTACATCAAAGAACCAGCTTAACTAATTCAAATGTATTCCAAAAATATATCTGCAATTTCAGTGATGATTTAATTAGCATATTTCGAATATCTTTATCTAGTTGTTTAGTTTCTTGGATTAAGAAACCTTAACTCACATTTGTCAAAGGTAACTGCAAATAAGACATATTTTGTATTATAATATTCGTGTCAGCTTAAATTCAACATTCAATTAGGCAGTTTCATCAATTTACTTTACTCTCTTGTTTTCAAGATGTTTAATTAAAACTTTCTCTTTATTCTCAACTTAATCTTTTATCAATTTAATTATTCTTATACCTTTGACAACTAACCAACTTTATCTGAAAGTTCAACAAGCCGTTGCTAAGTAAAAAAACTTACGTAGCGCAAAATGAACTAAAAAGTGCTTGTGCTAGTTTTTTTATTCCTCTCGGTCTTAAATCCATTTTGGGAAGATGGAGCAGCGAACTGCGAACTGGGAGCCGGGACCTGGGAGCCGGGAGCTGGGAGCGGGGAGCAGTGATAGCACATGTTGCCGCTGTTTTCTTGTTCTTAGCTCCCCGCGGGCAGCTTGCCTTGATTATGACAGTTGGTTTACATGTGGCAACAACAACAACAACAGTAGCACTAACAGCTAACAACTAACAAAATAACCAGGACGTTGAGAACTAGCCCATTGTATGGGGCTTATGCTTGTGTGTGTGTGTTTGTTTTTGGCTTGGTCAATGTCATAATTTGCCACATGTCTTTTGGCTTTGACAAGGACATTTCTTGGGGATTTGCTGTTCAAGAAATCTGAGCTCTCTCGTTGCCTGATTGCTGCTTGTTTAAACTAACAACTGGGTTACCCATTTAAATGTGTATAGAACCGAAAAACAGCCCCAGCCCCCCAACACATCACCCCCTCCAACACAACCAACAAACCTGACCCTTTACAAACCCCAACTCGAAACCGATAGCATTTCACATGAACGCTCGCCTTCTTGGCATGTTCTCTTGTAATTACTTGGCCCGGCCAGTTGTTGTCGGCTGCGGGTCCCTAACTGGCCACGATTGTTGAGTGATAAGTGCTGCTGTTGCTGCTCTTGCTGCTGCTGCTGCAGTTGCATTTGTCAGTTTTCGAATGGCTCTTCAGCTGTTGTGCGGCAAGGGATGGATGCTGTGGCAGCCCGGGTGTGTTACATGGCCAACACTCGACCTAACTAACTAACTCATCTGCTAGGTTCGTTGGCGTTAGCGGTTTGTTCTTATTTGTATACCCTGTACAATGAACAGCAGTGGGTAGCTTATGCCTAAGAAGTATTACTGAGCATATTAAATAACTCAGAATATTGGCTTCGGCTGCTTTTTCTTTGATTTTTCTTAATTATATTTAAATTATTTTTTTTTTATTAAAATACAAAATGTATATTTATTTTATGTATTTAATTTCATTTTATTTGAAAACATTTTCTACAGTATCAGCAAAATTATGGAGCCTGATAAAAACATGCACAAATATACACAGATAATTATAAATCCGATTTTTATATAAATACTGATTTAATATTACTAGTTTTTATTACAAGATAAATTACATAAAATATAACTGAACCATTATTGTGCTTAAAGCTAAAAGTAAAACAACCAAAAATATTGTTATTTCAGTAAAAAGTGGATAAATCATATTTTGTCTGCATAAAGATTTTAAATTAAATTTCAAAAACTATCTTCATTTTTAACATTTAAGTGCTAAGTTTTAATATTTTTAATTTAACATAATTTATTTTTTACATTTTGTATTTTTACTGCGTCCAATATTAGTTGATATTAATTAAATAAACAGACATTTTATTTTTTATATCTTCTCTCTGGAAAATTATCAATTATATTTTGTATAATTAAATAAATACTTAATAAACATTCTAAAAATATGTTTTACTGATTTTTCCATTAAGAGAGAATGACTTTTAAATAATTTTTAATACAGTCTTCACAAGACTTACAGGGTATATGCGAGTCTTATAATTCAAGTTGTTATTTATATGCTTTTGTTGTTAATGTTTTGTGTTCTTTTCGTGGCCCAAATGTTGCTGTAAATTGTTAATTAAATTTTTCCTGTTCTCATTTTGCAACGGACGTGTGGGAAAATGCATGCCGAAAAGGAAAACAAACAATGGGGTTAAAGTTGAAGCTCCTTTTCGCTGTTCCCTCTTATTTTTGGCACACTTTTTTCATATATATATTTTTTTTTGTTTTTAGGTAAGCTGAGCAATTAACAACAAATGGAGGAACAGAGGAGCGGCTCCAGAGATAAGCAAACATAATGTGGAAACAGCTCGCGTTTGTAATACAAATGTGAAAAATTCGAGACAGGCCTGAAAATGAAGCCACAGTCAGAGCCACAGACTAAAATTATCAGTTGACGCGGCCAATGGCCACCAGCAGCAACAGCAACAATAACAAACTTGTAGCAATTACAACAATCAACGTCGCTGCACGATAAGCGATAGCAGCAACAAAAATCTATATACTGTATATATATTGTATATGTATTTGTGTGTGAGACTTGCCCAAGTGCTGGCCTACACTAAACCGCGATTACAAGCATAAAACCGAGGGCCCAGCTAACAATAACAACAGCAACAATAGCAACAGCAATACCAGCAACAACAATGAGCAATAAACTGTGCTGAGAGCGCAGCAAAACGTTTTTGATTGGTGCTGGCTGTCGCTGGGGTAAGCTAATGAATACAAGTATCTCATAGATACAAACACACACACACACACACACACACTTAGCACTACACTACTTATGTATGTACATATTTATATATGTTTTTGTGTAGCGCTTCTTAAGTGCCGACTGCCAACTGACTCAACTCATTTTGTTTATTAATTTAAAAATGCAACAGCCAGCTAAATGCATTGGCAACACATGCAATCAACAACAGCAGCAACAACGACAACAACAACAACCACTAAAAGTCTTGGCAATATTTGAGCAAAGGGGTTAAAGTTTAAATGGTTCATGTCTTGGCTAAACAGCAATCGATTACTCAAAGTTTTTAATTAATAATTATTAACTACAAATGAAAATCGCATTATTGAACCTCTATTTGCAGACAGATCTCCCTCTTAAATTGATAGCTTACAACTAGTAATAATAATAATAACAATAATAAGTTACCTTGATTAAGATATTCTTTCTTCTGTTTCTTTTTTTTTTTCAGTGAACTAAAATCTGTTTACAGTTTTGTAATTGTTTAAAAAAAAAATGAAAAGAGTTAAATGAAATAATAATTACATGTATAAGAGATATACTCGTATATTTAAGTGAGTTATGAGGAAATTGTATAAAAATGTTTGAAAATACTTTTAACAATGCCAGATTAATATTGGTCAATATGTTGGGAAAATTATAGAATGCTTAATGAGTCATTATAGTCTGGATAACTTTTGTAAAAATAAGTTTGAAATAGATTGAATACATATATGTATTGAACTACATAGTGACGTAATACCGCCGATATTGACTTCTTTAGTCAAATTATTATTTCCTCTGCAACGGCTTACAATGATTTAAAGTAGACGAGGATGTTTTATTGTACTCTGATCTCTCAATAATGCTAAAAAATAAGAAATAATCAAAATAAAATACGAGTAGAATTATGAATAATAAATTACGAAATTATTAGACAATTGTACAGCAGATTATAGACAAATCCAATGCAGATATCGTGATATATATATATTTAACTGATATGGATAATGGATAATAGATAATGGTACGGGAAGGTGTCAAGCCGAACCTAAATGCTGGAGCCGCAGACATTAATTCATTGTCGATCTGTTGTTAAGTACAACACATCTCCGCTATCGGCGTATCCCTCTTGCGTGCCTCTTCCAATGCCCCGTTACGAATCGTCAAGCACATGGCCAATTTCGATTTCGAAACTGCGTCGCGGCTTCAGTTTGTTCTAGTGTTTTTTTTTGTTTTTTATGTTTTTTTTTTGGTTCTTAACGATATGCGACAATTTTTGACCCCAAGAGACCAAAAATGCGAGTACAGCAAAGCGGAGGAAAACCGAGCCACAAATTGAAGCTGAAAGAGAGAGGCAGCAGAGCAGAGTGAGCGAGAGAGAGAGAGAGAGAGCCTCACACAGCTGCACGCATTACGCCACAACAAATTTATTTGGATTGGGGTTGGGTCAAAATTTAAATATTTCAACGCCAACAGCAACAGAAAGCAGCAAACAGCAAACAGCAAGCAACAAGCAACAAGCAACAATAACAACGTCAACTGATTTTTCGCGTTTCGGGCTCGTTTTGCTTGATTTGCTCGAACGGTTCTCAATCGCTTACTCGAAGCGCCCCTCCCCCCTCGAGTCCCGCTTCAGCTACAAATGGATTTGTTGCCCATCTTTTCTACTTCCTCCGCTGCTGGCAACAAATGTTGCGCCTGCGTCGATTGCTTCATCAACACAACAAAAATATTGGTTGGAAATTTGTTTTGAACTTGGTCTTGATATGGTCTACCCTCCCCTTGCTCTACTCTTCCCCACGCTCTTCTTCTTGCTTGAGATATTGACATAAAACACATTCCCCATTTATACATTTATTTTATTGCCTGATTGAATTGAGCTGAGTTGACTTGGGTTGGTTTTTTGGGTTGGGTTTGGGTTTTGGTTTTGGTTTGGGTTTGAGTTATTTGGCTGGCTTCAATGAGGGTTCGCTTTCGGGCTTATCGGAAATCCATAGAACCGGCAAAACGGCAACAGTTACGATCGTTATATGTATCCCCACCTCTACCACGAAACTCCCCTGTTTCAACTGTTGTTTCGTACCATCTTCGTGTTTCTGACCTGTGTCAATATTTATTGGCTTTATTTACAGCCCAGAGTCACTTTTGGTATTTGCATTAAATTTTGTGATTAATTTGCCTGATAAGCAAACGACTGAGGAAGAATATAAATAGTTCTGGCATTTCCGATATATTGCCGATATATAGCCGATATCCGCACCACATTTCAAAACATTTACCCATTTGTATTTATTTATTTAATTACCTAATGTCAACTAAAGCCATTCAACACAGAAATAAAAAAGTATTAAATGAAAAAAATATTATGAATTCAATTAAAAATAATTATTACACTTAAATTACAAAAATAGGAAATATCAATAAGATTTATTCGATTTTTGTGGGTATTTAAATGTAAAATGCATCAACAGTTGGATGATGAAAAACCCAGCAGAAACCCGATCAGACCAACAAAAAATAGTTGGTATAAATTAGATCTAATAATAGGATATTTAATTTAAGTTAACTGTAATATTAAAGAACTGATTATCAATTCAAAAATATATATCTTGGGAATATAATCCGTTAATTCCAAAATATCTTACTATTTTTCTTCATTTTTTTGAACACATTTTGAGGTTAAATTTGCCTTTCTATAAAAAACCAATTCCTAAGTAATGAATATCCAATAGTTTTTGAACTACTTTTTATCTCTGCATAAAATGTAAATCTATGGAATTTTCCGCATTTTCCTCAGCACATTAAGGAAGCTTAACACGCTTTAACAGTCTAAAAAAATGTTAATTTACAAATAGAATAGAAATGTATTTCAAATATTTATTTTGAGCAATCTTGATCTTAGATCAGTTTGCATATTCTTTGCTACTCTTATTTTTTGTTGTAACCCGTCAATCATCAACTGTCTCACTCCGTTTGCCTTTGTCGCTTGGCTAATCTGCATACTGTCTCCTCATTTCCAAACCAAATTCATCAATCTCTCTCTCTCTCTCTCTCTCTCTCTCAGTTGATCTTCGTCCACCCCTCCGCCAACACTAGAAGCGCTTGAAAAATGCCACCAAAACGCATTTATGGCCGCTCAATTAACGGCGCAAAGAGAACAGAAAAACGCAAAGGCAAACACTAAAAAAAAAAAAAAAAAAAAATTCATCTCGCACATACGAAAATTTAATCAGCAGCAGAGTAAACGAATTCCGCTTGCATGACTTTTAATTTGGCTTGAAAACAAATGCCAAAAGAGGAAACAAGAATAGAATGATATGGAGGAGGAGCAAGACGTAGACGAAGATGAATAACAGAGTAAAGACTGCAACGGAAACGGCAGCTCCCCGCAAGAGAAGGAGGAGGAGTAGGAAGAGGACGAGTGGGAGGGGTGTTTTCTGTTTTGTTCTCCTTATTTTTGCCAGAAATGATCATGACAACATTTGTGCGGGCACGTTGTTGTTATTGCTGTTGTTGTTGCTGCTGCCCCCTTGTGCCCTGGCCATGGGTATGGGGCCGAGCCGAGGGCCAGAATACACAGAATACATTAATTGACACTTGGCCGGAAATAGTTCATTAGGCATAAATTACATACAGACAAAAGCATTCTTCTTTCTCTCTCTCTCTCATATTTTTTTTCGCCAGTTGTCGATTATATTTACTAGATTTGAGCGGCTTAAATGCCACGGCAACGTTGTTGTTATCTCATAAAAAAGAACGTTGCAAGACACAAATGTTCGGCATTAACATTAACAAGAGACGTTGACACACACACAGAGAGAGAGAGACAGAGAGAAACAGAGAGGGAGAACCATTGGTGCCTCTTCTTCCTCGCCCGCTTTAGGCTCAACATGTGTGCTCCAAATGTTTATTTTTGTAAATTTTTACAAGAGCCTGCTGAACTACGACAGCGGCTGCGACTGCGACAGCGACGGTGACTGCGACTGCGAGCGAAACAAGCCAACAAAGCGCAAACGTTAAAGCGAAACAGCAGCAAATGTAAAACACAAAGTGGGCATATTAATAAATTCAACTAAAACGCAATTGAACGCGACCTCAGCGAACAGAGGCAGTGCCAGTGGCAGTGGACGCGGCAGAGACGCCAACGCCAACGGCAGCGTCAACGAACCAAACTAAGAAGAAAAAACCATCAATATTAAGCGGGCTCAAATCTGCTGCGCACCCCCATTACTCCCCTCTCACTCATTCACACAGTCAGAAACGCACTCATTCCCCTCTGCAGAAACTGCAGCAGCGAGCAACGAAATGGAAAATGAAATAAGTGCAACAATTGTCGAAAAAAAAGGGAGTGGGGAAAGTGGGAGGGAGAGAGAGAGCAAGAGTAGCTGAGCTGAGCTACAAAGTAGCCGATTAATGAACGCTATCGGAATAAAAAAGGGCAGCAATGGCGAATATGCAAAATGCGCTACACGCAGGAATTTAAAATAATAATTCATATTCGTATATTATTGAAATTGTGCATATGGATTTTTTAAAGGTACTCAATTAATATACAATATTTTGAGATATATGTTAATTAAAATAATATAACACATAATTAATTAATTAAAATACATTGCAATGTCATGATATTGTAAAATAAAAATAAATATTAATTACAAATGCGCATACAAAATATTAAAAATATAAATAAGTAAAGAATTAATTTTATCTATGACTATTCGCTAATTCTATTTTATTACGTTAACTTTGCATTTTCATTTACTTGTAGCAAAAGCACATTAGAAAAGCGCTAGATACAATCGTAGGGTATCGCTTAAGGAACATCAGCAGTTGCCCATCACAGAACAAAAACAAAACGCGAAGTGGAAGCGATGACGACTACTGAAAAACGTCAGCGATACAAACGCGTCAACGGATTTTTGTGTTACACACATTTTCAGTGCTTCAATTGTTGTGTATGTGTATGTGTGTGTGTGAGTGACGTTCTCGTCTCAATTTCTGCTCTGCTTTTTTTGCGCTCATTCTTTTGCTCGCTTTTACTTTCGGTTGTTGCAATTAAACGCCGTTTTTCCGTCTGAACGCCAGCCACAGCCGAGGCAAGAGAGCCGAGCCGAGCCGATCCGAGCAGAGACGAGCCGAGCCAATGGCCCGGACTGCTCTTTGAGCTCAATGTGTGCGCATCGTGCTATCGTTCGTTGCGGCGACGGCGGCGCAGGCGTCGATAACGGTAATACCGCCGCGCATACACACGTTGTGAATTGGCCCAGGCAGCGATGAGCAGAGCAAAACACATTGAGAGAGTGACAGGCAGAGAGAGAGAGAGAGAAAGAGACTGACATAGAGAGAGGGCGCGCATGTTGAGCGCGCGTGATTTTTGTGGCTCTTTCGCCTGCGCCTGGGTCTTTGTTTGGCCCATGTATGTGTGTGTGCGAGTGTGTGTGAGTCGTGTTTGTGTTTTCATACTCTAAAATAGAGCATGCTAGTTCTGCTGTCTCGTCTGCAGCCACGAGGAGAATAATTTGTCTGGCAAGTCCTTGAGGGTATTTAGTGTGCGGCTTTTGTCGCATTGTAGGTTTTGGCTTCGCCTCGAAAATGCGGGCTTGCTGCTAACAGCGCTGCTGACGTCGTTGCTATTGCCGTTGCCGTTGTCGCGTCGGCCGTCACTGCTCGCAGTGGTTGTTATAATTTTTTTTTTTGGTTTTGGTTTTTAGTTGCTGGTTAAACTTGGTCGTGAGAGGGTAGCAGCCCCCGTCGTAAGCAGTTGCCACCCAAAAAGAAAACAACCGATGATCGCGCCAAAAGCAACTGCAATTGTTAATGTGAATCTGAATGTGAATGTGAAAAGTGAACTTTTGGGTCAAGTGACAAAAAACTGAACACTGGCCAACAACAACAACAACAACAATAATAATAATAACAACAACTAGAAGAAGAACAAGAACACCCGCAACATTAATCAACAAATATTGCAACAGATTCTAATGGCGCCCGTCGCCGTTGCCGCCACAACGGCCAACTCGCCGAGCACAACGAATTCGTTGCAGGACATGAGCGCCGCTGCTGCTGCCATCGCATTGGACATGAAGCCCAAAGTTGAATTGAGCGCGACGCCCCCGCAGAAGATCAAAAAGCGTGCGTACAACAGCAACAACAACAAACTCAATCCTTAAACAACAACGTTTTTTTTTACATTTGTTTTCATTTCTTTATTTTTTTTATCTATATAACAGTGGTGCGTCGCAATGCCTCCGACAAGCTGAAGCTCATCCAGATGGTGCACGATAATCCCATTCTGTGGGACTCACGGCTGCCCAACTTCAAGGGCGCCGAGGAGGAGAAGAATCGCGCCTGGGAGCACATCGGCAGGGAGTTCAATGCGCCCGGTCGCCGTGTGGCACGTGCCTTCAAATCGCTCCGCGAATCCTATCGGCGGGAGCTGGGCCATGTGAAGCAGGTCAGTGGATTCAAGCCAAAGTGGAACCTGTATGAGGCCATGGACTTCCTCAGGGATGTCATCCGCGAGAGAAAGTGAGTACAGAACAAATCCCTTAACCCTAAAGTGTTTTTTTTTACATTGTTTACGGTTCTCCCTCACAAATTGAGATTAGCATGATTAGGCTGGTCCAAAAAAAAAAAGAAAATAAGTTTTACTTTTAACACTTGATCAAGTAATATTTTTTTAATATTTATTCGTTCGTAGTATATAAATACATATTCATTCTGTGCGATCTTCCCTTACAGATATTGTCATAATTGGGCTGGTCCCAGAGAATGTTGCAGCAATTTAAAGATTCTGATTGGGTTAGAAACTGTTCTTTTTTTTATATATAAACTGATTAATAATTATTTGTGGTTAACTCATTTTTAGATCTTATAATCTAGGGTTTATCAATAGTAAGGTCTGCTTTGTGTGTAGTATTGAAATTATTTTATTCAGAATTACAACTCTGTTGACTTTGCCCAAACTTTATTATATTTTTTAGGGATATATTTTTGTGCTTATTGTGCTCACTTTCAGCTTTAAATCTCCAAGTGCAAAATGCAAAATTATTGCATTTTCAGACATTGTTATTATGGGCTAATTAGAATCACCCCTGAAACCCCAAGCGACTGTTCTATTTTCAAGTATTATTTGGGGCCATCGGAATTTGTTGTGGTTCAGCCCAATTGAAATTTGGTCGCAATGGATGCCATCCGAACTGGTTTAATGAATAATATAACCTAGAAACGAATCTGAAAACCTTGTTCGCAATACATTTGTCTTATCGGAGAGGAGCTCAGCTTACACCCACCTGAATAAAAATGTGGTCACTTTCCAATCATTCATTCATTGTCTCTCTCGCTGTCCGTCTTTTTTGACTAATATTACAAGAGGAGCTTAGGTGCGAGTGTGACAGAGAGAGAGAGAGACAGATAGAGAGAGAGAGAGCGAGAGCGAGAGCGAGAGAGCGATAAGTGTCAGAAAACAAAAGTCCAAGCAGCAAATACAAATCGTTATAATCAGAATCACAAACGGAGCCGTAGCCGGTGGATGAGGAGGAGTAGGAGGGGGGAGAGAAGGGTGCAAAGATCGGCCTCAAAGTATGAATAACGGTTCTTTCTTTTAGCTTTGTTTGCTTTTGTGTGCTTTTCTGTTGTGGTTTTTCAGTCGAATCACACAATTTTAACCCTTAACCATTAACTATTTTCATTGGCTTTGAATCACGCTCAATTTCGATGACAAAAGACAAGCTTTTTTGTAATACATGCATTTCTCAGTGCTTTATTTTAGCTTGTCTTTCGCTTACTTTTTTGTTATTTTTGTTTTTATTTGTATTTTTTGTTGCGCGTGAGTGCAAAGAGCAAATTAGCCATTTACAATTCTAGCCAAAGAACGTTTCCTTTGCCACGATTGCCCAGCTGATGACGATGATGACTCAATCGATCTTGTTTTGAAATTAAAATGATGGCGCGCACTTATAATATTCTTATTGTAGACCGAACCATATATGTATATATATATATATATATATATATATATATATGTGTGTGTGTGTGTGTGTGTGTGTAGAAGATTCCTATTGTTGTTGTGCAGTGAAGTGAGACATGGCATCTCTGAGACGACGATTCATTTTGTGGGTTGGCTTGGGTTGGTAAATCTAAGGAATTCTATGTTGCCCAGTTTAGACATATTCTTTGTGACTGTTCGATTGTTGCAGATCATCAGCAATTGCTTTCAACTGATCAAGTCGAAAGTTGATAAGCTTTCGAGCGTAAAACTCATATTTTTTCATTACATTTGCCAAAAAATGTACTTTACTTTATTTATATTTATTAATAAAAGTGCTAAATTGTTGCGTGTGCTTTTTGCTAGTATTATTATATATTATATATATGTTGACAATTTAATTAAATTGAAATATTACCCACGAGCATCCACGTTTTAAAGAAGGAAAGATAAGCTTTCACACTAAATGTTTTTTTTTTGTATTATGAATCCAACGATTTCATATTCCAGATTCAAAATGTGGGTTTTGTTTGAAACCTTATCAGACTTGAAGTCTTAGTTAATCAACGGATGTGATTATTAATTGACTGCCGCTTAGTATGAGTCATACGTAAAAAGTACATTTTGTTGAGAGTAGACGTGATTTTGAATTACTCTTTGCTTGCGAGTCCTTTGCTTTGTTATCGCCAGTTGTTGCACCGCTCGGCAATTTGCATTGAGGGGGCAGCCCAGCAGCAGCAGCAGCAGCAGCAGCAGCAGCAGCAGCAGCAGCATCATGTTGAGTGAGTGAATACCAGACGAAATCTCAGCTAAGCCTCTGTAAAACATCTGCCCAACACACATACAAACACATATATATATATATCTCTATATATATATATATATATAGCATATGCATATGTAAAATATGCGAGTACGCGTTGCAAAAGTCTCGAAACCGTTGGACGGAAAAAACCAATTCGAACAAAGAAATGACCAGGCTCAGGGCAATGGGGCTCGTCGGTACTTAAATATATATATGTTTTTGTGATTCTGCGATGTGTTGGAGCAACAGCAACCCCCTAAGCCCCGGCACCCCTGCGTCGCTCTATGTGTGTGTGTGTGTGAGTTGTACTTTATATGAAATAAGGCCATTTCCTTTCAATTGACTGTACCCACATCGGCAGCAGCAGCAACAAATAAGCAAGAGCTGAGCTGAGGCAACACAGTCTCGACAGTTGAATGCGGCCCCGGGTCTACACATGCCCGCACACACACACACACACACACACATGCACATATTTAAATTTTTTTTATTATTATTTTGAGCTGATAACAGACAACGGACCGGGCCCGAGACAGCGGCTTGAGCCATAAAAACAGATCTCGTCCAGAGCGAAAAGTTATACAACGTGGTTGTTGTTGTTGTTGCTGATGTTGTTGTTGCTGTTGTTGTTGTTGTTGTTGTCGGCATGGCCACTTGAACCAAAAACAAAATCGAGGGAAGCTGCAAAAACCAACAAAACGCTTTAGCCTTAGCCTGATGGTGGTTGGCAGAGCGAGAGAGAGCGAATGCAGCGATAGAGAGAGAGAGAGAGAGAGAGAGCGAGCGCTTGTATAATGAGCGCAACAGTGGGCAGCAGAGACAGAGAGAGAGAGAGAGAAAGAGAGAGAGAAGGAGAGAGTGATAAATTAACGCAATGAGAGTCGGCCGCAGCAAATATGAAAATGACAATCAGCAAAGCGAGCAGCGACGAGCGCTGAGCGCTGAGCGATTGCGGCGTCAACTGTGTGGACCAAGTTTAGAAAAAGACGAAGCGTAGATTACAAAAACAACAACAGCAAGAACAACAACAGCAGCAACAACAAAACAAATTTGCTCGGCATGTGCGCGAGAGAATGAGTGAGTGCGCATGTGTGTGTGTGTGTGTGTGTGTGTGTGTGTGTGTGCGCGCGTGTACTCTTATGGGTGAGCAATTGAGGCAGGCGATGCCAAAACAAACCCGACCAGGCAGGGTTAAAAATATGCGCGACCAGACCAGTCAACGGGGTTGCATGCCGCCTCGCCGCCTTGCCGCCTGCTGATGACCAGGGTCTGTGTGTGTGTGTGTGTGTGTGTTCGTGCTCGGTTCTGTGTCACGCTTATGATTTAATAAGCAAATGAGCTCAAAACTTGATGAAATTGTGGTTGTGCGAGGCACCTCTGCCACCTCCCCCTGCCCACCACTTTGCCAGTAAATCGCTTGACCAGCCGCGCCCCAACAAAATATATCTGAAATACTTGATACAAAATCTCGGAGGGGCGGTTCGGATCGCGATTGTCATGAAAAGTATGTTTTTTTTTTCTCTTTCCTTATTTTATTTTATTATTTTTATATATTTTTGTATATTTTTGTTTTGCATATGCGTCACTTGTGGCCCCAACACAAAAAATACTGGGCGTATACCCAATTTGCGCAATAGGTCGCGTCCACATTTCGTAAATGTTATTAAAAATAATATTTACTGCGCTCAAATAATTGACACTTTTGTGTATTTCATTTTTCGTAATTTACGATTGTCGCCCAACACACAATTTGAGGGTGTTGTTCTTGAATATTTGATTGATCAGTCACAAGTTGTGAAAATGATGTTACGTTTACTAAAAGTCGCTTTTAATAAACTCTCATTTAAAGACTCTACTACACAGAGAAAAAAAGATGTAATTTCATATATATAATTTATTATTATATTACAATAATATTATTATAATATTTAATTCTCTTTGACTCTGCTACATAATAAATTATTCATTTTCTTATTATCTTTGTTGAAGCTCCAATTAATTCCATTTTTTATTATTGTTTTTTTTTTTTAAGTTTAAAGTTTTTCTTGTTAAGTACAATAACCTTTGATATCAATCGCATCTCAAAAGTAACAAATTATTAATGTGTTTTATCAATATTATTGATTTTTTAAGTTGATTGATTACGACATATATCAATTGTAAAAATCAGAACATCATTTATAAAAATGTAACTTTTACAAACGGTGTTCTGATTTTAATAATTAATTTATGTAGTAATAATCATTGTATAAATTGTGTTCCAATATTTTAGCTAAAAGTTTTTATTTAACATATATTTTTTGAAAATATTTATCTTGAACTTCTCAAAATACTTTACTTTTCAACAAAATTGATATGTAAAGCTTAGCATTTTTATTAATTATTACTGAAGACGCACTTTTTTATGCGTATTCAAAGCGGTATTCATAAATGTTAACCACACGAAGTATTTGCTTTGACCAAACTAGAATTCTTGTCTTTTGTAATTGGACTTATCAATTCGGCGGAGCGGAAACTTTAAAATCCGTCCGTCAGTCAGTTGTAGTTGTAGCTGATAAACCCACAAAACTGGTATTCCACAAATGAACTGAACTACGCATTAAAGGGAAATGCAAACTGTCCATTATTGGGACTGACGGAAGCAAACATTGCTGATAAGACCAAGTCCCAGAAATGAAGACGAAAATAAATACCAGACCAAAAACCAAACTCAAAACTCAAAACAAACCGCAGAAACCACAAGCAAATAGTAAAAAATGCATTTGGCCGGGATTTTATTTAGTTGGTACCAATGTGAAAATGCTGAGGAAAAAAATGAAAGCCGCTCGACTCGCATATCATTTTACAATTCCAATTGTCAACTACCTGCTGCAGGGCAACAAGATTGAGCCTTGTCCTGGCAACGCTGCCTGATTTTTGAACTGGGCTGGGAGAGGGTCGACCTCTCTCTCTCTCTCTCTATCTCTCTCTCTCTCTCTCTCATCTCTCTCTCTCTGTCTATCTGTCTCTGGGTATTTCTCTGGGTCTCTAAAAATAGCCACGTCTATGTCTTTGAGGCATTCGGGCAGCTGTGTGGAAAATGCGCTTGAAATTTGAGTAGCGCAGGAAACCAACCAGCCCCTTACTACAATAACCCCGAAACCCCGCACCCCTAGCCCCGCACCCGAGCCCCTAACCCAGGCAGCCAACAGAAAATAGAGAAGAACACAAAAAAAAAAACACGATGCGTTTTTGGTAGTTTGTGTCGAATTCTGTCGTTGGGGTTTGTCCCGGAGCACGTTCTTCATGGCTGTCATTTGGGGTTGTTGGCGTTTATCTTCATGGTCTGCGCTATTTTTGGAAACAGTTCCATGCAACATGCAACAACAGAGGGGGCAGCGGGCCAAGGGCAAGAATAAGCGTATAGCAACATTTTAGTCGAGCTGACAACATCATCATCATTGTTAAAGATCATGGAATAGAAATATTTGGAATAGGCTATGATTCATCTTTGTAGTCGTGTTCTTATGACAGAAACGTGCCACAAATGTTGTAAACATAAAAATAATAATATATTTTTTGTTTTACCAATGAGAATTTATATGAGAACTGCCAGTTAGAAAAGCTATAAGAAAAAACGGGAAACTGTCTTTAATGTATTCATCATTGATATATATTTTGTCATTGAGCAAATATTTACAATTTATTTCGCTAAATCGTAAAATCGTATTTAATATATTGAAAATCAAAATGAAAATTGTAAAATTATAATTATATCGTTCTCAGATCTTACGAATAATTATGTAAGTAAAGAATGGAAAACTGCTGGCATTTATGGGAATGCGCTTCCTATATAATAATCATATAAAATGAGCTGAGTTTTCCTTACATTTTAAATTCAAATGGATATTTTTCACAGTTTTTCTTTTACGAACTTGTTTTTCGAGGAACAACTTGGAACATTTGAAATATCCTTCTAGATTAGAGTCAATCTGCCTATATCTAAATTTCATTACAAGTAATGATAACTCCAATAATATAAATATAATATACAAATTTGTTGTTTTTCTTGTAAGAATAAAGAAATTTCCTTATCTGCGACAGGCAACATCACATTTTTTCCAATATCTCAACGCATTTATGTTGATCCATGACACTTTCTACACAGTGCACCACTCCACAATTAGAACACCAAAATATACCCTTAGACTTCAACCCCTGTTGCCTAATTGTTTGCCAAGTAATTTGTGTGCATTTTGTTGCCATATCTAAGCACGAAGACTTATCGACTCGGATAGTAAATCTGAAAAATAATATATATGTTGTATCTGCTGGCAGACGTACTCTTCAAAGCACCACAAATCGAACTGCAACGTATGGCTATAATATATATAAATATATATCTTATTTTGTACTTTATTTACTCTATATTCATGCCTCACAATGTTGCCTAATATTAATCTTAATTATTTCTTTGCTTCTTTTTCACTCTCTCCTCAGGGGCGCTTCACATGCCAGCGATCTCAGCTTGAGCGCCTATGCACAGCACTTGCACAACAACAACAACAACAACAATAGTAATAATAATAACAACAACAACAACAACAACAATAGCAGCAGCAATAATAACAACAACAGCTTGCTGAGCGTGAGCAAAGCAGCAGCCTTAAAACTCAGCTCATCGTTCAACGATTCGTCGAGCACCGTGCTGAATCTGTCCAAGTGCTCCTCGCTGAATCTGAGCAGCGATGATTACTATTGCGATTACTATGTGAAGCCGGAGCTGGATCTCTCGAGCGGCGGCATTGGCAGTGGTGGCAACACTGGCGGTGGCAGCAGCAGCAGCAGCGGTGCCAGCAGCAGCGGCAGCGCCGGCGGCGGCGGAGTGACTGCCCTTGGTTGTCCAGTGGCCGGCCAGCCGCTGCCCGCCCATCAGCAGGCGCTGGCGCTGGCGCAGGCAGCACAGCAGCACAATGATAGCCGTGTGAGTTCCACGCGCAACGATAGCAACGCTGGCCACGGATCCCATCAGACGACGAGCTACGATGATCTGGATGCGAGTTCGCTGCGCAGCGACGGCGACGGCGACGAGGAGGTGGGCAATGCTTCCGATGAGATCGAGGAACTGGAGGCGATCGATGCCGACTTTCCCTACCCCATCATACTCGACTCGAACTCGCCGCGCAGCATCGGTGGCGTCGCCGAAGGCGGTGGCCAGTCTTCGACGCTGACGCGCAAGCGTCGCCGCAATGGCGAACTGGCCGATGAGCTGGACGTGGATGCGGATATCAATGGCGGTGGGGATGGCGATGACTATGAGGATCAAATGCTCCAGCAGCATCGTCATCTGAGGCAGCAACAGAATGCTGCCGCAGCTGCGGCCGCTGCTGCTGCCGCCGCCGTGGGTGGCATAGAATTGGCGCCGCCCCAAACCGTCCGCGAGGTGCTCAACTCGAAGTTCTGTGGCTTCATCTCGGCCAAGCTGAACAGCATGGAGGATTCGGAGGCGGACAATCTGATGAATCGCATCCTGCTGCTGGTTGTTCAAATGCAGCAGTGCGAGACGCTCAAATAGGTCTAGGAAAATGAGAGAAACGGGATGAGGGGGAGGGGCTTTGGGGGATTGGGTGGGGGTGCAGGTTCCGGGTACGGTTTAAGTTTAGTCGTGCTGTAGTCGAAGAGCGCATTATGGATTAATGCCCGCTGCTCAAAGCAACAGAATTCATTTCCACTTGCCATTTATAAACGAAAGATTATCATTTAATTTGAAACACTTTTCCAATTTGCCATAAAATTGCTCAACTCACAAAGAAAGCCAAATTTTGTGCCATGCAAAAAAAGAAACAAAGAAAAAAGAACAAGAAGAACAAACGTAGTAGTACCAAATGTAGCAACCCCTATGGAAAAATCATATATATATATATTATATAGCTAAACCCAAAAAACAAAAAACAAAAACAAAAAAGAAAATACAAACAAAACACAAACACAAACTCAAAGAAAAGACACAACAAACAGCAACAACAAAGACAAAGACAAAGACAAAGAATATTAGCCATTTATGAGATTTAGTTGATTATTATAAACGTTAATTTAGTTCTAAGTCTTGATCTACATACCTTTATCTAAACAGACTGTTTCGGCTTTTCAAATCTGTTATTTTATTTTTTGCTCAAAGGATAAGCAATTTCGAAAAACCGCAACAGGTCTATAAATATATATATATATATATATATATATATATATATTATATCGTAGCCATCGTTTCATCACAACTGCAACTGCAACTCGTAATATTATGTTAATCTCCATATTTTCTTAAAGTTAGATCTTAACTCAACTCAAGAGGGCAAAAACCATTTGAAATCTTGCCAATGCAGACAGAATTGTTGCAGTCTAATCGTTTAAGTTCATTCGAATGTGGCAAATACATATAAAATATATTCTATTTTTAGTTGCTCTTAGTTTAATCACGAACATTTTAAAACATTTTATGTTTCGTTTGCAAAGCGTTGTAAGTACTACATATGAAAGAAATGTTAAATAAAATACATTTAAAATAAATTAATCGCTATATTTTCAATATAATTATCCCGTATAAATTATAAAACTTATTTATATACTTAGGTGATTTTATAACTATTATGTTTTTAAAAATCTAAAAATATGCGAAGCTAGTTGAATATTCTCACAGCAGATAAACGTTGACATCTCAAAAGATGTTTAACTTCTGCAAAGTCTATTAAAATTCCAAATGATTTTGAATTAACTGCTGATTGATAAAAGTACATAATTAATCCTCAATCAGATAAAAGTCTTCAACAATAATTAATTTTTGTTGGTTACAAATATCTTCTTAGCTGCCTACTCCTGTATTTCATTTACAATCTTTTATTTACAAAGAGATAAAGATTGACATCTTACGAGGAAATCCCGAAACTGCATTAAATTTCTAAATAATATTTAATCACTGCTGATTGATTATGACATTGATCTTTTATTATCTGCGTACTCCCGTATTTTATTTACAAACAAAAAACTATTAAAATTAAAAATGATTTTTAATCAACTACTGATTGATAATAACGCATCATTAATCCTCTACTTGATATACATCGTCGAGAATAATTTGTCTCTCTTGTATCTTTTTACATCCTGTATTTCATGCACTATCTTTTATTTATCTTCAACTTCACACAGCAAACTGAACTTATCTCAAAATGCCTTACGACAAACCATTAAAGAAGCCAAACTATTAGCATATCTCACACATATGTACAATACTGGTAGTCCCCTCCCCCCCTCCACGCCTTTGTTGACCCGCTCGTTAGTAAGAGATAGAGTGAGAGAGAGAGAGAGAGAGAGAGCACACACATTTGGCCAGATGTCGGGCAGAAAGACGCAGAGACCATTAATACAGAAGGCGTCATAAAAACCAGTCGACAAAGAGACAAAAGATAAGCCCAGCGGAGCATGCGCCATGGGACAAGCCTGAGGATGAGCCGAGTGAGCTGAGCGAGCGTAACGAGCGGGGTGAGGTGTGAGGGGTAACCAGATGTGGGCATGCCAAAAACGATATAGACCAACTTAGGAAGAGGGCCCTCAGACGCACAGGCGCACTCATGAATGAAACGCATTTAAGGGAAACCTGGGCGAACAATGACATTGAGGCAGAATCTGAGTCTGCTGTTGCTGCTGCTGCTGCTGTTGCTGCCAAGACTCCGAAAACAACCCTCGAATGCGGTCCATACGATCTGGCCCTTTTTTTAGACGCGTACACTACCGACCCGGTACGGTTCGTTCATCTACCTAGCAGCGACTGCAAAAATGTCGACGTCGAGTTTTAGTTGCGGGCATGCGCAGAAAATTGCCAAAAACGTTGATGCGACTATGAAAACTGGTTCCTTGCTTCTTGGCTATGCTCATTGTTAGCCTTGGTCGAGAGCGCCGCTTAAGGGATGCTGCGCGCTTTGGGTTCAATGACCATGGCCAGCATCGCACTGGGGTTAGACCAACAACCAACTCTCAGCGCATTTGAGTCAATATAGTTTTTGGTCTCATTGCCGATTTGTTGTCGCGTTTGCCGAATGCCTGAATTTGGGATCGTGCAACATGAGAAGCGCTATTGGATGTCGAATCTGGCTTTGGAATGTTGGGGATTCGGGCGAATTCTTTAAAAGTGTTTAAAGCCTTTTAAATCTACTTGAAAATATACTTAAATAAAGAACTCTGTCTTATTGGATGTAGCACAAAGAACAACTTTTACATTTATCCAGTTATTTTTCAAATAAAACATAACTTTTTATCTCAGCAATAATTAGAAAGAGACTCAAAGATTTAATCTAATTTTTAATTGTGAAAAATAAACATAAAAAATGATAACTTACAAGAATTGAAATATTTTACATTTATATTATTAGTAGGAAAATGATTATCTAAATTTAAGGCACTAAAGTGTCACTAAAGTGATTTGAGAATGGGATCTATAATTATAAGCATCCAGCTACCAAATCACATAGTTTCCATAGGAATAATCGGTTGGTTTTAATGCAAGAATTTATAATCTTTGATATATCTATGATAATATACCTGTTCTTTCTGGTTTTGTTTATCTTAAGACACACACAATGTTTTATGGTATTTATTAATTGGCAAGCCATTTAAATATACAAGTCAGACGATGCAGTTTTCTGGACACTGGGAAGCAAGAATTTAATCCAAAGCCAAACTAAAACACTCTCAAAGTGGATGCAGCGCTGCTCCTGGCATTTGAGAGTATTTTAAGCTAACTTCGATTATCCTCCTCGCTCATCCTTCCGATTAGCAGTCTGTCGTCTCGTCTCCTGGCTTCGGTTCTTGTGCTGATTTCGAGTCCTCGATTTTTTCGCAGCTGTCTCTTTTGTGATTTGCCAAGCGTTTGCGAAGCTCGCGGCTAAAACTTAAACATCGATCATTTTTGGCGAAATTCTGAGCTTCATATTTATTTGGGTAAACTAGGAAACTACTTCGTGTACACTCAACGAAATTGCTTTGGTGCTGGAGGCCAGAGTAGAGCGAATTTGTTACTTTGTACAGCATCCTCGCTTTTCGCGTGTCCTTTTTATCCGTCTTACTCTGTGGCATCTGTGGCTCTTTCTCTCTGAGCTGCGAGCAGGCTGCTCTTCTGCAAAATTGTATATTTCTTAAAGCTGATTTTTTATTCTGATCGAGATCGTCATTATCTTTATACCGATGCCTGCATGTGTCAGTTGTGGAACACTTTCCTTTGCAAGCTCGTCGCTGGCATATTGTCATCGATTTCGCATTGTCATCGCTTCTAACTTCACGAATCGGACTAGCCCCAATCGGGGAGTGACTGTATTTCCCACTTGGCAATTGCGAGCTGGAGTTGGTTTGATGGTTTGATGGCCCATCTGACTGATAGTGATCGTTTGCAAACACAATTCGTGATCGAATCTTTCCTTTATTCACAACTCGATCGGTTGACGAGTCCTTCGACTTGGTGTCTCTTCTCGGCACATCCTGATCGTTGACATATTCGGATTCTTGCAGTTTTTCACAAGCATCCTGATTGCATTCGCTTTCCTTATCTCTGTTTGGTTTCATCTTGGATTCTTCAGTTCTATAAATATTCTGATTGCTTTCTTGAGTTTTTCTATTAATATTCTGATTGCTTTCATTGTTTATTTTTCTCGTGGGTTTCGGGCTCCCATTCACAATTTGCCTTCCGTTTTGATTTTTGGCATATTCGGATTGCTGAGTTTTTCCATTAATATTTGGATTGTTTTCGGTTTTCGTATATCCTTTTGGATTGTGGCTTCTGTTTATCGTGGTTTGTCTTCGCTTTTGACTTATGGCATATTCGGATTCTTGAGTTTTTCTACTAACATCCTGATTGCCTCTGCAGCTGCTTCTCTCCTGATGAGATGCAACACGCTCCGCATAACTTTTTCCAGCACTTGGCTTAGTGGATCTATCGGGACTGTATCTTTTATAGGATGCGGGACTGGAAGGAGACTTGTGCGCTTTCTTGCGCTTCTTCTTGGACTTGGATTTTCTTTTCGCCGGGAATGATGCATCATTGGGAGTCATGTGGCTTGGCCAGGTCTCCGACAGGTAGCCCCGCTCCTGAGGAGTTGGATTGTCATGTTGCTCGTGGACTGCGTCGCGACAAGTGACACTCAAATCCATTGTTCTCGCCGGTCCCTGTTGCAGCTGCTGAGGTCGGCGCAGCTGGAAGATGTGCTCGGATTTGGCGCTGAAACAGCAATCGCTGACCTCCACCAGATCTCTGAGGTGACCCCTCAGCTGAGAGATGATCTTCTGCTGCTTGATGCGAACATTGCCCAAGCTTTGCGAATCATTTAGCAGCGTGGGCAACTCATTGTTGCCCCGATTCTCATCGATGTCCTGGTACGTGATCCTCTCCAGCTCACGGAGCAGACTGATGCGCTCCGAATCCGTGGCGGAGGCAATCTGACGCAATCGAAATTGTATTTTGGCATAGTGCGATGAGATGGAGAAGAGTGCCTCCTGCAGCTTCTCCACATCATCCTCCAGCCGGCACTCGTATTCCGTTAGCTTTCGGCTCACCAAGCGACCCCTGGCATTCAGCCAGGTGTAGCGTCGCTCCTTTGTGGCCTCTGTGGCAAGGCTCTCCTCGGAGCAATTGCAATCGATCGTCGGCTCTAAATATTTTCCCTTCATTGTTTGCTTACAAATTCCGAATTGTTTTTAAATGCTGTTTCAGTATTTTTTTTTTTATTGGGGTGTTGCTTTCAGGGCTGTGTTTCTGAACAATTTGTTTGTCTATTAAGCAAAGAAATTTTGAAAGTTTCCTAAAAAAAGAACAAATCTCAAATGTCAAAGAAAGTCAAGCCAAAAATAAGTTGAAATCGATTCGGAGTGGGATTCTTGCTACCCTCTCAATGTGAACACTGCTATTGGCCATAAGCAGATTGAGAACTGCTGTGAATATGTAAAGTGGAATGAGTGTATTCATTTGAATACTTTCTTGCACCGCAAATTCATTTGCATCTTTTGAGCATTCTTTTATTTCAAAAATTGCGAATAATAATAAGTCGATAAATGGGAGCCGTGCAATTTACTGATGAGCTCCAAATTATAATTGCCTGTTTAAATGAATTAATCGAAGTTAGTTGACTCGCAGATACCCTGTAAACATGTCAGTTGTGCGTGAAGAACCACACTAATTCTTCATTAACTGTTATTGATCTTTATTTAAGTACTTTTTTAAAGGAAATTTCAGCAATATGTGAATTAAATGAATACTTTGAAAATTTAAATTACTCTAAATGATTACTACTATAATTATCGGATATTATATTATATATTAGATATATAAACACATTCCAATATATACGAGTATATTATTTTATTTATTTCTATTAAATAAAATATATATAAATAAATAAAGTAAATAATCACACAAATTTTAAATCAAGTATATAAATTTAGAATATTTTAATTATATAAATAATTTGAAACATTAAATTAGATTGCTAGAATTATAACAAGATTTTAATTATATAAACTTGGAAAATTTCGCTTGGAATGTTTTCTAAATAATAATTAGCTAATTTTGATCAGGCTAATATAGATATATATGTATATAGTCATTGTCTACCTATGCGTGTCTTATATATGTTCATTCAATTCTAGCACCCACTGTGCCCAGATACTCAGATACTGTTGTTAGTTTGGCACACACTCGGTGCAAATACCTCAACATGGATGCAACATAACACGCAACATGTGCAACAAGCTGAAAAATTGCCAGTTGTAATCAATGCCCGGTTTATCAGGTTTTTCCCTTTAGGTCTTCCCTTCATGCCCCTTGCCACGCCCCTCGTTTCACACGAACCGCGGGGCGCCAAAGCAGAACACACTAAACAAATTTCGTGTATCGAAAAGATTTAGTCATGTTGCGAGCAATTGATTTGGAGGGGTGGTTGTGGCAAGTGGAGTGCTGGGCGGGGGAGGAGTGGGGAAGTGGTTAGGCAGTGAGTCGCCATGAAATGGAATGGAACAAAAGGGAGTGCATTGTAAGCGAATGAACATGAAAACTGTATACGAGGTGAATGATGGAGGGGGAGGGTGATGGGGAGGGGGGGTTGTTGCATTGTCTGCTAGTGCGTGTCGTGTTGCAAAAGTGCTGAGAGGGAAGAGGGTAGAGGGGGGACAAACTAGGGCTGCTCATTTCGAAAATGGAAAACTGATTACCGTTAATGTTGCCGGCCTTTAGGCGCGTTCTTTTGAGTGCCGTTACAATTTCAAAATGAGTGCCAGTCAGCGTTAAAAAAAGAAAGAAATTGATTCTGTCTGATTTATTTGCAAGCCGGCCGGTTTAACCCTGGCGTGCTCTAAATATTTTCTTGGGGCAGGTTCATCCTTACAGCGTTCACAGCTGCTTTTACCGTTACTTGCAGATGCCATCGCTGTTGTTGTTGTTGTTCATTCGCACTTCGTTTCGTCGGCTCGTGTTTCGTGTTTCGTGCTCGTGCTCGTGCTCGTAAATTGCCGCTTGGCGCCTTCGTTAGTTAGTTAGAAATGACATCGCCAAAGTGTCAGCTGCCAGAGCAGTTTGTGGCTTTAAAATGTGGAGCACGGGACACTTAACGGAGACAGAGAGAGAGAGAGAGAGAGAGAGAGACAGTGGTGAGAGAGCGCCGCGTAGGTGCTGCTGGAATTTTTATGGTAGCTTGGGCAAAACGTTTTGGCATTTGCGAAACACTGGAAGCGCAGGCTTCCAACAATTTTATGGCAATAAGCATTTAAGAGAGAGTCTGTTTGTTTATTTAAGAGAGAGAGAGAGAGAGAGCTTTGGCTGGAAGCGGCTTTAACTGCTATTGTTTAGCAGTAAACAGAATGCTATAAAAAGTACTTATATTTAGATATTATTCATAGAAATAAAAAACATTAAAATTTGTTGTTGGTTGTTGATAAAAACTTGTGTCTGCCAGACAATATAATTCAATTTTTTAAACATGTCTTTGTTTCGATATGTTTATTTTTTGTTTCATATTTATTTTATATTTTTATATCTTTCTAGAATTTTCAAATTTAAATAAGATGTATTTAACAGTTATTTGCATTTTTTGTAGTGATCTGCTTTGCGCGAGTGCATCCTTCACAGCTGCTTGCTGTTAAGTGAATGTAAGCTGTAAATTCCTGAATTGTCTTCGCTTGCATTCACAATTCCAGTTGCTTGGCGCTTCCAGTAATATTCTCATATGTGCAACAGCATTCGGAGCGCCATAATAGACGATAGAGTGAGAGTGAATGAGAGAGAACGCGAATGCAATTCGCCATTGCCAGTCGCTCTCCGCTCTCCGCTCTCCAAATTCCAAAACACAACAAACCATTTATTATGAATTGACATGTGTTTTTTTTACAACTGTTAGTCTGTATATGATTTTATTAGCTTGCTATCAAAGGATAACATTTTGATTATCAACTGTTAATTTACAGTTAGTAATGAGAATTAACGCTCTCAAATTTCACATCTCATGTGTGGAACAATTTGGGAATGGGTCGGCAAAAATCACGAATGCGTCTAACGGCTTTTGCCGGCAACAGAGAAACACTGTTTTTGTATTTGCTTTTTGTGCTGAGCTTCGTTCGTTTCCAATTGGAAAAGCCTTTGGTTGCTGCTACTGGTGCTGCTGCTGCTGCTGTTGACGTCTCTGTTGGCTGGCAACGCTCGCGTCTCCAATGAGTGCAGCGAATTGGGCGAGCTGTGTGCAGCAGTCGCTTCAGTTTTTCAGTTGCAAACGAACGATTTAAGCGAAAAGTTCGAAAGTTCTCCTGAGTGTTCTCCAAAACGCGTGCGACGACGACGACCTACGACAAATCTTTAGCAGCGCGTACCAAATTTGACAACTTGGCCAAAGCCAAAATTGCGTCTAAATAAAATTCATTCGAAAGAAATAAATATGTGTATGTCTAATGTTTTTTTTTGTTTTTTGGCACTTTATTCCGTTAGTCAGTTAGTCGGTTGTTAATTTTAATTAGCTGTCTGGTTTTAACACTTTGAATCAGCTGTGATTCCATTTCAGTTAAGAGTTTTGGCAGCTTTGCTTTTGTCGAGAGTTTTGCATTTTAAATGTTGTTCCCGATTATTAACTTTAGCTTGGAAAATGAAAATTTATAAATTATGCATTTGATTTGTGGGAAATGTTGCTAAAAACAATTCCATTTCAGGCAACATCTTTTATTTATGCCAACAATTTCAAGTCTTTCGCTCACAAAAATACTCTTTTTGCAGAAATTATTACAAATGCAATAAATAAGCATTTAACAATATACATCACTATCAAATAAAAATAAAAATACACAAATCAACAAGAAAATCAAAATCAAAAATAATCGTGTGTGCAATTTAACAAAATCAACTTGAATAAAACGACATAAATCAATTAAAAAACAAGTGCGAAAAATGGAGTCTTAATACAAAAAAGAGATTGAATTGAAACTAGTGCAATTGTCAAACTTCATTCAAATTGGCGGTAAGCTCAACACTTGTTTATTCCATTTAATCAATTGAGAACAACTAGCCCAAATAAATGCCGGAAATAATATTAAGCTTAAGCTGATTAGTAAATATTTCAATCAGAAAAGAAGTGAATTCTCAATCAATTTCAACTAACTACTTCGGCATGTTCCTGATCTCAATTCGAATTTAATTATAATTAATTGCTCAAAGAAGAAATAGCCACATATCGATGTATGTGTGTGTTGGCCAAAAGCATTCGGTTTTAAGTGATTCAATTAGTAGAATGTATAAATATATATCAGTTTAATTTCAATCACATTAGCAGCTGTTAGCCAAAATCTTAGGTGGAGTCTGCCGATAAAGTCCTAAATAAAATAATTCAAATTATGTAATTTAATTTAATTTGTACACATTATCTAAATTTCTAAAAATTTCATTTTATTGAATAAAAGTTTATATTAAATTATTTAAAATTAATTGACAGAGATTATATTAAAAATGCTAAATAAAATATTGCTTTTTTATTTTAGCTACAATTTCTAAATATTTATTTCGTTCTCAATTACAAATGTAATATTTATTCGTTTTTATATTTATTTGGATACATTTATATATTTAAGAAACGCTTAAAAATCTAACTGTTAATTCAAGAAGAATGTTACCCCGGTAAAAATTAAATTTCATAAGCTTGAATGGGTTTTTAGTCAAACAAGGGAAGATCCCATTTAATAAAATATTAAACTAAGACCAAATTCATACACATAAATAGACTTATTAATATTATGCATATTATGGCTAATTTAAATTAAATATAAAATGTATTTGTACACCTCTTAACAAAATATAAGTGAAATGTACAACTAATAAGCACTGATATTAAAACCTAAAAGATACCTACACATTTTTATAGGCCAGCAAACCCAAACCTGTATTTACTGAGTCGCCACTTCATTATTCAAATACTAAAATCAAATTTCAACTGATTCGATATGAAAATCCATTTAAATATACAAGTTAAAAAAAGTTATTTACCACAAACAGGAACTAGATAAAAGCATAAACTCCTAATGAAAATACCTGCAGCTAAAAGTTGCCAAATGCGAAAACGAAACGTCAAAAACTATATTGAAATACTTTCAGTACTCACAGAATGCAAATCATTTTCAACAGAGTTGCGCACAGTAAATGCAAAACAGGAACAATGTCGAGAGAGAGAGAGAGAGAGAGAGAGAGAGGGAGGGATAGCTTGACTAGGAGATACTCTGTGCAATGGTGTTCAGCTATCAAAATTAGTACATGTTTTAGATATTTAAAACAACTGTTAAACGAACTTATCGATCTCGAATTATTGCCAGTTGATCAATATGATGACGAGATATATATAAGTATATTTATATATATATGCTTCATTGGAAGGCTCTATCATTAAAATTGTATTTTAAGTTGCTATCGTTAATCGATTTCTATCGATTTGGGCAACATAGGAAGATAGCGATAAAATAATACTTGTATTCCACAAGTGAAGTCTATAAGTCTATAAAAAATGCCAAGTTATGTATAAATATAAATATTTAGATATATGCATTGTAAGCATTTGTCGTTAAAGTGGTAGCTTTAATTGCGATCATTAATGGATTTTTATCGATATTAGGGAAAAGTAATTAGAATCCATATTTGTGCACAATTTTGTTATAAACTATATGCCCATTTGTGGTCATGTTGAGGGTATAAAAACATTTCGTGGCAAAGTTAAACCATTTCCAGTAGGTGAGTCTGTCAATCAGTCAATCAGTCAAACAAACAACAACAGCAACAACAGCAGCAGCAGCAGCAGCAAAAGCAGCAGCAGAATGCTGACAGATGCTGGCAAAATATGCAATCAGCAAAGAGAAAGTGCGAAAAGTATTTTAATTAAACACAAATACACTTTAAAATGCAGATGCACAAAAAGCACAAAAAATAAGTATAAAATAAATTACTGTTGCCTGCTTTTAGGGGCTGCTTTTTTAATTGCGGTTCAACGTTGGGAAACTACTCGGTCGAGGAGTGTGCGGAGGATGGGTGGGGGGCAGCGGATGTTAAATTGCTGTTTTGTGTAAACTGCAGCCTTCGATTGTCATTTATCGCACAGCAGGGGTGAAAAGGGGGAACTTCGCCTGTTTGGACCCTTCAGGTGAAGTGCGAATTGAAGCGGCACTTGAGTGCGGCCAAAGAAAAGCTCGTTGCTCGAGTGGAAAAGCGCTCCAAGTGCGCCACCAGATGGAAAACAAAAATGATGAAAATGATGCAACCAACCAGGACAATAAGCAACAGCAACAGCAACAGCAACAGCTGCAACAACAACCACATACTGCAACTGCCTTTCTTTGTTCCGTGGGTTAAAATAGGAAGAGAATCACAATAGAAAAATGGGTGGCAAAAGTGCAGAAAATGCTACTGGGAATTATGCGAAGTGGGTGGCTGAGTATCGAACAAAAGGAATAATAATAAGTATATGAAAATGAGGCTGGGATATTGATATGCATATATGGCGGCATCTAAAACGCTTTTCATATTTAACAGGTTTCATTTTAGATAGTTGCAAGTGAGCTGGAAAATATATTTGAGTATACTCAAAGTAATGTTAATCTTTTTCATTTGTAAGCTTATTACTTATATTGATTTCAATAATATTTATAAGACAGCTCAATCGATGCAGAGCACGTATATAATGAATCTTTGTATTAAAATCTAAGCTATGATTTGAGTTGACTATTAGGAAATGTACATTTTACAATACAATTATAAATAATACGATTTAATTGAACTTTACTTTTGGAAATAAATAATTCTCATTCCTTCATCTGAGCAAATCAATTCAGCCAATTTAGAATTTACAATTTTTTTATTGAAAGCCATATGACAAAGTGATCCGATTTTGATGATTCTTAGATCAAAGATGTGGAACATAATCACACACAAAGCTGCTGAATTTGATAAGGATAACTTGGAAAAAAAATGTGGCTGTATTGGAGCTATCCGATGTGGCCAACTGTGGTGAGGATAGCTTATTAAACAAATTATGTTTTCATAGAGGAACTCCTCTTTCGACTGACCAAATTTCAGTACAATCAATTTTCAGCGCTGGCAAAGATCTCTGTTTAAAATAGTGCACATTTCAAACAAATGCACAATACGGGAATTTTAATATTAAATTTATTGCATTGTTAACGGGTTGGCTCTAAATAGAAAGACAATAAAGTCAACTGCCAGGCATATTATCACACACACACAAACACACTGCATCCACATCCACATCCACACACACACAGAGTCAACCGCTCATAAAACTAAACAGATGAGCCACCTCATCGAGGATATATTCATTGTTGGCGCATTGCATTTTATTGTTCGCTTAAACAACGGCAAAGCGAAAGCAAATAAATTTTAATTTTTAGACTAAATTCGAACGATAAACGCATAAAAATGTCAGCGCATATTTTAATTAGAACTGCACTGGAAAATGAGGCCAATTTGAAACTTTTTTTTTAGTATCTTTTTGTTTGTTTAAATTGGGATCATCATTTAAAAATTCACATAATTGCAGAAACGGTCTGCAAGTTCATTAGCGATAATTAAACAAAGTGGTGAAATTGTCAAAATTATTAGCAAAATAATAATAGAAGCAGTTTAAATACTCTTTACTAGGCTTTAACTTTGTCAGTTATCTGGCCGAGATTTGTCAAGAATCACAGACTAAATACAATTTAGTCAGTTAATGAAATAAATTAACTTTAAAAAGTAATTGAAGAAGTAATTAAATCGAATGAGGACTAATCAAATAAAGGCTACAATTCTTAACCAGATTTCTACTTTATCTGGTATATGCTATAATTGTTTGATCTGTTAGATATTAATTAAGCATAATCAGAATTTTCTATTGCTATTGCAAAAATATTTGTGCAACATTTATATAAATTTCATTAGCTTTAAAATTGCAGTTTAATGAAAATAAAAGTAAATATAAATAAATATTTGAGTGGTTCCACTTTCGATAGATTTGCAGTGTTTACATACCTAATGGCATCCGTGTTGTATATATCGTGTCCGCATCGAGGGTGTATATATATAAATATATATTAAGTATAGAGTAAAATACAAATATTAACTGAAATTTGTGTAGCTGCTTGATTGTTGTTCCTATATTTTTTATTGTTGTTGCTGCTGCTGGCGTGTTATAAATATTTCCTGACAATTTGTGGCATTTTTGCATGTCAATAATATTTATTGTTATTATTTCAAAAGCATTAGCGTTGTTGGCCTTAAAGGGGGTGGGGGTGAACGGTGGGGGTGGGGTGGTTAGTGCCCATTCGTGCTTGCAAGCCGCCACAAAGTATGCCACAAAAATGTGCAATAATTGCTAGGTTCAAGGAGCAGCAGGTCGGTGGGGGCCGGTGCGGGTTGGTGGGGTAGGGGTAGTGGTAGTTAGTCGATTAGGGGTGTGTTAGGAAATTGGGCTGCTTGTTTTGCGCCTCGTAACGACCAATAATTGTTACAAATCGAAAAACAGCGCCTCAAAAATGCCCCATTTTGGCTGTTGTCGTTATTTGCTGCTGTTCTTGTTGTTGTTGTTGTCATTTCTCTTTTATGCTTTGTAATTTTTCACATTTTCCAAAGCGGTTTTCTTTCTTTTCCCCCCCCCCCCCCCCCCGTTTTTGGTTTTTCGCCGCTGCTGCTGCTGCTGCTGCTATTGCTGTCATGTAAATCGATTTGTGGCGTTTGGCACGCGAACTTTTGCATATAGAAACAAATGGAAGAGCAAATTGGTTAGATTGCGACAGCATTTTGAAGGGTGCTCCAGTCATGTTGCGTTTGAATTGCCGATATATATAATTATATACATATATATACAATATATATATATACATTGGTAAAGTGTTTGTTGGCGTGCCTTGTGCTTGTCATCCTTCCAAAGACATCATTTTAATTATTATAGGTTTAGTTAATCTAATTTGAACTCAACTCTTTTCTGTTGAAAATCAAAGCGATATATTTTATTCTTTATAGATTTATTCTTTGAATTTAAGAGTTAAATTCTTAAGTCACTTTTACGCATTGCTGTTGGAGTTGGCTTCCTTTTTTATATTTAATCTTCGATTGCAAAAATCTTCCACAGCTTAACTTATATAAAAAACTAGAGCGAAATGTATATAAAATGAATTCTTCAATAACATTTCGTTGACTATTTTACTACGATGCTCACAGCATGTAACTTAACAATGACAATTTGTAGCAGCTTAAAACTGAGCTCCAAGTAAAAGTGAAAAGAGTTTTCTGAGAGCAGCTGTGTTAGCCAGAAAAAGGCTAATATTTGGTTATTGGTTAAGTTTGCTGAAATATATGAGCTGCAACTGATTTTACTTTACAGCTGCAGTCTTCTGTAGTTGCTGCGAAATTCCTTTATTTTATTAAGGGACACCAAAAAAATTGCGCACAATGCGATAAATCGTATCTGTGTGTGTGTGTGTGTGTGTGCGTGTGTGTGTGTGTGAGTGTCTATATGTATTTATGTATATGTGTCCATTGCATGACAAGCCGCAAAAAGCAGCCTCGTGCTCGCACCCTGCTCCACTTTGAGTGTTGCAGACACACACATTATCATTTTGGTGCATTTGTGCGGTCTGCGGCAAATGGGGCACAGAGCTGAGAGGCACAAGTTGCACAGTTTCGGGTAGACAAAAGCGCGTAAGCGTATTATTAATGGCATGTGTTCTGTTGGCTAAGGGGGTAGGAGCAATGGCAGTGAGTGTGTGTGCCTGTGTGTGTGTCTGTGTGTGTGTGTGTGTATGTACTGTTTTCAATTGTGCGGCACAAAACCAGGCTGGTCACTGTTGACCGCTCAGCCTTCTCTCTCTGTGCAGTGCAGCCCCAGTTCATATTTACTGCTGCGCCGCTTTTGGCCAACATTTTGGCCAAGCGGTCGGGCGGGGCCGGGTCGGGCCGGGACTTTAGACCTATCTATCAGCCACGCCAAACCAATTTTACTACCAGTTCCCCCTCTATTTCTATCTATTTTTACCTCTCCCTCTCCAAATTTGATTTCCCTTTGTTTCGTTTTTAATTTCGACGTTAAATTTCCAGTTGGTAATCACTTCATCGCAGCGCTGAACACATATTATTTACCAGTGTTTAATTAATAAATTCCTGTTAACTGCAACTGCAAGTTACTTCACAGCGAGCATTTCTCTATTGTTTTGGTTCGCTCAAATGAATTTTTCAAATATTTTTCACTTATTGAAGGACGACTTTCATTAAAGCCAATTACTGTGTATATTGCTACTTTTACATGGACAATTCTGAATGCTTTGTGTGAATCTATTTATGAACTTTTTAAAACTGCGTATTTCAAGTCAATTGACTAGTTAATATAAACAGTCAACTGCTCTGCCAGCTTTAGTTAGTAAATCAGATGACAAACGGCAAATATTTCATTTACTCGTAATCAGTTTTTGATATCATAACTGGTCAAGCTTCAAAATCCATTAATACTCTTTGTATATTAATATACTTATAGGAAAAGCTGAGTTAAGAAACTATTTTTCTGCGAACTTGTGGCTAAATAGGTATTCCCTCACTTTAAATTAAACTTGAGAATCGTTTTTGCTTAAATAAAATGCTTAAATAAAATAAGTTAATCTGCTGAAATTTGTTATTTTATCATTGAAAAAGTTGATTTCTTTAGCTAATATAAGTAAAGTAATTGAAAATAACTGAAATTAAATCTGTTTGCTTATTTGCAAGATATTTATTCGATATCCTACCACGTTTCTCTCATCAATTGCGGCTGCTTATTTAAACCTTTAATATTTGCTTCGTTTGGACGCCTTTCAATGTAATTTTTCGCACCAAAAAGTATGCTACAAATTATTATTTTCAGCTGCCAAACGCCCTTAAATTCACCCTTCTCGTTGGAGAAGTTGTTGTTGGCAATCTTGTTTTGTGTTTTGGTTGTTTAGTTCATGTGTGTGGAAAGCAACTCCTTATAATTTCCGTTTTGATTAATGAATGTTGAAATGTCGAAAATTGTTTGTTGACGTCCAAAGCAAGCTCATAGAACTTGTATCTACACACCAGTGAGCAGGCCCTAGGTGTGTGTGTGTGTGTGTTTGTGTGTGTGTGAGTGTGTATCTTTGAACTGGAGTCGTTTTCGTGTGGTTGTCGTATCCATGTCGGTTGTTAGTCCTTCGAATGTGCGCAAATAAATAACCTGAGCAAATGGCAGAAAGGAGCAAAACAAACGTGCCGCATAAATGTCAAGTATCAATCAAAATTGCACTTGAGGCAAACAACGGGACAGCAGCCACGCCCACTTTTGAGCCAGGTTAATTGATTGACTCCCCAGGTGATCCCAAAGGGTTTACAGCTCAATCAGTGTTATGTATTTTGATGCCATTCAACATGTTTCACTGAGGTTCTCAAGCAGCAGCAGCAGCAGACACAAAATCATCGTTCATAAATTATGACTACGGAATCGAAAGATATAGCTAATTTACACTAATATAACTATTTAAATAATATAATATACAATATATATATATATATATATCTATATCCATGTCAATATTTGCATGCAGTTTCTTTCCATGCATTTTCCTCAACGTGTAATTCATTTAAACGCGCATTTTAGCAATAACGACAACAACATTATCAAGTGCAGAAGTAGGAACTGGATCATACAGTGAGCTCAATAAGTATATGTCTGCAGGCGTACACAAATTATAGTGCATGGCTTTCACAAGTTGTGGGCCAGGGCTGCACTTGCCTCTCCATGGCCGCCCACATCGCATGTCAATGCTGAGTATTCAGCAATACTAAAAACACACACACACACACAGATCACAAACACACACACATACACACACCCATCTGCCACTTTTGCGTGGGTGTATTGTCTAAAAACTTGCTGGCATGCCAAAGTTAAAACCGTTTTACAAAGTTAACGTTTTTTTTTCCTGTTTTCTTCGGTTGTTGTTTTTTGTGGTTTTTGGCCAAAAGTTAATTGAACTGCACACACCCACCAAATTTATATGGCCAAAAGGAAAATATCCATTCATGGAGTAGGTAGTATATATATATATATATAGCATTTTTTTTTTTGTGAATTGACATTGCTGTCAAAAAAGTGAGAAACGTAGAAATATTTATGTAGAATATATTGGTTTTACCAGAGGCAATTGTTTGAAAAAATTGCATTAAATTTAAGCAATATAATAGAATTTTCTAATAATTAAGCTTGAAAAAGCTATAACATTTTTAAACACTTGAAATATATTTCATTTAAATTATATTGACGAGCTGGACTTAATTTATTTTATTTATTTATTTAATGTGATCCATCGACAAGCATTTTTAAAGACTTAAAATAGTTCATTTTAAAAATTGAAAATCTTTGAAATAAATATATATGTAAACATTAACTGCATAATTAAAAACTTAGAAAAATAATTATAAATCTTATAAAAATGTATTTTCTTATTACAACGAAGAAATCGAATTTTAAGCTTGGCTTCATTTTTGGAGTTTCCACAAATATGTTTTTATTATTTATGATTTTTTTTAAATATTAACGAAAATACATTTACATATAAATAATATTACAGTAAGATCATTGGCGACTATACTTCATATATAAATATGCCTATATATATTGTATAGATTTTGAGAATGAGAATAATTCCCCGCTCAATAAACAACTTAATAAAGTTAATGCAGCCTGTTTGATTGAAGTGAACAAATGAAAAGTTATACAACTATTTAGCTGGGCCGGCAGCTTAGATGTTCATCAAAATACCTTAAGGATATTATTATTTGCACTTACAAACTAGAGACGTCATCTCTAAGTGTGTGTGTGTGTGTGTGTGTGTGTGTGTGTGTGTGTCTGTGTGCGTTTGCAATGCAATTGCATTTACACAACGTTTTGTCAAGGCAACTTTGCTCGGAGAGACAAAAATATAAATAAAAGCAGTGTGCAACAACGAAACTTTATCTGCGGTTTTGCATTGTATGCATATTGTTGATACTCGATTCTCTCACTCTTTCGCTCTCTCTCTCTCTCTCTCTCTCTTTTTTCTCTCTCTCTCTCTCTTGCTCTCGCTTGCTCTCTGTGGTTGGCCATGCCGTTTGATTCTCTGTCTGTCTGTGTGTCTGTCTGTCCGCTTTGCCGCTCGCTGGCATTTCCGTCTGCCTCATGTGCTTAGTCATTGTCTTTGCGTACATCGTACAACTTCCATCTGCCATTCGCCGCATGTTGACGCTGACTTTGCCAAATGCTCTCCTTTCCCCCTCCCCCTCCCCCTTGCCCTTCTGTAAACTCTGTAAACTTCCTCGTGCTATGCAAATGTCTAGCCAAAAAAATGTTTCTCGTTGCATTCTTTTGCGCGGAATTTCAAACATTTCTCATGTTGCTATATTTTTTTTTCTCGGTGTGTGATTGCGTGTGTGTTGTGTGTGTGTGTGTGTTTTTTTTCTTGCTCAGGCAAGTAAAAACAAAAATATTTTCGGAATGTGCGGCAAATATGTGCAGCAACGAAGGGGCAAGGGAATGATGGGGCTGGGGAAGCCCCAGTGCGCGAAGCATCCAAATTAGAAAATATTGCCAAAGAGCGCGAAATTGGATAAGAGGATATGTTTATGTTGACAAGTAGTATCCTTTAAAGAGGACTTTGAGAAAGAAAGTCTGGAATATTAAATTAGCTGCGTGTTAAGCTTATTTCATTTGAGCTGAGTGCATTTTATAGACGCCGAGAGAGAGAGCTGTAAAAAAGCTACAAAATCTGAAAATATATCAGACTGAAGACTGAAGCAATATCAATTCATATTATTTTCTTTAGTAATTATTCGAGTTTTAAGCCGAGATTGAACCGATTGGGGGGCTATAGAAAAACTGCTGACTGACAGCCTAAAGCGATAAAAACAATTAAACAGTTTGACAGTTAATGGCAACATAAATGAATAATTGTTAAACGCTGACCCAAAACAAGTCGACGCAGTTGCAGTTGCAGTTGCAGTTGCAGCAACAGATACCAGAGAGGTATTAATATACATACACATTTCTACTTATATAGTTATAATTTAATGTTAATACGCTGCGCATTAACAGGCAGCATAATAAATTAATTATGAACATTCGCTTCGAGATATTTTCTCAATGCATATTCATTATTTCCGTCAAGTAATTAAAAACATTTAACAACAACACTGACAGAATCCAATGAAAATTTATAGAAAAAACCGGTCCTTGACCAGCCAGACTGGCATATTTATATATATTATTTGATATATATTTTTGTTTAACATTGGCATGCATTTTGTCAATTATTTTTTATTTTATTGACACTTAATGAAGAAAAATGTTAACAAGCAGGCAGCATATTATTATCTGCGAAAGATATGTTGAATGAATCCGTACAGAAAAAAAATTGGTAGCTTGTAGATTGAAATTGAATTCTATCGTTTTGCATACCCTTACAAGAAAGGTAAGTCATTTTTGACACGAGGATTAAAAGGACTATTGAGATGCAAAACTATAAGTGGCTATAATCAAAAAGTCAAGTAATTATAAAAATCGAAAAAATTATATATAATATAGGGCGAAAAGTGAAGCCAGTAAATATTTATAAGAAATACTGCTTAATGCACAGGAAAAGGGTATTTGAATTTCTACAATTGCGCTGTGAAATATAGTTCGCTCTTCATTATTGTTTTGTGGACACATTTATTTTTAAGTGGTTTGTTCATAATTAATTATTTGATGATGTACTTCATAGGTACACGAATAAAAATGTACACGAAATTTCAGCTGAGGGAAATGATATTAATTGACTGCATTTAGCATTGTTGCTGAATTGAATTGATAGTTAAGCGAGTGAATCTGTATTCATGCGAGGCCACAAATTGATGGTTGTAATTAAAACAATTGCGGCTTTCTCTGAGCAACTCGGTCCTATCCATTTGCCTGAATTCGGATTTTCGGCCTGCAGTGAAATTAAATTTAGATGTAAATGAAAATTGATTTCGTCGAATGCATATTTGTTAAGTGCAATCACATTTCGTGATAAAAGTGCCACTGAAAGTGCCTTGCTAATATAATTTGATTTCTCTTTATATCAAAGGCAACTCACTTTCACAATGAATCACAGTAAGGAAGCCCCTTTCATTTTTTAAATGGATGCACTTCAGTACAAATATATATACATAATAGTAACCCTTCAGAGCCTTGGGACTGAAAAAATGAAATTTTCACCTGATTCAAGCAGAATAACAGCAATTGCGAAAGCTGGGAAAAAATCAATGTGCTGTGAGCAGTGAGCCGACTTGACACAAAAAAAGAAAGCAGAGAACCCAAATGTGGTGCCTACTTTTAGGGCGCCGTTCGCAAACCTAATCAAAGTTTTACACATCAATTGTTCTAAGCCAGCTAGCTACCAGTTTGTTACCAATACTCACAATGCGCCCAAATGGGCTCTTAGCTGCGGCAACTTCAGCATCAGATACTCAGATAGACAAACAAATATGCAAAGTAAAAGGGCGGGACAGAGATACAGAGAGAGAGAGAGAGAGAGAGAGATAGAGTGAGTGAAAGACATAAGAAGCTGCGAGCTGAATGAATAAACAATAAGTATAAGGAAATGCTTCTCTGTGTGTGTGTTTGTGTTTGTGGCCATGGCCAGCAGCCAACAGTTGAGCAAACAGAAAAGGTATGAAAGTGGAAAATTGTGAAATCTGTCAACGGAAAATATTTGAATCTCGATGTGAGGCAGGGGCAGCAGTACCAGCAGCAGCAGCAGCAGCAGCAGCACCAGCAGCAGCAGCTGAAACCGCGGCGATTGACGTGACTGTCAGGGTTGTCAGGCGGGCGGTTTCTTTAGCCATGTGAATGAATGTTGAATGAGCAGCAATTCAAGTGTGCAAAACATACAAACAAAGCCGACGGCAAAGGGGAATGCAGCAGACGGGGGCAAATAGCAGGCACAGTTACGACTGTTGTTGCAACCTGTCTGTCGGTGTGCGTGTGTTGCTTCTTCAGTCTGCTGTTGACTGTCGACTGTCTGTCGATTTCCGGTTTCCATTTCATTTTCTCGTTGCTCTTTTCGCCTATTTTTTTCTTCTAACTCCTTGACAGATGTAGATATATATTTATATTTTCTATTTACTGTCTATTGCTATTTATTTTTATAATTTAGTTTTCTCTTGTTGCCCACAGATACCGGTAAAACTTATTGCTTGTTTTTGATAGCAAGCGCAAAAGCCATCAAAACATTTTACGGAAATTTATTTCTGTCAAAATCAATTTTGCAATGCTTTCAAAACTGAGAAAAAGGATGAAAATATATAGTAATAGAATGAACTAAATATGTTAAAATATTATGAACATAAATTATACAATAGATCCACTGACATTTTAAAGTTATATTTAAACAATAAGTATATTTTTTTTATAACGACAAAGGACAGCGATGTTAGTTTAAGATTATTAATAAATATTTACACACATTTATAAATAAAATACGATTTAATTGATGAGTTTATTTGCATAAATTCATTTTATTTATGGTGCTTAATTTGATGTTTTTTATGCGTTTTTTAATATATCATTTGCGATTAATTTTGTATCTCTTCTTTTAATATTTCTTCTTAATTTGTTTTATTTTCAGCCTTAATTGCCGGATTGTCCAACTGAAAAGCATCTTGTCAGACTCTCTGGCAATTTTGACCAATTCTACAACCCGTTAAGGCAAAACTGCTAACAAAGTACAATAACATCTTTTATAGTGTGCGCCACAGCTGAGAGCAACAAAGGTTGTTGCAAGCTTGTAGTTTAAGCTTAACGGCTGTAATCAAGCAAATGCCCATTTATAACAAATTTGCGGCTATTTAAGCCAACAATAATAGAAGAGAAACAACTTCTTTGGCTATTTAAACTAATAACCGCTCAACAATATACCGACTGGCTTGGCAACTGGACGCTGAAGACGCTCGCCAATGGTCAGCGGGCAAAAAGAACTTTGAACAAATGGCAAATTTATGGCCACACAAAATGGTCAAATTTACGCTAGTCACGATTTTGTAATTTGCAATTGTTTGTTGTTCCGTTGTTGTTGCTGCTGGTCGGCGAGCGCAGAAAAAGAGCCAAAAACTTCATGTAAAAGGTAATAAAAAGGCGGCGAAAAATGATTAAACATAAAAATGCTGCACATATTAAAGTATATACACACACAAACACACACACACACACACACTCACACGCACAGTGGGCACTCATTAATGTGAATGCGTTGAAACATGCTGGCAATTACTCATTTTATGGCGATCGCACAATGGCCAATAGGGCGTATACGCAACGGTCACGTGAATTGCCCAAATGGCTTTAATAAGCGCTGAACACAACTCCGATTGTCATTGTCTGCTGTGTCTGTTGTCCTTGTATAGCCAGCAACAACAACGAAATGAATAATGTGGATTTAATGTCCTTAATATCCGAAGCAGCCACAAAGGGAAGCAGAAGGCGAACCACACCAAAACCAGTATCAATTTTTGCCTTAACATTTGCTCTGTATTCACTACACTTTAGCATGAAACTATACCCAGACCAATGTGAGTTTAAATATAAAACATGACTATGTAAAGCTAAATTTTGTTTTATTTATATATGTGCACCTTTGGACTTTTGCTGTAATGAATATTTATTGGTAAAGTGAGTATTAATTATTATTCATTTGTTGTAAATTAAACAGTCTTCAATAATAAAGAATTTGTTGTATAAATTATGTGTTATTAGCTTTTTATTTGATTCTCCAGTTATTTTACTCAGCTCATTATAAATTCTAGTGCAAATAGTGTATCTGGAAGTCTAAAAAGTATCTGAGACTTGCTGCTAGCAACTTTTTGTTTGTTGTAGTAAATTAGGCAACACTTAAAGCAGCAGCGGCGAGACAATGTCCTGCCACAGAACATGCACACATTCAGGCGACAACCCACACACACACACACACACACACAGGAAGTTTGAATTTAATGGCATAGCCGTTGCCGTTGCCACTATTGAGGGCGTGGTCGCCTTGGCCTCGGCCTTTGCCTCAGCCTCTCTTCTGCTGCCACAGTCTCAGTCTCTGCCTCAGTCTCAGTCTGCTGCCTGTTGTTGGGGTCCGGAAGTGCGCGCTTAAGTGCTCATTATGTTTAGTTAATGCTGCTATTTATTAGAAAATCTAATGGGTTTTTATCTCGCCCAAAACTTAGCGGCAAGTTTGTTGCTTGGTTTTTGTCCTTCGCATAAAAATGATATTTGTGTCATTTATTTGGTTATTTGTTGATTTATGCGTTGATCATTTATAACAAGTTCGCCACAGCAATTTGTAGTCAGCATTAGAAGTGGGCAACTTGTGGTTTTAGCATAAATTTAAATTTATTCACTTTATTAAGCAAATGGTGCGGAATTCTTAGACCTGGTTTCCGTTTCCCTTTCCCTTTCCGGTTGCTCAAGTTTATTGGCCGCGCATGTTGTAAATGATTGAGGCATAAATAAATATTAATGGCGGTAAGCAGCGAACGAGACAAGGACACGGACACGGCTTATGGTATCTAAAAAATTTGATAGAGCTGCGCTTAAGGGTTGAGCATAGAAGAGTATTTGAAATAGATACAAAATGTCGATATTTTATTGACACGAAGCGGGCTTAATGATGCTAATGGCTAAGAATAACAGGGGGTAATATAAATCTTAAATTATTTATGCACTCTTTTTGGCCTAAAGCAAATTACGTTTAAATTCGAAATATACTCAATTGTTGGCTTATGTTTTAACAACTTACATTTTTGGCATATTTGGCTCTAGAATAAATAAATAATAATTAAGAATTAAACCAGACCAAACAAGGCGCCTGCCAATTCAACATACACATGTGTGTTTTTGGCACATGTCCATGAATAAAAGCCTCCAAAATACGTTATTTATTTGTAGAACACAAATGGGCCACACTCTTTGCGTGGCGCACAAAAACACAACTCCAAAAATATCAGCTAAAATCACAAACGATTCGCTGCAGCTTAGTGATTGACGCATTCAATTCAGTGCGTTGGCAACTGCCAAGTGAAATGCAATTTTGGGTTTGTATTTTTGGACACGCATATGATTTAAATTCATGTACGTTTATGCTTAGATGGGGCCGACTAATATTTGACTAAAGTTGGGTGGTGGAAAACTGCTTAAAGCCCTAAAATAAATCCATTTGCAAAACTGTTTATTTGTAAACAACAAACGCCAGATACGTTACATCTACGTCCACGTTTTGCATGTGAAATTAAACCATAAAGTGTCAATGTTAAGCAGAGAAACAAAAAAAAAAAACCAAATTGAAATATACAGTTAATTGGGTAGTCAAAATTGATGCACGGCTTGACGTGCTTTGGATTTGTTGCCTGCTAATGGCATGAAGGGTCCCTGACTAGCCAGCCAGCCAGCCAGCCTGTCCATAAATCAAACCACAGAGAGACGGACATATTAGCCAGCCTAAGGGAGCCAGCAAATAAAAAGAAGAAACTGCAGCGTACATAGTAAAACAGTAAGCCAAAAAGCCAAATTGACTGAATGATTGCCCACCGTCTGTTTGACAGCAGCATCGGCAGCAACATCTGAGGCCGTTTGCCCAAAAAACCCCCCACTAAACCCACCCAAAAACTCCACCCGCTGTCTAATGTCCCATGCATGCGTTGAATAATGCGATGGCATTGGCGACAGGCGACTCCTGGCTGGGTGCTGGTTGCTAGGATTGGATAAGCAAAAATGTTGGATGGGTTCATGTTGCCCAAAAGTAGGCAATGGAAATGCCAGCATTTAGTTTGACGGACAAAAATCCAAAAGATTTTTGCTATTAAGGAAGTAGTGTCAATATCTCTATCCATCTATATCTATATCTATCTATATCTATTCTTATTTATTTTAATTCTCAGCACCAAAGCATATATTTAATATGTTCATCCAGTTCCAGCTTATTAATGCGTTTCACTACTCTACACTAGATGGCGCCACTTAATCATTTTCATGTTGTTGCAGTAGCACGACCTGAATTGCTGCACAAACAAGCATAAAAACCAAATCCGCAACATCAAATAAATCTCATGTCTTGGGCAAAGTTTTCTAGACCGCACATGCCGCATTGCCATAGACCCAATTCCCTATTCCCTAACCGGGATGCTGTTGCCCGCTGTCCTTGTCCGGCGGAATTTTTCGGGGTGTGAGAGCCGTAATACGTCGCACGCTTTTTTGTGCAGCTGTCAGGTGTCAAAGTGTTGCAGTCAATGAGCTTTCCTTCAACTTCTTTGCTCTTTGCCCCTCTCACTAGCCAGCTCACGTTCAATTTTCTTTTCTGATTTTTTTTTTGTTGATTTTTTTAGGGGGCAGGGCGCTTTTGACTGCCCAAGATGGTGATAAGGGAGATAGCAACTTATCTCAGCCAGTGAGGAAAAGTAGCAGCAGCTGTCCTTTATCGACGTTTTCATCGAATTTCGTATATATATATATTTTTTTTGGGTCCTGGGCAACAATCCATAAACGAACAAATTGCCTGAAAATCAATTTCGTTCGCCAATGCGCCGGCTACTTTTGTATCAGGTTTTTCATTCTATGCATCTGCGAACTTCAGCATCAGCTTTTCTTCGATGTGTGTGGCTTTGTTAAGGTGTTTTTCTTGGCATTCGCATAAGTAGCTGCTTTTATGTGCTCGTCGAACTGTTCAAATTTATGCACATCTTTTGTCTTGCTATCTGTGTGCACATTGTATAGTGTTTGTGTGTGTGTGTGTGTGTGTGTGTATGACCTCTAAATATGTCTGGACCTTGACAATAAACCACAGTCTAAACTAGTTTGACGGCTGACGAGCTTTGGGTGCTGCAGTGTTAAGTGGTGTCTGGCAAAAGGCACACATGTTGAACAGATAAAATATGCTATTGGCATGGATTTATTGCATTTATTATTATATTTGTTCACAATATATAATACTTAAATATTGGAAAAAAGAAGAAGTATATATTATAAATAAATAGTAATAACTCGTATGATGGGAAAGGTTCTCGTTTAGTAAAACATTTGATTCACGTAAAGTGAACTTAAAATTCTACTATTTTGGATTATTTACATATTAGGTTAGTTTAAATATAAAAATAATTTAATAGTAGACATTTACAAATGTTGTATATAATGTACAGAGTCAGATAAGTTTATGAATAGTAGTTATAGAATAGTTAGCAAACAATCGCATAAGATTAGAAGCTATGCTTTTTAGGTCACTCAAAAACCTTTATTTGATATTCTTATTTATTTTTTTTATTTTTCTTCACTTGACTTGGCTTTTACTCTATTTGTGAGTGCTTTTGTCCATAGGAATCTGAAGATAAGCACCTGCTGTGCTGTCGACTTGCAGTCGACTGTTTAACGATTATGCCCAAGGTGTCACTTAAATGTCATTCGATTACACGTTGATGTTTCTAGATGAACTTGGCGAGATTGCCACAGCAGGCAGTTGGGTGGCGAGAAGGGTTCGGTAAGCCAGTTACTTGGCTGATGGTCAGGTGAGCAAAGGTGAGCAATTATCGCTACTTAACCGTGGCAAACAGGCTAACGGTCGTCCAGACCGTGTACCGGAAGCAATTGACAGTGACTAGGTTTGTTTGGTTAGTTGTGTGATTGGATGGATGACTGGTTGGGTGGTTGGGTGTCTGGTGGTGGTGCACAGGGCAGCCCTGTGCAGCAACGTAGACTTCTTGGCATAATTTAGGTGGCAGCCAACAGAGCGCAGCTTCATTTCCTGCAGCTACAAATGCAACTGAGCGTACATAATTAATTATTGGTGCAACTGTAGGTGTGGTGTGTGTGTGCGGTATTTGTGTTTGGCATTGGGACTAACTTTTCTCACACAGACACACATCAACCATCCACCCACAAATACACCATCGCCCAGACTCTCTGTGCTGCGGTCAATTAACAAATGTTTGCGGTCAAAATTGCATACAAATTGAATGACTTGGCTCGTATACTGATTGAATGACTGGCTGATTGATTGATCAATCGATTTGCGTCTGAGTACAGCCAAATATTAAGCACTTTGCCATTAGCTCAATGTCTGTCGTTTCAATTAATTGGACAAGTTCAAAGTTCGCTTTTGACACTTTACAAATTTTCGCTGAAAAATGAAAAAAAAGTAAAATTTAGTTTTTTTCTTATATTAGTTCCACTTGCTGATGTCCTTGATTTCGACTTCACTCAGTCTCGACCTGTGATTAGACAGGAAGTTCGACAATCGTCCTGACTCAGTACTAGAGCCACTCCTTGAGGGATCAAGCAGAGGTTCCACGCTGATCAGTGTGTTAAGTTGTGAGATATAAATAAGTGTAAATTGGCAAATAAAATACCATTTAATTATATATAAACAAGACTTTTCTATTGCAGTGCTTATTTTAATTATCAGCGTAACTTTTTAAATATTTTTATAGTTGTAAACTATTTTATTATGTCGAAATTCTAAGTTACAATGCCAGCAGCAAATGTTCTTATAAGATTTTCATATTTATTGTGATATATTGATAGAGTTGCAGCTTGGGATTAATTATCAAGTAGATTACAACTGGATTTTAATAGAAATGTATGAAAATCGACAGATATTTCTGATCTTGGACAGGCTCTAAACATTTTTATGGTTTAGTTTTTGAAGCAGTTAACATTTTTGAGGTCAACTTAAGTACTTAAACTGTGCATAAAATATTATCATTTTCCTTTTCATGTAACTTTTAAAATATTTTATGGCTACAGAACAAATCTTCACGTTGAGAATCTAGGAAACAAGATGTTGAGTTGACTGTTTTTCAACAGAATTCCAAACTGATTCTTGGTTTATTAAACGAAAGAAATTTAAGATTTGCCAACTATGCTGTGGCTCTCAGGCACTGCTGCAGATGATTATGATGAATGCTTCAGTTATTTTATGCCCTTGGTTGTACTGAAATTGTCACCAATATAAAATAGTCGCCAGTGGGCAAATGTTTTACAAGCTGCAATTAATGCGTCTGTCCTTTGGATGTCCTTTGCACATAAAATGGTGCAGCACATACGTGACCATAATTACAAAAGAGACAACATTGACCGTAAAACGCAAACACAAAAACACAAGCACAAAACCATAAAAAAGTAGTCGAAGCTGAAGTGGCAAATGGGTGGCATAAGACAACCACAAGAAGGGCGACATAAACAACAAAATGGCGCAATGCAGAAGGAGGTGGAGATGGACGGTGGAGGCGACGTCCTGCATAGTAAAAATGCAGGCAGTGGCAACATAAAGTGAAGGATAACAAGGATTTACATTAATTCAGTGGCGACGTCGTAAAAAACCCCCAAAGACATCGGCCACACACAGAAGCCACCTTCACACAAAGTTGCACGACGCCTTCTTGGTTGGCAAAGTGTAAAGTTCTTTTTTAATTGAAAACTAGCAGCTACCGCCAGCTGTCATCATGCGTTTAGAGTTGGTCGAGGGGCGTGGTCTATGCCATGACCCGGGCAATTAATCAAATGTTGCTATGATAAACTTCAACAATCACACACACACACACACTCACACACACACTCACACACACACACTCGACTATTCGGTTAGGCACAATGAAAACCGCATTCATTTATTAAACTTCTCAGCTGGCAAAAGCGCAAAACGACAGCAATCAATCAAAGCGCAGTGGTTGTTGTTGTTGTTTTTTTTTTAGGGTTTTTTTTTTTTGTCGGCTTGGCCCTTTTACGCCTTAAAGTTGGCCACATGAAAATATTTTCAATTTAATAAGTGCTGACCGCTTCAAGGCGTCAAGCATTTGATAAGAATGATGCCCCATCGATTTTTCGAGCCAGACTAAAACCCCAAAAGACGTTGCACCCCACCCCCACTCCCATCCTTGCCCATTCCAATCACCTCATCCCGCCCACTCCCAAAGTCGGTTGTCCAACACTCCACTCAAGTGTCACTTGGCATTCATGGCTTTGGCACGTCCACTGACTTTTTTCTCGCACTGTGCGTAGAAATCTCTTTGGTTTTGCTGCCTTTCTCTGGTCCCATTTTTTCCTCACCCTGCCCACTTATCTTGTATCTCTTGCTAAACAAGACGAGACACTCTAAAAGCGTTAGCAATGCACTGCGCAAAAAAATAAAATAAAATAAATAAAGCAAAAACTAAAAAAATAGAAAGGAATTCTAGAAGTTGGTCTGAATGAATTCCTGGGGAATTCAGCTGAAAATAAGTATTCAAATTGAAATAAATACATCTTATGGATTATATTTTTTTCCCGTCTACTTTTCAGTTCATTTCTTTTTTTTTCACTGTGTATTGTTTGCATGCTCTTAGGCGCAAGCAAATGGTTTCATCTGATTTGTTGTTGTCCGCGTGAAAACTTGACAAAATTGATGTTACCAGATTTTGTTTACTTCTCGTCCGAAAATTCTTTGGATTTTTCCATGACTTCTATTTTTTTTATCATTCTCTTTTTGGCCAAAGGCAACGCTTATTCAATGGCATTGTAATTTTTACAGTTTGTTTAGATCTTTTGGACTTGATAGAAATTCGTATTTTATGTTTACAAATTGTGTGACTGATGATGATGGTGGAACTTGGCCCACAGTTGCCAACAAGCCTTGGAACATATTTTAAATGGTTGTGGGACAGATAAGAAATAGTGGTTAAACATCGACAAGGATTATTCTTAAACAAATGAGACAGATTCTGTCTTGAATGCTTTTTAAATTTATAGAAAATAGGAAATGTTGGCTTAAGATGAACGAAGTTCCAAAATGAATCTTTTGGTTTATGTATGCAGGAGAAATTTCCGGTGCTCGAGTAATTTAACAGAACAAATATATATGAAAAATAAATCAAGTTAGCTTTGATAAAAGAACAATATTTGAACTTGTCATGCAATCATCTAAGTTTGGTTTATCTATTGGCAATTTTGATGTAATACCCTAATGTCATTATTTGCCAACTAAGGCAATTTGAAAGTAGACTCCACTTCCACTTTAAGAAATCCACTTGAATTGCTACCTAGTTGGTTCTTCATTTTGCCCCCTTTTTTAATTTCATTTTCTTCATTGCATTTTCCTTCTGTGCAAACTTTGCGGCACCTCTTGCCTCCTCTTGCCACGATCCACAAAACTGATAAAACACAAACGAGGCAAAAGTTTAATTTTCGTGGTTACTTTGGCTCGAAAACTTGCGGCGTATTTCATTTGTAAATAGCGCAAAATGGCAACAGGATATTGATGCAGCTTGCAACAGTGGCAGAATCAGTGGCAGTAGCAGAAGCAGAAACAGCACCTGCATCCTTTAGACCATTGTCTGTCTATTGTCTTGGTGTTCTTCTGCTTTTTCTTACAGTACTACAACTATTACTGCTAATACTTTGGGTCTAATGTGTCCGAACTCTGCTTGTTGGCAACTTTCATTAAACGCACCTTAAGGCAGCGCAAATGGCGTAAAGTTTGTCCTGGCAAGCAGGACACATGTGTCCTTTCCTTTCCTTTCGTTTCGTTTTGCTTTTTTTCTTCATCTTTGCCTTTGCCAAAGTAACTCAAAAGAAATTCTTTTCTTTACAGCTAGGTATTTGGTAGATCCCCAACCATCACCCCTCGAATGCCTTTGGCTTGCAGTGCAAATAAATGCGGAAATGAAAACTGTTTGCCTTCAAGCTTCGTGCCAAGTTCCTTGGCTGCCTCCGAAATAAGTTAAAGCAGCTGTCCATTCCCCTGCCTCTCCCTTAAAAGATCGACGTCCGTCTGAGTCCACTTTCCCTTTGACAGTTCGCAGCAGGTGTAAGAAGCGTGCGCACAAAAAAAAAAGAAAAAGTGGTCTAAATAGCTGCGAATGTTATTACATTGTTGCCTCAGTCAACAAGGTTTCCCCCTAGCTGCGATTGGTTTACTCTCAAGACTTGCAGTTCTTCCCATGCCTGCGATTTGTATCTGCGTTTGTCGTCTGTGTTTCGCTTTCCATTCAGCCAACTCAATTGCCTTGAAGTGGGCATTGATGAATGTGCGATATGTCAATATGTGTTTCATTCAATCAGCACATACAGTTATTCAAAATGCACTCCTGTGAATACTATTATGCTACACACATACATGCATAAGTTTTAGCTACTTTCAGCGCCGAAAAGACTTTCAATTGAATTCAGTTGGATCAAATTTCATTGAAATACATGTTGAGTTTCCTTGGAACTTGATTGCATTTTTGGAGCTTGTGAAATTTTTGTAAAGTAACTGAATAGGATCATTACTAATCACAATTTCCACAGAACTGCTTGATTATTGCTTGATTGCATTTTTGGAGCTTGGGAAATTTTGGTAAATTTCAGTAGAATTACTTAAGCCACAGCTTAACATTTAAATTTACAAATGTTTATTTTAGGCTATTGAAATTGAACCAACTGCTTAAACTGAAGCTTTAAATTTTAATTAATAAATCTATTTTGAGCTAATTGAAATCGAAATACAAAACTGATTATATACCCGAAATAAATTCGAGTAATTTATTCAGTGTGATATAGCATTAATGTTATAACAAATGATTGATAACAGCTTGACGATTGATTGATGAACTTTATCTAACCGAATGCCAGATGGTTAAGCAAGCATATTTAATATGCAGAATAATGATTGATGGGGTGAATTATATAACAAATTTCCGAATGGTTCTGAAAATTATATTCAAAAAACTGTTTATGTTTTGCTTATAGCTGAAGTTCTCAGACACATCCAACTGTAGCCGTGGAAAATGAAACGTAGTTGAATCTTCATAGTGATTGTATATCGCAGCATATGCTCAACATTTAAGGTCCTTTGGGGCTTTCGCAATCCTAACTAATTGAACGCAATCCACCGTCGCTGTCCTAACTCCACTCAGTTGCCACAAAACAAACAATTTCCATTAAGCCAAAACAAAAAAATTACCTGCGCGCAATAAAAGCGTGAGTTGTTCTCAATGCCTGCGCTACATTCAATGTTCGCCACATTAATGGAGCATTAACGCTAATAACTCTGATGACATGCAATGTCAGGCAGTAGTTTCTAGTTTAAGCCGCATTTTCTGCCTTTCCATTTCCATTTCTATTTCTCAAGCGCCGACGGCCAGAACCTATTCGAAGAGCAATTCATCTCGCTCTATGCCTCATTGGGCAGCAGCAGCAAAAATTAACGAACAAAATTAGCAATAATATGTTGCATGACCAGAAGATACCCTATGCACAGGTCAAATCTATGCGATAGACTGAACCTTAAATTAGAAATGAGAGTGCCAGATATAGTATGTATATGTATATATATATATATATATATATTCACATTGAGTTTGTTAATGAATGAATCTTCTTACTTGTCAATTTCTATCTAATTGTTGAGTTTGTAGATTTTCATTATAGGTAATCATTTTTGGACAATGCATACAAAACTTGTATCTCAATGTTTATTTGCATATACTGCTTAACCATTCAATTGGCTACAGGGTATTAGCAAAAATATGCTGGTAATCGGCTTATAGTATTTGGCCTGGCCAATTTCTGCAGCCTTGCCATAATTTTGACGCATCCACTCGTCTCTATGAGGAGAAAGAAAAGCAGAACGTAAGCGTGTAATCATTATTTTCAATGGTGGCAAACAAAGCCAAGCGCGACAGCAAAGGGGCCGAGGAGAAGAGGGCGTGGCGAAAAGTAGCATAAGAAAGCATAATGAACCCTAAATAAAAGTGCGCGCACATCGAAACTTTGGCATGAACTTTTCCGCGCTTAACACTTTTCCGCAACAATTTATCGTTCTTGTCGCTGGGCGGAAGTGTTTGCCATTGCCAAAAGATAATGCTCGGAGAACTCCCAAAGTAGCTGCAACAGTGGCAGCAGCAGCAGCAACACCAGCAGCCGAAGGACCAAGTTTTTTGAGAGAGCCGGCAAATGCTTGCTGGGCCATCTCAAAGCCTGCAACACACAGCCAGCACACACACACACACACACACACACACACACACACACACATTGCAAACTTGCCACGCGACTTGCATTTCGAACAAAAACTATCGCCAAGCGTTGGGTGCTCTTTTCAGCGTCTGCATTTGGGAAATCAGTGAAAAATACGTAAGCGAAACCGCCATATTATTTCGCCATTGATTGCAAATGGCGTGAATTCCCGTTATACCCCAACGGCGACAACTTCAAAACCGAAAATAATTCGAATTTAATGTGACAATGGATTTGCCTGCTCACTTGCCATGGTTTTTTCTTCTTTTGTACCACAAACTTTGCTTCCAAAAAGTTTGACATGTGTTAATTGCAAGTTTCACAGATCTTGTCTGATAAATATTGCAAAATGTTTGACGTATAAAATCTGACACACTGCAAATATATATAATTATCTTTGTATAACTCAGAGCCTTGGAATAATTTCGTAAAATAATATATTTTTTTACGTATTTTAGAAACAAAGAATTTATTTGAGCTCTTTCACCTTTCTTTATTGGTTATGTTGAATATATTTAAATTTGTCAAAAATGTGAGTATTTTCATATCTGAATAGTGCATGATTATAAGCAATATTCTTTAATATTCTAGTTCTGGAAATGTCTACATTTATATTTGTACTTTTACTTTTATGTTTTATTTAAATTAGTGCCAAGAAATTGTTCCGCTAAATAAATTTATTTTGTCAAGAGAAGACATGTAAATGTTTTTACCTATTTAGTATATGCGATAAAGAAGAGTTTAAAAAGTTTTCTGTTAAGAGACAACACTAAACTGAATTTTTTAAAATATTGTTGATTCTTAAATGTATCCCTTTAAAAATGTTGACTTTCTCTTTGTAAGTTTTATGCGCGCTTCTCAAGTGAACCTAATTCACTGCGTCTACTTGGCCAAGTAAACCAGTTACAAAGCATTAAAGTAAATTACATTACACATACGCCACGTCAAACATGAAATAAATGCAGTATACTGTCTAGCTTTGAGCTCAAAGTTAGACGGAGACAATTGGATTGATTTTGCCATCAAAGCCAAGGTGGCTGCTAGACATCTGCCCAGGGAGCAGTTCAATATACCCCTTTCGAAGGGGTCACAAAGGCGAAGTCACAGATTTGTACTGCATACAAATTGACTTAAGATAAACTGCATGTCTTCCACTACAATCTGCTGAAATCTAATATTAAATCGCCATGTGAGTCCTACTCAGTTGCAAGGCAGTATTTTCTTCACTTCATTTGCTGTGGTAAATAAATAAATGTTACCTTATATCGTATACCATATGTTGAATACTCTACAATGCACTGCCATAGTACAACAGATTTCTGTAATTTGCAATATTCACATATATATTTAATATAAGTTACAGTCCAGGTCATCAGTAGTTATACGAATTAATAACGTTGTAGCTTCTGCTTGAGCACTCACTCTTCCTAGAACATTGATTCGAAATATTCCCCTTTTCGCTTGATATACTTGTTGTTGTAAGTGAACGGGAATGTTTCATTTGGGGCAGCCAAAAGCCCAGAAGTCATCTAATAAACGACATTCAAACGTAAACAATGGCAGGCAATGGCAAAGAGCGGCCAATATGCCAGTGTACAAAGTGGGCGTGGCCCCGAGCTAATACCAATTCCACTTTTCGCGTCAACGCGTAAGCGCGTTTATTACTATAAATATTAAAATGGGATTATCAAACAAAACGTACTTCAGGTTTTTATTACATTCTGCTAAGGATGCTGCTGCCCGAATTTCTCTCCTTCCGCACACTCACTCTTGCCCTCTAGAGATCAACGGGACAAGGGGTGGGTGGGGATGGTGGATGGTATTGCTTTGGGGTATCTCATTTGCTGCGCTAACTGCAGGGCTGCAATTTCTTGTGTTGACTTTGCCGTCACTTTGACTTTTCGGCTGCGCACAGTGGCACGTAATGGCAAAGATTTTTTATTTTTTATTTTATATTCTTCTCGTAAAGCGAGAGGGATTTACTTATGAAAAATAAATTTACGCTTGCCATTGCCTTTGCCATTGCCTCACTGCCTCAGTCTGGCCCCAGCCGAGTCGTGTAACTACTTACTCCTTCAGCCAAGCTGCTTTGTTGGCTGCTTCCTTTTGGCGCCTCCTCAATAGTTTCGCTCGCTTCTTTATTTATGCTCGCGCGCTCGTTAATTTTCAAATGGAGGCTGCGACCAGTGTTGGATAGCAGAAAATTTATGTGCATGCTGCGGCGTGAGGTTAAAAATTATGTTGCATACCAGTGAACGTAATGGGCAAATTTCTATGCCAAGCTGCAGCGCAAAGTGTGATTAAGGTCTGTACATATTTAAAGTGGGGTGGCAAATGTTAGATGGATAGAGATAAATTGCCAGATGGGTAGATGGAAACCGAGACAGAAAGAGAGAGAGAGAGAGAGGGAGAGAGAGAGAGCTGCAGAGATAACAGGTTAAATGTTAAAAGTAAGAAAGAAGAGGACTCAGTTGGCTAGATATATTTTGAGACATTAATTCAGCAAAAAGATGCAGCTAATCAAGAGAAATTCTGTTTGGAAGCCAGAAAATCAACATAGTTACGAAATGCATCTGCAGCAGCAGACCAAAAATATATTTTACATTTTTACCAAGAGATTTTACACTATTTATTCGCTGTGATGAATGTTGACCTAGGAATCTAAATCCATGTAAATAAAAGAGTTTTTCCAGACTAGAACTCCACTTAAATTTAGAAAAATCAAATTCAAATTGAATTTTCAATATTTATTATTATTGGAAAATAACTAGCTTCACTGCCGAACTCTTACACCAAAGTGACTTTTGCCGTTCAACTATTTGGGCTTAAGCTTAAGGTTTATTTTGTTTTTAATGCCATTTTGTCGCACTTTTGTGTGAACTGTCTGTCATTCCCCTGGTAATTAGAGTGAGAACGGCGCACGACAAAATAACATTTTATGGTCTACACAATAAACTCAATTTAAAAGTGAGCCACGTGACACGAGAAAGTCTCAATGCCACATACTCGTATGCAATCCTCCAAGGATACACACAGGACTTGTACGTGTCCTCTACGCACATACACAGCGACAAATTGAACTTGACTAAATAATTAAAATAAAAAGATGGAGAAAAGGCAAACGAACAGCATAGCTGCGGCAAAAGAGTTAGTGCGAAAGAGAGACAGAGAGAGAGAGAGAGAGAGAAAGAGAGAGAGAGTGGGAAATGGAATGTTGTGACCAGCAATAGATAAAAGATAAAAAACACTCGCACACACACACAGCAGAAGTGAACGAAAACAAAAGGACAACTTTTTAATTTTAACACATGCGAAAAGTTGCTGGACATAAAAGCGAAGAGCGCCGACAACGAAGACGACACACGAAACGGAATAACTTATTTTCGTTGGGGAATCAAGGCAATTTGTAGCATGCTTTTTGGGGCTTGTTTGGACGCATTGCCGCCGCTGCAGCAGCATCATCAGCCACAGCATTTTGACCCCAACCAAGAGACAGGAGTAGCAACAACACCAAGGCGGACATCTCAAATTAATTTCACGTACACACACACACACACTCACACAGTGTGAGTGTGTGAAAGTACATTTCAAGGCAATATAATAAAGTTGCCCAGTTGCGGGAACTCGTGTTGAACGCTGGCCAACTTTAGCCAACTTTGTATCTGCATATTAATTATCAAAATAATAGAAATCTTTCATAAATATTGCAGTCAATTGCAACTGTTGAATGCTTGAAATAGCAAGCATTTGTGGCTACACAATTTAGATATTCTTTCATGCTCAAAACTTGGAGCACCTTGGTTTTCTTCACATTTGCTGCCCCATTTGCGTATGTCAACCTTGGCTATACTCTTTTTGGCCGCAAACAATGTGAGTGCATATTAAAATGTGTCCAGTGTACGTGGGAGTGCTGCATGTGCGTGTGCTTGCCTCATTTTGCTGCATGTTTTAATTTAAAGCACACACCCAGTCCATTGAGTTTATAGTGTTTTCAGTTTCATTTCAGAACGTAAGCTTTCTAATTGAGTTTAGTTTAGCATTGCCGCTGGCACTTTAGTTCGTGTTTGCTGACCATTTTAATTTAATCATTTTCTTGTGTAAAATCACTTTAATTGCTGTTTAACATATTAAAAAAGTTGTTCACTAATGTTGCCTTTTGCTGGCTGCACTTTTTTCACTTTTTCACTCTGCTTGATTGCATCAAAACAAGGCATAATAATTTTCCTGTTTTTCCGTAACATTTTTCATGATCAAACATGTGATAAAAGTGAGTGATTAATCGAGCAAAACAAATAATTTGCGTAATTTATGTAAATTTAAATCATTACAATGAAGTTTTAAATATGTACAATGTAAGGTCACACAAGGCAAGTGACACTCTGACATATTTAAATAAACTTTATTTGCAATGCACTTAATACAGATTTTATCTTGTCAGCTTTGCAAGCGTAAAATTATTTTTCAAGGACAAAGCCAGCTAGCATTTTGGCAGCCAGCCCAATTTTTGCTAACCTACACAAACTAACCCCTCAAACAACACGCGACCAGCTCCGATAACTAAGGAACTCTAATAAAACCTAAAGAAAAAAAGACTCGAGCGAAACGCAAATTTCTATAATATTTTTTGCTGTTGTTTATTGTTGGTTTGATGAATGTACGGATTGCGCGCGCTTTTGTTCTAGCGAACATTTTTAAAAGCAGTTTTAAGGGTTACCCGAAAAACAAGGCACAAATGTGCAGCCAAACGGACGCTGGCGTACACAGGATATGACTTTGAGCCACATCCGGCACCACATACACACACACTCACACACACAGATACACACAGAAGAAACATGGCCAACGGCCACGCCCCGCTCCTGAAAGACAGCGGAAAATTGACTGGCTGCTGCCTGCTGCCTGCTGTTCAAGGCTATTTAAGCGCTCGTTAGACAAATTCAAATAAAGTAACGGCAGCTGCACTAACAACACCAAAAAAATAACTTGGCTGCTTCTTTGCACAGAAAAAATAACACAAAAAAAAGAAACCAGCGGAAATCCTTCTTTTTTGTTGCAACCAACTACGATAGTTGTGCAACGAGGCAATAAAGTTTATTGGATTCCATTTTTTCGTATTTGACATTATTTGTGGAGTTTTTAAATGCGTTTCGATGGGTTTTGCATTCCCAAAAACCGGTAAACGGATGTTGTTGTTGTTAATAACCACCCGTAATGAGTCTATTAAATGTTAACTGTCCAGAATTAGCCAATTTTCATATCAGCAAAATTTTCATTTTTCATAAAACTCTGAAGAAGATTGCCGACGGAATTAGAAATATATCGGAGTATATGAAAAATTAAAAAGCTCTTGACCTGAATTGTGAAAATAGGTCAGAAAACAATGAACCATCTCTGATCAATTAAAATATTAATGTTTTTATAATGTAGCCATATCTTTTTAAAGTAGTCGAGGAGTTCTGAATAAAATCAAACTAAAAATTGGAATGTATTTGACATCAAAAATTGTCTATATCCAAATACTATATCCTATATATATCCGGGAACACTCGGTAAAAAAGTAGTTGTTTTTAGCTGTTTTAATTGATATTTTCTTATTTATTAAAGTTGGTTAACAAAACAAACTGCTAACAACCCATCGACAGTAATCGAAGGTAACAAGCTTAAATGGCAATTGAGTTCTATAGAAGTAGATATAGACGTATATGCAAAGTGCACACGCAAATTATGGCCAACATTTAGTTCTTTGCCTTCTGGCCTTCCTCATTGTTGGCAATTGCACAAAAGTTTCTTTTTTATTGCTTTTGAATGCTATCTAATTTGGGGCGCACATGCGAAAATTTGACTGGCAACGCCTGGGAGAACTACATAAACGTCTTCCACCTCCTCGTACCAGTCCTCATCACCTGTCCGCCCCTCACGTGGAGGCATTCACCGAGCTTTTAGCTAACGAAATCGATTCCATGTACTTTGGCCCATTGCATTTGGTTAACGCCCATGGTAAGCAAAACAAAAGTCTTTCGTGGGCGTGGCAGAGGCAAAAGTTTACCACACGAATTTCGATGCACGCGTGTTTGAGCTTAGCAGCTGTTTCTATTATAAGCCCACAAATGTGGGCGTGGTCACATGCCCAATTTGGCAAATTCAATCTGTTTACCGTGAATCACAAGGTACGCAACAGCGACTACCGAAGAAAATTTGAAGAGATTTCTCTTAAAGTTCATTAAGCATTTCTCTGGTTTCAAATTGAGTGGTGGCGAGGAGTAGGAGAGGTCGGTGGGAGCGGGAAGCGCGGAGGGGGTGGTTTGAGTAGTCGTGGCAGCGGCACAGCTGACAAAACTTTTATTCGGTATGCCATAAAGGTTTTCAATTATTGCTTTTTAAATTGTTGCCTTGTTTACACAAGTTTCGATGGCGACAAGCTAAGAAATAGCAAAGAAAGTAAAAGAAAAGCATTTCTTTGGCAAATGACAGAAGACCAAAGCAAAAAAAGATGAAGAGAAAATAAAGAAAAAATACATTGAACAAAGCATTTAATTTTTTGTCTCGTTGACTGCCCGCTGGCGTCATCGTTTTTTTTTATTACGTGGTTGGAGTTTTGAGCATCGAGTAAAACTTGGACAATGTAAAAATGCTAAATGGTGAGTTATTTGAGAAAAATAGCTGAATACTCCCTGGGAAATGATTGATGTTGACGAACTAGTGAACAAAGCCATTTACTAAGCTAACAATGTAGCAAATAAGTAGAAATTGACATTTAAATTATATTATTATATTAACTTAACTTGAATAATTGTACTCTATTTTAAAATACCACAAGTATCACAATAATCAATAAATTCATGAAAATACAAGGAGACGTTCTTGAAAATGACACTAGATAGGAGTAGAAATAAAATATCTATACTTGCCAGATGACATTCTCAGTTGAACACTTCAGAAGTTTTCGGTGCCTTGACAAGCATATAAAAGGCGCCAATTTTGGCTGCCATCAAGAGCAAAATCAAAAAGGAAATCTGTCAATGGCACTCAAAATGGCTGCCCTTGCAATTGTGTAGTTTTATCTCTGACTAAGTGTGTGTCTGTGTGTGTGTGTAAGTGTGTGTGGTGTGTGTGGGTGTACGTGTCAACCTCAAACACTTCTTGTTAGCAAGTGTTATGCGTATGTGTTTGATTCTTTTCAAATTTGTACGCTCCACTCCCCAAACAAAAAACCAAACTTTTCTGTTGTGTTTTCTTTTCTGCTTGCCTGGCATTTTCAGTACATTTTCTTTTGCTTTTCTTTCGCTCCATTGCTGTTTCTTATTTTATTTTGTGTTTTTTTTTGGTAGAGTTTTGCGTAATTTTTAACGCAATTTTCTGCCGCTCCTCTTGGCTCGTGCTGAGTGTTTATGTTTGAGTTTTAGCGCCTGCAAGTGTGCTTCAACACTTGATGCCTGCCCAATGCTCTGTTGCTGACACCCTTCAACCACATCGCTCACCCCTCATCCAGTCAATAATCGAGCAGTGGCACGTGTCTCGCGGCTTCGTTCGCGTCCTTTACGGTTATGGGCCTTGGCAATGGCCAGTGTCATCGATTTGTGGAACACCCAACGCAGCCGCCAGTGCAGAAAGTCGTTTTTGTGGCACTTACAGCTTTTGTCTAATAGTCGCAATTGTAGTCAAGTGCTTGGGCGTTGCTGCAAGTACTCCACTTTTATAGTTCTCGGTTGGCCGAGCAAATGCTTAGAGCCGCTTGACTTTTTCCTGCTTCCACTGCCAGAGATTTCGGCCTGGCCATTTAGTGGTCAATTGTTTTAGCCTTGCAATTGACAATTCACAGGCGAAATATGGCGACGGAGAGACAGAGGAAGTTAGAGCGAGTCAGAGATAGATAGAGACTAAGTCTGTGAGACTAAAAGAAAATTGCCAGAACTATATTAATCGTTAGAGCTTTTTGAATCAGCTCATTATAAAGGTTGTTGACATATTAGATTGGCAATTAATCCAAATAAATTCACTAATTATAGTCCGCTGTTGAATATATAACTCCTTCATCTTCAACTTTCAATTAAAGATTCCTCAGCTTATTTCCAGCCCCCTTCGCCGTTGACAACTTTCTTCAAACTTTCACTGCATTTCAACAGTCAGCACATTCAAAGTGCACCCCTGGGACACATCGAAGCCCACACATTTTCATTCGCAATTGAATATTAATAGGCCATAAACACACACACACACACACACACACACACGCACACACACACACACACCCGCATACCCACACAAAGTTGGAAACCCAGGCAGCCGCATCATTTATGGCGCGTTCTAAACTATTTCATTTAGACGGCACTAAAACCCAACTTTTAACTTCCCGCTCTAAGCCCAGCCACTCATTTTGGCCATTTGGCTGCTGTTCAAATCATTAACATTGCCATATTCACGTTGCGCATACGCCACGTGTGACAGCAGCAGCAGCAGCAAGCAATGTGAACATGTCAATGAAGCCGGCTGCCTTTTCGCTGCTCAACCGCTTAACCGAACACACACATACAGACACAGACACGCACACACACAAAACCCATACACTCAAACACATACTGCCATCAATAAACATCAAATGCTGTGTAAATGTCACAAGCAATAAAAATCTGTAGGCGCTGACAACTGACTGAAAATGGAACTGTAACTGAAACTGAAACTGAAACTGAAACTGAAACAGTAACAGTAACAGAAACAGAATCAGTGGCTTGACGAGGCAACGTTAAGAGTTTGGTTGCCAGCGACAATCAGTTAACCAACACATACACACAGGCACACACACAGCAACACACTCAATACCCTTGCTACGCTATAAAGAGCTGGCAGCCATTTGGAATTGTCGTACTTCGCATCTAATTGCGAAAATTTTCGGAAACTGTCAAATTTTGCAGCAATTGCTAAACCGCAGGCTCTGGTCTCGGTCTGGCTCTGGTCTAGGTACGAGTTGCCACCGCCACTTCCTCCCGCTGTCACGCCCACAAATGTGTTCCGCCCCTTTGAGCGTTAACTTTATTATGTGTGCGGATGCCACGCAGGCAGCGCAAAACTCGCGACTTATACTTTTTGCCAGAGAGAGAGAGAGAGAGAGAGAGACTCTTTAGCTCAGTCTCACTCTGTCTTTGGCACTTTTTGAGCTGCACCTTCGCTCGGTTTTTAGCTAGCTGGCATTTAGTAAAGCTTTTACTACCGCCTTTTAATGGCAGCGGCTTAATAGTTACTCACAGCATTCGATTTGCCCGAAATGAAAATAGTTTCGACTTTGATTTATGCTGCTCGCTTTTACGGCTGTTGCTGTTTTGGGTTTATGGCTTTAAGGCTGCAAAGACTGCCAGATGTTATTGTTACCAATTTCACCACAAGTTCGCCTCAGTTTCAGTTGCATTACTTACGAGGTTTTAACTCTTTAAGTTAGTTATTTAAAAATTGTATTTAGTTTAAAGAAAGACAACAAATACAATAATTGTTGATTGGTTTTGGCATTGAATTGTCATTTATCTAAATTGGTTTTTTGATCTGAAATCTTTCTAAATTCCAGCTGGTATAAATTGAGTGTTGTATTGATAAAATATATTAATATTAATCATCTTTTATTTAAAGTAGGTATTTGACCTCAAACTCAAGATGAAATGGGATAATTTTAAACAGTTCATTTGATTTAACAATAAAATCTGCAAGACATTTGCTATTAAAATATTATTTAAATGCGGTGAAATAGAAATAAAAGCAAAGCAAAACAAAACATAACAAATCCAGTTGGAAATGGTTTAAAGTTGCCGTCAATTTCGTTGCATTTGTTTTCTGAACATTTAATGCAAATGTCTCACTTTGGCTGAGTGCTCAAGCACTGAGCTAAAGGATTTGCATTCACCTAAGCTCTGGAGACGCCCGGCGACACAACCAGACACCAACACAGGCAGGGGACGTGGGACGCTGCTGGGCAGCCATGCTCCAAGTCGACACTTGGCGTTGGCTTTGGCTTTGGTGGCGCGTGTCGCGTCGTGTCATCTAAAACGGAAATGGCAGCCATTACGCAGCAAGGACGAAACTTTGGCGTCAGTTGCTGTTGCAGCTTGAGTTGCTTGCTGGCTTACATTTCATCAGTGCTAATGATAAGAAAACAATTCGACGAACGAAACTGAGTGCGAAAGAAAGCAGCGCCAACAAGTCAAATGCCAGCAGGACACTAAAAGAGAGGAGTCAAGCCAGGGGATGTTCTCAGCTGCTTAGCGCGCATAAATATTGTAATAAGCATGAAAATTACAATTTTAGCTGCTGCTCGATGGTGACGTGTCTGCTGCAATGACAACGCTACTTGCCACTTGCCACTTGCTACTTGCCACTTGGCATTGAAGCAATTTGTAATTTACATCTAATTAGGGGATTTTGTGCAACGAAAATTGCAATGCGAAGTCGACAACCAAGACACAGACTAAGACCAAGACTCAGACTGAGACTGGGACATGAACGTCGCAGGAAGCATCAGTGGCCAGGAAGTCTGGGCCCTTTTGTTGAGGTGCCAGCTAGCTAGCTAGCTGGAATAGCGTATTTACAAAGCACACAGCTGCAGCGGCTCAAAGGATTTGTGAACGCAACAAGCGGGAGCAAAAAAGTCTGAATGCGTCGCACGTCGTGCAACTCCTATAAGCAACATTTAATTAAGTGACTTTCTACACTTTGTGTTGACTTTTCTTCTTTGCTTTTTTTGCATGCCTGCATGGCGTGTGGAAGGCGTAACTACCTACCTGGTTATGACTGTAAACAGGAAATTAAGTTCTAAGCCGCTTGCCATCAGGATGGGGTTAATTCTACGGGTTGTGTGGGTGGCTGGCTTGGTTGAAAGGTTAAAGGGGGCATGGCACCTGCCATTTTAGTTGCATACTGAAAGCCTAATTGAAGGCATTTGGATGCAGCTCAACCAACGTTATTGTGGCAAATGGAATTAGGTTTTGGCTTACGATTTGGATTTTGAAATACAAATTACTTAGTTTTGAGTTAAACTAACTGTGTTTCCTCCAGTGGATTGGAGGCTACAAGATATGCAAGGTTTAATTGAAAAAGTAAAGAAACTACTTGAATAAAAGCGAACACGCATCCAGCTTAAGGCCTTTGCTGTTATTGCTCTATAATCTAAGTTATCTTAAGGTTTAAGACCACAAGTTAGCTTTAGATAAATAAAAATAAAATAATGTTCATGTATTGTTTGTATTGTGGAATAAACTAGTGAATTTATTCAGGCAATTTACTCACTATCTTTTTATTTATTATCTTAATATGTTTTACAGCCTACAAATAAATGGTCAATTAAAAATCATTTCTTGAAAATGCTCCTTATAATAAATAAATACATAAATATAAATACATATTCAAATCTAACACCTCACATTAAATTCAATTCAATGTAAATCGCTGCTTGATTTTGCTTTAACTAAGCCCAGCCTGTCTAACTTTTAAGCTAATACTCGTTTGTGCCACTTAAGGCATACGCAATGCCAAAAATGCTATCTGCCCACAAAAGCAATGTTATCTATGCGCTCCAAAGCATTATTAGCCTTAGGCATTTCGCCATACAAATACCGGAAATATTCAAAATTCCACACCTAAATGGTTAGAGGTCCCAATCAGGAAAATTTTAGTAAAAGCAATGTTGCTACGGATTGAAAGTGCACTGCATGAACTCAATTATATGTTAGTTGAAGTTGGCGGATATGGAAAAAATATCTCAAAGGTGTACAAACTAAATAAAAAAATTCTTGAGCACCAAATACGGTTGGCTGAAAGAGACACGAGACTGCTTAAAATATGCGTAACTCTTCTTAAGCAATGTCCTTACGCAGTAAACACGTGTGTGTGTCTGTGTGTGTGTGTGTGTGTGTCTGTGTGTGTGTGTGCTAAAGAATGTTGTAGCTGCCGAAAGGAACGAGAACATTGTTGCTGAAATTGCTCGTGTTTTGTGCGTCATGAAATGTGGCTGAGGGCGGGCCTCGTAGGACCTGGCTAAGTAACCACATGCTGTGGGAGCTGGTGTGGGCGTGGCTTTGGAACAATTTAGTCGGCGACAGCACATCTTAAATTCACTTTAACTACAAGGTTTTTCCTGTAAGACGTACCTGAAAGAAATTTAATTTATGTTGAGTATCTTTCACTCAAGCACACACACGCAAACACAGAGAATTAAGGCTTGTGATTGCATAAGTCTTTAGCATTACTTACACTCAATTCATCTGCTTCTTGGTATGCTTCAGTTAAGTTTGGCCAGAAAGAAATTCACCTTAAATATATTTCATTTCTTTGCAGCTCGTAAAATTGGCTTCTTTATTTGATCAGCATTTGGCTTTGGCCGTTGAGCATCGCATATGGTCGGTTAAGCAAAACATTTTTGCAATCGAATGGAGCGCAGCTGAATCAAGTTTTCAATTCAAATATGCAGGTAATAAATTAAATATTACTTCATAATATTTAATATTCCCAGCAGAGATGATGGCAAATTCAACTGGAAAAGTTGTTTTAATAGTAAGACTTTTGCATTGTAAATGGTTACTTTCAAATTATTTTATGCACCAAAGTTATTGAACAAAAACATTAAGCTTAGTTAACTTTAATAAACTTATATAATACAAGCAGTTTTAATCGATCTTTTTATATATATAGATGTATATCGAAAAGTATAAATACTTAATTTAAACAAGAAGGTTAACAAACAATCAAAAATAAATCATTCATCATGATACTCAAACTTTTATTTAGGTATTCACGTTTGATATATAATCCACTTTTTTATTATTTATTTATTTTTTGTGAGAAATATTACGAGTAGTTGAACTTGACTTCTGATTCAAATTAGGAAGACATATAACTGTACAGTTGGAAGTCGTATTCTGTTTCAACTGTATTATACACAAAACACACATTTGGCGTATAAAAATGTACAAATTTGGTTTTCAACATTTTACTTTGTACAACTTTTTAACTGGAAAACTACGTTAAAATCGTTTTGTTTTGTAAGAAAGTTGATCTAGAAATGAAAGTTTCTAGCATGCTAAGCACATAGAACTGTGGCCACAGGCACACACACACACACACTCACACACAGATTTTCAAACTTGGCGTAAAATGGATTGTTAAAAAATAGGGAAATAAAATCAGATACCAAAAGCGTTTATCTACCAGCCAACTAATTCTTACAAATTATGAGTGGCTAAGCTAGAGAGAGAGAGAGAGAGAGAGAGAGAGAGATAGAAATAGAGGAAGGAGGAGAGAGGTGGAGAAAGGTCTTAAGATTTGGTCTGTCGCCTCTAATAACTATGTGCCTGGTTATTATAAAACTTTTTCCATTTGGCAAAAGTTTTACGCATGAAAATGCGACTTTCGAAAAGAGGAGAAAACAATAAGAAAAAATAAAATAGAATGTTGTGAAAGAGCCAGCGACACACGCACAGGCAAAATGAAACGATCAAAATGTGGCAAAAGTGAAGCAATTTACCAGAACACGTCCAAGCATTATGCTATAAAAGCGATGGAAGGGGATTAGAGGGGTAGTTTAGTGATATGGGTGGCGGGTGGGTGTCGTGCTCTATCGCTGGGAGTGACTTAAGAAATTTCATGCACAACATATACAAAGTTTTGCAGTGACTTTTGTAAAGCATTTGCTGCTGCTGCTGCTGCTGGTGCTGCTGCTGCTGCTGCTGGTGCTGCTGCTTCTTCTTCTCTCTCAAGTGCATGTGGCTTGGTTACAAAGGTTGCCAAGAGTTGTGTGTGTATGTGTGTCCTATATATCCAGGCGCAAACTTCCAGGGGCAGCATTTGAATTTGAAATTGAAAACAAGTTTATAACGTGGATTGGTAAATATAGCGCTGCTTGCAAAGAGGCTGAGTGTTGGTGGGGGGTGTGTCGTAAAAGATTTTGCTGCTGCCACGCACGAATGACATTGTCAAACACTCTCTCACACACACGCACACACACACATACACAGTGGCACCCTAAGCTGTTCCATATTGACGCACTTGTTACTGAAGTAGCAACTCTCAAAGGGACTTTGGACTTGCGTTCTTCTCTCTCTGTCTCTGTGCTATTTGCGTGGTCTTGGACGACTTTTGGATGCCATTTGTTGTTGCATACATTTGTTTTGTAACTGTGTCGATCCACAAACTCTTTACCTACCCCGTACACCCCCCACTCCTCCCCCCTTTCTCATACATACCATTCATTTGCGTAAGTCGCTTTCAACGCTTGAAAGCCGTGGGGCAAACTGTTTGCTCGCCTCGTTTTCCATTCAAATTGCTTTCTTTTTCTTTCCGCCTATATAAATATGAGTACGCATAGTGTATACTATATAGAACATATATACATTTCTGATTTGTGTATATAAATGCACATGTTGTTCGCAAGGCGCTTTGTGTTCCATTTACCTAGAGAAATGCAAATATTGTTGACGCAGTTGCAACTGTTTTTTTTTAGTTGTGGCAAAAACAGGTCAAGTTTCTTGCTCAGGAATGTGGCATGTCTGCTTGTGTGTGTGTATTTGTGTGTGTGTTTGCATAAATGTCGCGGGTAAAGTGCTCTGGGCAAGAAAGATTTTTAAGTGCAACATTTAGCATATATATGCCAAAATTATACAACTGCAACGAAAAACGATTTATTTTTCTAAAACTTGCTTAATGATATTCAAATTTTTGTTTATTTTCAAATCTACAACTCAAGAAGTTAAAGTTAGGTATTTATATTCATGATGCATGATTATATTTTTGGAATATTCAAGATGATTGTACCGTTTTTAATAATATCCAATAGAATTCATTCATTAAGAAAATATGTGTTGTCATTTGACAATAGACTGTTTTGTTGTTTTTTAGATTCAATTTCTATTCAACTTTTCTGTTTAAAGAACTTCTGCATAAAACTCAACGAATAGCAAACAAATTTAATAATTAATCAGTTAAGCGTAACTGTATCTCTCTAATGACTAACTGATGGGCAGTTGAATAAAAACAAAACAGCTGAAAAAATAAAAACAAATACAAAAATGACTGGTATATAAAGCCTGAGCTTCAATAGACAGTTTAGTTTAACACACGACAGCGACAAGGAACATTGTGAAGAGAAACTTAGCCCCTTCCAGCAATATGAATTCGTTTTGCTTGTTTGCCTATTTCACCGTGATCGCTGCCGTTATTGCTACTGCTGATCACGCCCACCATGAGGCAGGCGGTAAAACTGGGGATATTGTGCACTGGACCATCGGTACCAGTAGCAAGGGAGCTGCCCAGCTCAACCATACAGGTACAACTCACTTAAAATCGGTCACAACTGTCACAACTCCAGAAACCACAACTAGCACAACGGCGACTCCCACAGCGGTTGCCACCGATGCCAAGGTAACCAAGGAAGTAAAGCCTACCGATGGAAATCGGGCAAGCGAAGCAACTACAGCTGTAGCAGAAGCTGTCAAGCATGAAGAAGGGGACACCAGCAGCACTGTGGCAACAGTCACCACTACAGCTGCACCGGAGGTGACTAACTCAACTGAGAAGTTAATTCATAAATATTAAGCCATCATTCGAAATGTTTATGATATCTGGCTTGACCACATGTAATTTATTGTACAATTTAAACAAGGCAATGCTATTTCAATAGCTTGAAGATATATACAACACAATATCTCTTAAAAAGGAAAAAAAATTAAATAAAATTAATCTTAATTGCACAACGAATGAATCTTTTTTTTGGTGTCAATTATCACATTGCAAGAATCGATTAACTTCTAAGCGATTCACAGCTGCAGGTAGAATAGCTATCAAACGGCTTGACACACTGTATGCCATGTAATCGGAGAAAAACTAGTGGCAACAAGGACATCACGTATCCTTTTCAGTGCAATAAACACGATTGGCAAAAGCGAGCGATAAGTTAAACTGACTATGTCCTGCACATTGTCCTGTGTTTACCTGCAGCATCCTTCATTGTCGCCAAGCGGACAGCGACAAACTAAAAAATTTAACAAAACCAATTATTTGATTTAAAAATTCCATTAAAAGATAAAAACAAGCAGCACACAGCTGAGAAGCACGTTGTGGCTGAAGCAAGTACTCCTGCCAAGATTGCTGGCTGTTGTGGCCGCCTGTTGACATGCCGGGCCGTCCTCAAGTCAAGGAGCAGCTCCCGTTGTCTTGAGAGAGATAAGCTGCAAAAAACGGCAAAAAGAAAAACCTTAAAGGGTTTAACACGTGCAGCATTGTCGCCATGTCCACAGTCTGGAGCCATAAATAAAAGTCGCACTTGGTGCCAGAGCTGCAAAATCCAAAACAACAACAACAATACAACTAAGGGCAAAAGACAAGGCAAAGGACATTGACAGGGGCCAGCATTAAGAGAGTAACAGTGACAGGCCGACACTTTGATAATGATGACAGCCAATTGTGGTTGCTGAATACGACTCACTACTTTTCTTAGCAGATACATGTTGAGGTCGGATTTTAATGTGAAAAAAAATTAAAAGTAATATTTCAAATTTTCGATTATTATTATTAAAAGACACTTATGTTATGCGGAATTGATCTTAAGGTCAAAAGTGTTTCTTATTGTTATTAGTTGAGGCATAAATAAAGACTGCTACAAATATAATAAGCAACTGTTCGATGCAGCTACAGATTAGTTTTTAATATAATTATTCTCATTTCTGGTTTTAGCTCTCCGTTTTCTCTGTGTGTTTCTCTCTCTCTTCCCCTCCCTCTCTCTCTCCCGACTCGTCTACGTTGTCAGCAACAGCAGTTGTGTAACTGTTCTTCAGATGTCAACAATTTATGTTTTGGCTTCTGGTCTATTAGCAAGGGTTACTTGGCAACTGCGTACAACGGCGCGTATGAGTGGATCACATTTAGCTAGACTGCAATTAGCAGCCATCGCCCACAGCTTGGCACTGGAACAAAACGTTTAAATTGGCATTCCATCTCTATACAGCTTCTCCTGCTGTTCGCTTACAGATTGATGACCTATAAAATAGTATTTCATTACTGGATGTTGGTGTAGTAAAATGTAAAAAATATAAACTCTGTTTTGCAGAGAGTTTTTCGCTTGTGAGTTTGTCTTACAAATCACAATTCTTCAATTATGTGTCATTATGTGTGTCATTACTGCAAGAGTATTTCATCTTCATCACCTCAAGAGAAGAACTGTTTTGTAGCTGGTTTTATTATTTTGTTGGCACAATGCTTTTTGTTGGGTTGTTGGCTCCCGTCTTTGCTGCACTTTGTGCCAAAGTGTAATTGAAATTCACATTGAAACTTTAAGCATAATGCTCTTACAAGTTATATATATTTTTTTTCTTTAGCAAAACTATAAAATACATATTATATGGGAGCACATGCTGTGGCACCAGTTGGTTGGGGGCCCAAGTACATAAGTATAAATGATGTGCGCATGAGGATGAAACGGATGCAGACGGCATGAAAGTTAAACTCAAAGCCACAGCCAGAGTTGGCATATGAAGGAAACAACAACAACAACGACCAACAACGAATGCAGCAAATATGATTTAATAGTGCAAAGTGCTTCTTCCTTGCTTCGAACTGCATCCGTAACTTTCAGCAGTGCTGCTCTCTGGGCATAATTTTGTTAGCGAGTCAAGTTGAAGGCTGAGGACTGTCTTAGTTTATGGCTAGGATTGTGGCTGTGGTGAGGCAATGGTTTTGGGGATGTTTCTATCTGAAGTTTCTGCGGTGGCCAGCGTAGCACCTGACAGCCAGCTGTCAAGTTCTGTGGCTTACACAAAATTTAAATAAATTGATGATCGACTTGGGTGACCGAGGAGAGAGTGTGAAGCTGTGAGGAAGCCGCCTCTTGCCACGTCCTGCAGTTGATTTGCTAAGCCCACTGGCTATAAGTTGCAGCGAAGCATTTCTTTTTGATCCAACACTGCTGAAAACTTGCCACACAAATTATATTAGAGCGTCGAGTGGTTGGAACTCCGTTGCCATTGCCTGCAGCCGAACTGCAACTGCTGCCAAATTGTATTATGCATGAAAAGCAGCCAGGCGCGTTCGTAGACACATGTTGTTGAAATGCGGTAACTGTTCCCACAGCTGCCAGCTGGCCTAATTGGCTACCAGCACAGTCTTGTGCTGCAGCAAGAAACGCCATGTGGTTTCAAGTATTCCGAGGCAGTCTGTTTACTAACTAATTGGACATATGAATGCATGAAGTTGCTTTAAAATGTTTATTAACTTTTCGTTCTATTGTATTCAGTTTATCGATGACTGTGCGTGCCTCCAACGCTGTTCATCAGCACAGCAAGTATAAATCTGTCAAGAAACACTCATACGCCCCGTTTGGCTGTCAGCAAACTACTTACGAAACTCCCCTCCTGCCGCACACACAATAAAATGGCATTTAATCGAACGTGTCATTAAACTTTCCGTCAATTCGTGACGCACACGAGAACAAAAAGGAAAATAAGTCGTAAAATGTCGCTGACAACATTTTGTGTGTGTTTTATTTTTATTTATATTTTTTCGTCATGTCTTCGCTTCTGCTTCTCACTTTTAAGTTGGACATAAAACTTTTTACCACCCACAAAAACATGCATGCAACATACACATGCACCCGCTTCGCTTATAAACAATTTAAGCCATACATGTGTTGTTATTGCAGCGCAAGACAAACAGACCAGAGCTGAGCTTGCTTCAAGCTACCCCCAACCACGAAGCCCCGCTACCCAAATCTGCCACCACCCATTTGGTGCTGCCTCGCTTAACAGTTTTGTGCAGCCAAAACGTGTTTATGTCTGTTCATTGTCACATTTACTTGTAAAGTTTGCTTTTTTCTTAACCCCACCCACACAGAAGCAACCCCACCGGCTGCTTGGCATATGCCATCGAAACGGCTGCCACTGCCACTGCCACTGCCACTTTGGGCCAGGCCAAGAGTGCGCTCCTTAGACATGTCAGCGACACAACAGACACTTGCAGTCTGCACCAGAAACACGGCGAGCAAAACTACAAAAACAAAATTGGCAAGCTGAAGCAAAACGGAAGCAAATAAGCACAGCATAGACGACGATTAAAAGTGCAGACATCTCTGGGACATAAACAAGGCACAAAGTTACAAAAAAAGACACACGAGATTCGAGAACTAAAACAAAAGTTGCCACAGTGTTAGCATCAGCCAAAAGATTTTTTTCTCGATCTTGACGTTGTCGTCGTTAACTTTGCCCCAAAAACTGCAAACATAGACACCCACAGACACACACACACACACACACACACACAAAGATGCACAAGTTGCAGTGCACAAAGGATATGTTGGGCTTCTGTCGATTTATAATTCAAGGAATTCATAGGAATTGCATTGAGTAACTGACTTAAAAATAGCATAGTTAGTCTCACGGTTAAATTAGGCAATATATGCAGATTTTGTTAGAACTAGCAGAGACTTAATTGAATTATTTTTTTGTTATTGCTTGCAAATCTAACAACTGTGATATTTATAATAATTTTTGTTTTAAAGTTCAAAAACTACAATTTCTTGACTGTTTTTTCTCACCTATTTATGTTGAATAAACCTTATGCTTGCTTGCACTACCGTTCCAAATTTGACTTTCTATAAATAATTATATCTTATTTGTGAGTCAATGCTTTTCCGATATTTTGCAATTTATTGGGATTCCACTCAATCATTTTTTTGCCCTTTTATAAAGCTCATTTTGAGCATAAAAAGCTTGACATTTTCAGTCCGATTTTCGTTGGATTTGTTGTTGGTGTTTTTGTGTCTGTTCTTTTTGTTGGTAGCCAGGAAACGTCTGCTTAGCGGTTGCATTTCCGTTTTGGCGTTCTGTCTCTCTCAACTGCAGCTGCCTTACACCTCAAACACACACAGACACACACACACACTCTCAAATGGATGCAGAGCATATATAAATATGCATACGTGCGGATGGTGCGCCTTTTCAACCCTCGCCACGCCCTTAACCCAAGCCAGCACCTCGTGCACTTCACCCACTTGAGAAATAAGGATTACAATTTCATTTCAATTTCCTGCTTCTGCTTGTTATGCGCACAAACAAAATGCAGCAGCAGATTCAGCAGCCAAGAATGGTAGCTACTTGCCACGCCCTGCACTGCAAAGGCAAGGCGTCATATGTGAGGCTGTGTGAGTGTGTGTGAGTGTGTGTGTGTTTGTGTGTACGTGTTGTTTACCCAAGGCTTAAGGTTTAAAATGGATTTGTTTGACTGGCAGCCAGCCGGCTTGAGCACGACTACACACTGAGCAGATACCCAGCAGATACCCAGCAGATACTCCTATCCCCCGCACCACTGCCAATCGCTGCACCTCCAATGGCTCCTATCAGTCCTTCTTGCCTATTGCGAACACATGTTGTACACGCTCAACGCCATTTAAGCTATTTAACAGCTTCCTTAAGCTGCAGTTTTCCTCTCTGCTTTGCCTAGTTTTCAATTTACTTTAGCGTTTCCCTTCGCATTGCATTTGCCTTTGTCTTTGTCTTTTTGTTTTGTTTTTTTTTTTTTTTTTTGTGTTGTTGCTGTATTTGCCTTGGCCATGCCTTAATTAGCTTTTGTTCGCTTCGCAAAAAGTTTTGTTACGTTTTGTTTGTTTTTTCCTTATTTTTTGCATTTTACTTTTGTTTGTCTGCTGTTGGCCTTTACTATTATTTTCAAGCGTTTTTTAATTTGCAATTTTTATGCCGCTTCTCTTGCCTTCTTCCTTGTTGCATCATCATCAGCATCAGCATCATCATCAGCGTTTTGTTCTTCGTCTTGGTGCACATTAAGCGCTTCTTTCTTTAGCTGCAATTGAGTTCTTGAGTGGAATGGCAAAAGTTTAATGAAAATTAGGTAGTTAGTTGGCATTTAAGTTGCTTACATTTTGTCTAAGTGAAATCGTTTGCGGCTCAGGTGCTAACTCTCTCTCTCTCTCTCTCTCTCACACACTTGAAATAATGGAATACCATTTGGTTAATAGCTTAAAGTGCAGCAGGTTTTCTATTTAGTCTGTAGTCGTTTAGTCATAGCAAATACTAACCCATTTTCCTTTCCCCTAATGTAATTTGATAATATCTGACAATGTCAGTTATCAGACTTTATTCCAGAAGTGCATTCACCAGCTTGGAAACACATGTTTACACGGTTATTATCTTTAAATACAAAGTGTTCGCTCTAGAAACAGTTGCATAAAAGCTTGGGCAGAAATCGCAATTAGCTTAGTCTGACATTCAAATGGAAAAAGTGTTGTTATTAACATTTGGCGTGGTCCTTGCCTTGGTGCTTCATACCCAGCAGGATCCAATACAAAGTCCTAATGAATTTGTACCTGATGGTTCCCTAACAAACGAATATCCGACATGGTTACTCGAAGAAGATAGGACAGGTCCACTAAAAACGCACCATGCCATCCAAACCGGCATTGACAGATCCACTAAAGTGCCCCGTAACAATATCAGACGAAGGCGGACTACAAAAACCGGCAAATCAATCAAACAGCCAAGAAGAAAAATCAAGTCCAGCCACAGAATGCACAGGAAGCAAACGACTATATCAAATCGTAGAAATGAATACCGGCAAACCACTCATTCAGTTGACGTGACACACAAGCAGGGCTCAGCACGATACAACAAAAGGCGCACCAATAAAAAAAATCCAATTTATCGTGCTGAATATTGACAGAAACTAAATACACTCTAATGAAACTTACTAAAACTATATCAATAAATTATATATTTTTCGTAGGGTTTTTGATTCCATTGCCGACAAAGTTGTGCAGAATAAAAGATTGAAGCAAAACTTTGCTTTGCCCCAAAGCAATCTTCATCATATATTTCTAATTCTGATGCAAATTTGTTCATAAATATGCATTGTTCAAATCGCAAAGGTGAAGAGATACTCTTAAAAATTACATAAAATTGTACACTAAAAAAAATGTATTTTTATTTGTAGATTCTTTTAAGTTTTTATTTTCTTTGTTGATTATTTTGCATTTATATCTACATCAATTTGCAGCCAACATTTTATTGTAATAAAAATAAAGTTGAATTTTATTTCACTAAAGAATTCAAATGTTTCTCTAAGTGTAGCACTATTTGTGGCCAAAGAACAAACGCACCAGTGAAGACAAACGTCAGGGAAAATTGTAAAATTGCAGTGGGTAAAAATTTTCTGGTCCTCTGGCTATGTCGATGGTCGATGCATTTGTTTCACATTCGCTCGCATGGTGGCATGCTACATGTAGCATTGTGGCACGTATTGAAATGGAACACATTTTTATGCAACAAATATGAATTGTGCAGGGAGTTGGGTGCTAGAAGCCGAATGCTGGTTGTTGTTGTTGATGTTGTTGTTACTGCCACAGCATTTTGTGGCGCTGAAAATCGGGCATTAGCGTTTGTTTGATTTAGGTCAGTGCGACTTTGTATGCCCCTATGCCACGCCCACAACTGGTAGTTCGGAAGGCGTGGTAAGTTGGGGCATGTGGAGGTGGAAAGGGAGCTCTGGCTTATCCTAACGAATGTGGCTGCTTTTCATTTAAATTGAAATGAACAACGTCTATTGTGTTTTGAGGCACTGTTTTGAATGCTCATGTTGCTGTTGTTGCTGTTGTTATTGTTGTTGCAGCTGCTGCGCTTTTAATCTGTGTCAAAATATTTTCCATGTACATATTTGCCCCCGTGCGTTTCCCTCATGTTTGCTACACTTTAGCGCTGGGGAAATGTTTTTCGACATATGTTTGTAAATAAAATGTACCCTGCACCATAAATTTGTTTTCACATTTTCCATTTTTGTCCACATATTTATTGTTTTTTTCACTTGCAAATTTATTTATGCTGGAGTTCTACGTTTGAAATATTTTGGTTTTTAGTTCGTGTTTTTTCAATATTTGAGCAATTGCCGACGGTCCTGTGATTTGTGTGTGTGTGTGCTGGTGTTGAGTTAGTTATGTGTTTTGTTTCTAGGGATTAGTCGCTGGCAGTGGCAAAATATGAATTGCTTGTACTAAGTTGATGTTGCAGTCGTTGAGAGTTCACACGCCTTGCCACAGATTTGCTGGGGGATAAAATTAAATGTTTCCATTTCGAACTCGAACTGCAAGCCTTTAACACATATATTTATTTAGAATTTTCTTTGCTGTTTATTAAAATATAAATATAAATATAGATTAACAACGTCTAATTGATATTTTATATTTTGTTGTCTATCAATTTATAATCGAGAACATATCAATACTACATTTTTTTAAAGCAACTTTTCAAACAATATACCATAAAAATGTATTCCATGTTTGCATTGATAGCTGTATTCCATTATTTTAAGCACTAAGAACGGGCAACTAGAAAGTAAATTTAGTATATATCTGATATGTTCTATCCTGCTAACATATCAATGGTTTATGTGCCATGCGAGCTCCATTAAAATTGTTTATGATGTTGTTTTTGTTGCTTTAGAACTGTTGTACAATAATTTATGAGTAAAATAGTTAATGAATTGAAAAAATGTCATGTGACAGCATAGCGCATGAAATGTTTTTATACAAATGTCCAGTCTGTATGGCCTGGCGCCGATATGCGGCCACTTTGCATACTTCCTGCTCTCCTCACCAGCCCTGCCCATTTCCATCATGGTCTGTCTGTGTGAGGTAAACCGACTGACTGCCTCCGTGATTGGCAGCTGCATTGATAAGTGCCGCAGAGCCATAAAAGTGTGCATAGCCTGCAGTCCGGCTGTTGATCAATAAATAACTTTCAAACTTTTTTTATTGGCCAAAACAAGGCAAGGAGTTTATGTAAATGGAAGCCAACTGCTTTTTACGGTGCCTCAAAAAGCTGTGACTAATATGGGCCTGCTGTAAAGTGATTAAGACTTACAGCTAGCCGGTTTTCTACAATTTTCGTTAAAAGATGCAAGTAGCTTGACTGAGATTCAGTGCGCTCTAAGTATTTCATCAGCTACAATGCATCTGCTAAAACTATTGTTGGTCTGCCCACTGCTGCTGGTTTCTTCAGCAAATCAGGACTTGACAACTCTCGGCCCAGGAACCACTAACGATTCTACTTCTACGATGTCTACTCTGATATATATTAATAGAACGACCAACAAGCTTAATAGCACCAGCTCCAGCAACTCCAAAGCAACAGCGACAACTCCAACTCCTCCAACAACCAACAATTCGACTGTGATTATTTCTACAACGCACTTATTTAATAGATTTCTAGCTTTTACCACGAGCTCATCAGAGAGTACGACGCCTGTCAGAATCACAACGACATCTACGAGCACAAAGCGTTCGTTTACTTATCCAAATTATATTAAACATCAAAATGCAACAACAACAACTAAAGCCACAACAACATCGATTGAACTCATAACAATGGCATCATCAACATCTGTAAAGCCCACAAAGTCGCCAGAGGTTAACACCAAGCCCGAGGTTAACACCTCAACTCAACACCAAATAAATATGACCTCAATTCAAGGCCTGAGGTTGCATGCTGCCCACAATACCAAAACTACAATAAAAATTGTTGTTCTCAAAAAGGATCTAAATTCCACAAGCAGCGGCTGCGGGAATTGTAAGATTAATTTAACTATTGCAGTCTTTCTGTTCCTGCTGATCTTAAGGGAACTGTAAAGAATGTGAATTTATATTTTGGGGCCTTTAAAATTATCATTCACTATTATGCATTAACTATTTACTTATCTTTTTTGTGGAATAAACAATAATGAATAGAGTAAATGTATTATTTGATTGTTAGCGGGATTTCTAGTTCATTTTCATTTTCATTTTCATTTACAAGCTCAATTTTATCAACTACATCAAACAAAAAATGCGCCCAATATTACACATAAAGGAATTACAAAAAATTAGCTGAAAAAGTGTCAAATCAAAAAAATGTATATATTTTTTTGGTGGTTCAACATCTGCGTACACATAAACCCGACAACTGGTTCATGTGCTTTATGGACATTTATATTTTGATATACATTCGCAACGTAGAATATGTCACATACTGCTCATAAATTCATTTAGCGCATAAAATAGCGAATGGAATTGCCAGTAAATTATTAATCATTTAAAAGTGCATGCAATATTTGTTTTAATTTGTTTGGCTTTTCGGAGGCGACAGACCAAAAAACGAGAAACCAATCTACAAACTAGTGAATGCATTTGGTTTACTCGTACGCAAATATTTGCATACCCAACAAATCTATAAATATTTTATGCACGTTCCCCATTAGTTGGCGCGTGTTGTCATCGATGAGAATTGAAAGTTTTTTGGGGTGTGTCAAGTTCACGGCACGAAGTGTGGCAAGTTGCAAGTTTCCTGGCTAAGCGGCCATCAAAATGCCATTCGCCACACAGCACTTGACAGCTGTGTTACTTATGCGACAGAGATGCACACAAAAAAAGAAAATACGAATTAAAAAAATATATTTCAACAGCTGAGTTGCTGAGTATTGCCGAGGATTAAATACCCTTACCCCTACGGTCATTTATAAGTGTAACAAAATATTAGCATATTATAAGAAAGAAAAAACAGCCTTTCAATCTTTTACGCAGGGATATATCGCCGATAGTCTATATAATTATAAGATCGGATTTGATTTCCCATGGAAAGTATTTAGTTAACCTTGAAAATATCACATTGTGTGCGTTACAACACAGTCTACTTAAAAAAGGGTATACAAAGGTAAAAGAATGAAATGATTTGCGCACAGCTGTTGCAATTTGCACCTTGCGAAAGCTTCCATTTGCCTTGCTATTTCTTGACATCAAGTTCACATGCGTTGCTTCTGGCCATGTTGACACAGCTGACGGCGAAAGAGGAAATATAAAACAACATTTTCAACATGACTTGTCAAAAAAAAGAAAGTTGAACCGGAACTTTGCAGACCACACGGTGCCAAAAACTTTCGGCTAGACGCATTCAAGTTTCATAAATCGATGAAAATATAATTATCATATTTGTGTGCGGATTACAGTATTAAATCTTTTCATATAAGTATATATTTGAAAAATTACAAATGACAAACGCTTATATTCTGGTCAATTTATTTTCACGTCTTTGAACTGCAGTGATAGATTTGAGATTAAACAGATTATTTATTTAATTGCAGATGTCGGCTGTCACAATAATTAAATGTGGAATTAAACTGATTATATATTATTCACTTGATTTGCGATTTGTTATTTATATGTGATCTGTGCTTTCTGAAATGTCTCCTCTTCTTTTGGATTTTGGCTGTAGATTTTGAATCTGGTTGGACTTCAGTTGTAATCGATAGAGTTGTTGTTGTGTCGGTTGTAGTCGCTGTAGTGGTTGATGGAGTTGTTACTGTAGTTGTGGTTGGTGGCTCCGTAGTTGTTGTGCTCAGGGCATCTAGCTTGAGAGTCTCAAATGCCATGTCGTCGAAACTCACGTAAGGCACATCCACAGTTTTCTCAAACTCATTTGTAGATTTCATAAACATCGCCCAGGCATTCGGATCGGCTAAAGACCGAGCTGTTAGAATACTCAGAATGAGCAGCAGACAAAGTTTGAAATTTGCCATTGCGTGTCTTCAGATTGTTGAAGCTAAAAGACTGACTGACTTTCTGCAAGCAAATCTTCCTTTTTATATCGCATATTATAAATCTGTTTTTTTAATTTGTATTTTTTAATTTTAGTTGAGATTTGTTTTGGTAGTTGTTAATGCTTTAAGTGCTGACTGAAACGGAAAAACAGCTGCTTATTACAAGAAGTGAGTCAATTATTTTAATCGCTTGCCCAGCAAATGCAGTATAAAAGTAGCCGCGATTGCAGCTTGAAAGTAGTTCACTCTGAACAGTACTTGTGGCAAATTACCTAAATGCGTTTTGTACCCGCTTTGGCATTTCCCGTTCTTTGTGCTGTGGTCTTTGTGTCGTGGCCAAATGTCGTCAAGGCTGACGCGTTACCTGAGGCAGTCTTGTCGGAAAACGCTGAGCTTAAAAAACAACTGATGACAAGAAAAACGACAACATTGTCACCCAAGGCCTTGTTCCTTATGCACGCCAACCCCGGAAAAACCAAAATCACAACCACCACAAGCACCACCACAGCTAAGCCAAAGACCAAGGCCAAGTCCAGGCCGAAGACAAAGCCTGCCCGTAAGAGTCGAGCCCACTGCAGCAGGTGCCCCACCAACTCCACAGTCATCACTCACATGGAGAAATCCGAAAATGGAATATCAACCGATCGTACAATAAACGCCAAGACCCTTGGCGATGTGAGTTTAGTTGCACTTCATCATTCGGATGACATGAAAATGGACGGCGACGTGCCATCGCCATCGATTGCACCTGGGAAATCCAGCGATGAAGCCACCACATTGCTTGCAAATGGTACTTTGCAGGAGGTGCGAACCAAAGCTGATCTCATAGCACTTGATACTGTAAATGTAACTAAAGAGGACTTAAATATCTTTCCCTGAGAAATGCAGAAACTCTGAAATTATGTTCTTCAACAATTATTAAATATTTAAACATGGATATAATACATTAAACTCATATATATATTTATATATTATACTAAAATTGTTATAATAATAGGGAATTGTCCCCTACTTAATACATTATATTTATTTGTGCTGCTAAATATCCACACAGTTGTTTTTTAGCTCTATCCATTTATTTTTAAATATTTTGAATGCATTTCCAACTTATATTTTAAAATATTTTTTTGGTTACAAAGTATTTTACCGAATTTTCTAATATGACACAAATTATGTCCGAGATGAAAAATAAGTAGTTCAGTGTTCAACTAAAATGCATTGAATACAATTTTGAAATGCATATTTGACAAAACAAATTAGCATTAAAATGCAATTTTAGGGAATTAAAACCCTTGAAATACTTAAGTAAAATCTAATGATAGTAAACATGCAATAACCCTGACATGGACGTAGACATGAACATGGACACGGCATTTGCTAAATTCCAAATTGCTAAATGTAAAATGCAAATTGCAGATTCAAAATGCAAGGCACAAATTCTCATTGTAGCTAAAAAGCAGATAACAAATAACCGAGAAAAAGTTAATAAATGCTGAAACATAGCCATAATTTCCAGTTACTTTTCTAATCTGATGATATTATTAGTGGCCATAAATTTTCGCGTGCTTTCATAAATTGTTCGTGCATAAATTCTTGGGCTGAAATCTGTGCTGCTGTTAGTTGACCAATGGGGCACCTCCTTGATGCCGTTACCCGACCCTATCTGGAGCAATGAATATGTTGTTGGGTCTTGCAGCAGCTTTTCAAATATTCATTCATGCAAATTCATTAACGTATTTTTTTTGCCATTTTCTGTGCCGTTGCCGGCGCCGACACCGAAGCGTCGCGTTATGAATACAAAAGGCTGCACATTGAGCAGACAGCAAAAAGAAAGTTACGTATACGTATTTCATATAACGTATACGCCACCGCAACCGGCAAAAAAATCAGCAACAAAAAGCAAATAAAGAGCACAGCAATGTAAAGTGGTTTGTTATATTATTTTGTTTTTTTTTTTAAGCCGCTGCAGACGATTGAGTTTTCTTCATTTTGTTTTGGTGTGTGCTGGTCGACCGCCTTTTTCCACGTAGGCAACTCTTAAGAATCGCGGAAAATGCTTTCAAAGTGTGTGTGGCGAAAAGAAATTTGCACAAAAAGCAGCTTCGCCTGCTTCTGCTGCTGTTATTAAAAATACAGCGTAGTAAATTAAAAAACCGCCAAAGAAGGGGAACAATATTAGAAAAACGCAACAAAAGTTGGTGAAAAACTTTCATCTGTCTGTCGGCGTCTTGGCAGTGGTTTTTCTCCAGGACCTTTTTGCTATACCGCTTTTCGTTTCGACTCGTTTTCGCGTATGCCTTCGTTTTGTTCTGTTTTGGTTTGCTTTCGCGCATTTGCCGCTTTTTTAATTTCTCAACAAGCTTTTTAACGTCAAAATAAGCGTAATATCTAGTTGTACTCGGATGGCAAAAATAAAACATGAAAATAAACAGAAGCGGCAGACGAAAGAGAAATATGTTTAGCAATGCGGAAGTAAGCATATTATTTTACTATTTTTTTTAACCAGATTCTGAAGAGCTACCTCTTTGCTTTTTTGCTCAATTTATATATTTATTTTTTTGAACGTACTTTTAATTATGCAAGTGAAATGTTAATTTACGTGAAGGGAAATAATAAGCATTGTTCTCCTTCTTTGTTTTATGAGTTGCTTTTCATTCCATATTAAAAATGGAGCTCTCAAACTTCCAGATAATGAACTGAATATGAAAATAGTTTAATATAAATAAATAATACGATTAATTAAAAATATTTCCTTTTTACTTGTTTCTTTCTAGGTTAGTTGCTGACTAAATATATGAGAGGTAAGCTGTTTGAAATACAAGATGATCATCTTTTTGGTCTTGTTAGTTTAGTGAATGATTAATATTATTATTTTTATTTTAAGAATTAGATAAACATTTTTATTGTATGCTTAACACCGGGTTTTTTTGATTTTCTGAAGATGTTTCTAAACTGTTTGTCCTTAAAATTTAACAAAACCTCAACTAAGAAGTCCATTTCTATTTACCAAATCGCAAAAATCTCAGCTCCAGTTTAACAATCACTTCCATCGCCATCCAAATTTTTATGAGTCAACCACAAAAGCTGGTATTACGAGTTTGTCTTTGGTCATAAATAAGCGATTACCACAAGTTTTTATATGGTTTTAACTGCTGAGAGCGCGTTAGCTGGACTTGTGTCTATAATTTGGTTTATAGTTAGAAATGCTTGTAAATTTGCGTAAATTTACTATCGTTTTATCATTTTCGAAAACCTTTTCAATATATTAACTGTCAGGGCGCCAGAAATTATGCAACAAAAATATGCGAAGCAAAAGCAAACGAAAGCAACGATTGAGATAAATATCGTGCATAAATATCATAAAAGAAAGCACCATAAAAACGCGCAGATTATCTAAGAATGTGTTTGGGGATAAGAAGGTCGAGAATGGAGGCACAAACTTTGAGTTTAGATATCAGCGACAGTTTATCTCTGCGGTAAGTCCCAGAAACAGGCAATGGGGCAATGTCAAAGCATTATGAAAAATGTAGCACGCCTAAAAATATGTTTGAAGCACAAATGCAAAGCAATTTAGCGTAAAAAGGCAGCCAAGTGTGGGCCAAGGGCGCAGTAGCCAAAGGAAACTGCTTTTGCAAAGGCAAATTTCGATTCAGCTTGCTGGAAATATTGGTGCCGTTGTTGTTTTTGTTGCTGTTGTTGTTGTTGTTGCCTCTGCGGAATGCCTTTGTGGCTGGCGTGAAGGCTTTCAAATCAAATGAGTGGGCACAATGTGCGCCCATATGAAACTCAAAACAGGGGTTGGGGACTGCAGATTGTCATGTCGAGCCAGCCACAACGCACGCCCCCAAAAAGAAGATGAAGAAGAGGAAAAAAAAACTAATTTATTACTTTAATTCGCGTTCAAAGTGGCTGCCGTTTGTCTCTTCCTGTTTTACAATTTTTGTTGAGTGCCAAGTTATAAATGATGCGTCATTCAGGACTTATCCGACCACACCCCCCACCCAACCTCATCCAATACCAAATGGCCCCCGTCCCCACCCAACAACTGCTATATCATATTATGCGGAACCATGGTGTCGTAAATCGCTTTTCGAATGCTGCATCTATTGGCATTTTCTTGTTCCCTCTGTATGTGCGTGTGTGTGGTTGTGTGTGTGGGTGTGTGGGAATGTGTCGAGTATTGGAGTATTTCGATTTTTATCAGTTTTGCGGCATCGTGTAACCCAGTTTCCATTCTGCTGAACTAACCTTGTAAGCGTACACAAATTTATGTGTACTATGCAGGCTAAAAAGAGGAGGTGACTTCTGCTTCTGCTTCTTTACAACTGTCTCCGGCTTTGTGCGCTGCGCTTTGTTGTGATTTATTGCGTACTTCTTGGCGGATTTTCCTATTTTGTACAACAGTTTTTTGTGTTCCTTTTCTTCTACATGCTTTTTTTTTAAGTTGATATTTTATTTCTTATTTCTTCCATACTGACTTCACAAGCTGCAAGGCTTAAAGTGATTGTTAGTTTACAGTCCGTGTGTGTGTGTGTGTGTGTGTGCGTGTATGTGAATGTGCTCGCTTTTGATTTACTGTTTGCTGTGATTTAAAAGTTTTAGTGTGGGCACTGACAAATAAAGTTGTCGTTTCATGGTCAGTCCAAAGCAAAGCTCGAATGCCGCTGTGCATTTATTTAGAAACACTTTAAGTTGTATTGACTTTTGTTTTCTAAATGTAGTTTAAAAACAATCCAATATAGTTAAAAATTGCCGAAAACAGTAGTCAAATTAGTAAATCTAAACTTTAATTGTTGTTAGAGTGAAAATCATTTATTTAAAAATTTTCCAAATGCCCAATTTATCAGCGGTGTTGAAATATTCATTTATTTATGAATTACTTTATTGGTTCCGACCATTTTATAAATTCTTATAACTATTGAATTCCAAGAAACAACGATTACTTAAGGCTGCTTAGTCACAGCAATTTATTTCTCGGTTGCCCATGACAACTCTGCCATGAATCTGTGCGCTTAACCGGTTATACTTAAGAGGATATCGCTTATGTCACTTTAAACTGTTATGTGAATCGACATCGACTACTTAATGGCATTGCCCATAATCTGAAATGTATGTCATTATAATTTAAGTATTCTACTTCAAGTGCTGCACTCCTCACTTCATTGCGTACTTCGTGTCGTATGTGTAATATCACCATAAACAAAATCTAATGCAAATATCACTTGAACTGTGCCACCTTAAGTCCTATGTTACATAGACGCCTGCATTCGCAGACGATACGCAAGCGCCGCTGGAGCAATAACCACTTAACACGTACACGACATCATCGTCCTTTCGTCCCTGCGTCCTTGTGAACTTCATCCTCGTCGACAAAAGCTCAAACAGTGCAGAGCACTGCAAGAACGTTCGGCGTGCCAATAACAATCATACGCCCCATTGCGCAGCTTCACTACAAACAACAAATACAAAAAAGAAGAAGCACGCACACACACACATTGAAAAAAAAAAACAAAAAATAAAATAAGAAAGGAATCTGAAATCAAATTTTTAACCTTCATTAAACGCTTTGTTGACAACGGGCCAGCAACTTTAAAACAGGTTGCCTTGTGCTCGTCCTTGCCGCCTTGCGGCTTTCTGCTGCTGCTGCTTAACACTTTTTATCATTTAATCCTGGTGCCGGAACAGGACAATGCCAAAGACAGCTGACGTTCGTGCCAGCCAAGCGGCCACACAGCCAGCAAGCTAGGCAGCCAAAGCAGCCAGCCAGCTAGCTGTGGCCTGGTAATAAATTTTAAGCACATTAAATTTGTTAACAGCAATTTAACTATTAACGACAGGCAAAGGGCAACAGCAGAGGACCCCAGCAGGCCACACTACAATAAATTCCAATGCTGGAACTGCCTTAAATTATAAAACTAACAAAAAACCTGTGGTAATTCTTCGTCAAGTTCCATATGTGGAGCCTTAAAAACGTATTAGAAATTGTGTTGGCGTTGTTAGGTGGCCAATTTAAAGAGTTTTTTCAAGTGTACTGACTCATCCGTTAACGAGGATTACTTTCATTTCCAAAAACATCTCCGCCAACTGCCTGCTCAATTTTTCTCTCTTGACTTGGCCAAGAAATACACCCGAACGTATGTGGAATTTTAATTCGATGCAAGAGGCGGAAACAGTCAACCAAACCAGGAACAGTCTGGACGGAAGTGGGTTAAAAGCAACGCACACACACACATGCAAATGTTTGCTTACTGTCTGCCCTCTCACTCGCTGCCTTCCTCTCTCTCTCTCTCTCCCTCTCTGTCTGCCTCTCGTATTCTTGTAAGCCATAATATCGATTAAGGATTATGATAATGATTGTGTGCTTATGTTGTAATTGCAAAACTCAAACAGCTACCGATGCACACACACCCCCACACACACACACACACTCGCACCCACACAGCAAAGGTTACACATACACAAGCACCATGTATGTGTGTGTTTGTGTGTGCGCTTATGTGTGGTGCGTGTGTGTGAGTGTTTGAGGTTTTGTTGTCGCGCAGGTTTATATGCATGAATAAGTCGTGAAGATTGATTAGGAATTTGTGTCATGGTATTAATGCGCTTGTTGTTGTTGTTTCGTATAATTGCTCAATGTCGCGTTTTCGTTGTCAGGCTCATGAAAACATAATCCACACACACACACGTGCATACACATTGCACACACACACACATACACATTACACACGCACACTCGCTCATATGTTAACCCGAAAATCCGCTTTTTGGTTAATTTGACATCAGCTGAATTTTGGTAGCGTTTACATCCTTTGCACCTCTTTCTCTCCCGCTCTTCTTCTTGCTTACTCGTTTTTAATAATTTATAGTTAATTGACTGTTGGCACAATAACAATAAGCTGTAATTTCTTGTTAATTAGTGGTCTTACGAGAATATGGTAAACAACGCAATTAGAATGTTATTTCAACTTCTGTTCGAATAAAATGTTCGTCTTATTTAGAGTGGTAAATTGCAGCAGATATAAATATACAGTTTTGTTCTGAATACTGTATAAATAATATTGTAATCATTAAATAACTGCACGTGTCCTCTATATGAGATTTGAATATGACTAATCTCACTATCCATACTTAAACCATAGCAGACTTACTAAGTTGAGTAACTTCTTGCAGTCTTCACTCATTATTTTCATTTCGATCTCATTGCCAATTAGAGTTGTCAGCACAGAGGTGGAAAATGACTAGGATTTTCTGAACTTTGCACACAATTCTCAACATGGTTTTAGCATTTATGCAACTTTTCTTGCGCTTCAAAGGCTTTTAGCCACGCTTCCTTTTGTTTTGTTTTATTCGCCTGCTTTTAGTTATAAGCGAAAAAAAAAATAACAAAATGGAGCAGGGCAACCAACTGACAGCTTCTTTTGTCACTTTTTGCTGGATGGTGCGAAAAACGAACCACGGGGAAAAGCCACATAAAAATCCGGAAACTTTGTTGCTAAACAGCCAAACAAATAGATATGAATTTACGTGAGCAGTATGTATAATTTGTGTGTGTGTGTGGTGTGTGTCTGTTCTTTGCAGTTTTTGTTGCCCCATTTTTTCCCCCAGCTGTTTTTATAACAAGGATTTCCTTTCGCTTTTTTTTTCTGTCATTCCGTAGTTGCATTGTTTTTCATTAGGCATTAAAAATTGTTTTCCCTGCGCTGTCGACTTAACGCTGCTACTTTGTTATGAACTGCATTTTTGCAGCATTTTCATTTTTTCAATGGGCCTAAGCTGAAGGGGGTGTTGCAAAGAGACATGTGAAATTCGCTGAGTGCATGTCACGCTAATGTATGCCATGGCATGTGTTTGCTCAACTTTTTAAACTGGATTCAGTTGAGTCCTGTGTCTTCACTCCCCTCTGCGCTCTGTCTGCGGTCTGATAATGTCAGAACCTCTTAATAGTAATTAGATGCAGGATAAGGCATGAAAATTTCATCATCAGCCCGTTGAGCTAATTTACAAAAGCAAATATCCCTATAGCCGACATGTTGGAGGACTTATATCAGATGACAAATTATCTCCCTATTGCGTAAAAACTGAATAAAGTGAATGCTGTGAACGATTTCTACAAATTTCGCATGAGAAGGGAACAGATGAACTATGTTTAAGCAAAGTTTAACTCTATTGCTCTGCTTAACTCTTAATAATTGCTTACTGCCTGCCAACACTGCTCTTCAAAGCTGATTTCCTTTACTGGTTACACAATTTTCTGCTTCTTGCTGAACATAAAACATACTTTATTATCGCCCAGAGTTCTATTTTCAACTGACAATACAAAGCGACCTTGAGATTATCTTATATATATATATTAATACATAAATTAGCAACAAATATGTCTCAAATGACCAACGATCTACAAGTTATTTACAAAATGTTACAATGTGTTCGGATTGGGTACAGTGGAACGTCCCTAAATGCCAAAACGTGCTTCACATACGCCAAATTATATCGATTGCCACAATGGCAATCCCCGCTGAAGAACGCGAAGCGGCAGACAGCCAAGGAGAGTGAAAGGGAGGGAGTCGTTGGTAAAGGACACCTTCGAGCTTTAAATAAATAAAATTTCTTGCCGTGCCGAAATCGTCAAAAATCCCACTTTTGTATGGCAAATTCCGTCTGAGAACTCAGAATGCGTGTTGAATTCAAAAAGCAAAAGCAGCCCAGATGATAAAATATCACACAAAAAAATATTCTGCTTTATGTGCGCGCCGAAATTTTCCACTTGATGTTTTCTTTTTTTTTTTTTTTTGTATTATTATTTTGGCGACGCGTCACGAGCATTTAGCAGGTAGCAAAAGGTGAGCTTCCACCTACCAGTCAGGAGTCTGCGAGTGTGCAAATATTATGCTATTTCCGTCAAAAGTGGTTTCTGATAGTCATCCAAGCCGACAATTCCTCCTCGTCTCTGCCGTGTCATTTTTTTTTATTGCCCTGGTTATCCTTGGCGTCTGTGGGTCCCACTTCAAAATATCGATTTATGTCTTGAATTCAGGCTCAGAAGTTTTTTGTTTGTTTGTCTGCCGCAAAATTCAAAATGGCTGGATTAACTGGGTGGCACTCTTCGAGCCACGGCAAAGAGCCAGCTCTGTGCCAAAAGCCAAAAGCTACCAATTCTTGTTCTCCCCAATTGCGATTGCCATCGTAGCACGTAATTTTCGAGGCATTTGCTAATTTGCTCAATATACGGATATCTTTCAGCCATTTAGTAACTGCCGATTGCATCCTTATTCGCATTAAAAAAAACTACATTTTAATAAAGCTTTCAAAATACCAAGCACGTTTCAAGTTTTATAAAACTTTGAGCAACGAAAATGCCTGGCAAAATGTGTTGAAAATTTCAATCGGCAAATAGTGTTCTACAAATGCTCTACACTTTAATGTTATAAGTTTAGCTATAGAATAAAGTAAGTACATTGATAATTACTCTAAGGCAGTAATAAGCACAATAGAATTTATCTGAAGATTATGTAATTATATGGTTTTAGAGGGAAGTACTGTCTTTGTCTTGGTTATCGCATTATTTGCAAGCTGCATTATCAGTGCATTATACTCCCTAATGGATTGACACAATGCACACATCCCAACATCACCCAAAACTGATAGCAATTGCAACAGCGGCAACATCTGCAACAGAACGGGGACAACGACTGAGGCACTGTATATTTTTATCACGTATTTATAATTAGCACATGAAATGCGCCACTCAGACCAGAGGCAAATGACAGGCAGCTTCTGTTGCAACACACTCTTGCCGCATTCTTCCTTGCAACAGCAGTGCATAAGTCAGGCTGACTGAGTGTGAAGAGAGTGCATTATGCTTGATAGGGAAATGGAATGGCGAGAGCTGCATGAGGGTTACTCCTCCTGGGAGTGATGGGTACTGTTGTAGCTGCAGCGCAATTGCGGCACACGCCAAATATTATCAACGTCAAATCGAAGTTTTTGACATTAAACTGCAGACTGCCAGTGGTAGGCGGGGGGGGGGGGGGGGGGGGATTGGAGTGGGGAATGGGGAGTGGGAGTCTGAACGATGAAGTGCAGTGATGGCGATGTTCGGGACGTGCTTTAACGCCTGTCTTTCAGCTTTCAAGTTTGTTTAACCCATGCAAGCGCAACTGTTTGCCGACAGAGGATCAAGTTTGAGTTGCCCAATCCCTTGCACGTGTCTGCCAAACGAGGTGTCTCATGCCACAGCACAGCCGCCCCTTACAGCAACAACAACAGTTCTTCAGGGGAACTTAAAGAGTGGCTAGGTTAATTGCTCACAAAATTGACCCAAAAATGCCAAACGTCTGTGTTGGTTGCCCATTGTTCGTCATTCATTGATTTAATTTAACAAATAAATAAATCAAATTAATATTTATTTAACGTGCCAATTTGCAAAAAATATATGTATATATTAAATTAGTTCACTTTTAATTCATTCGCTTGAAGTAGTTTAAATTCTTACGTCGAGTGTGATAGATAATGAAATACTCTTGTTTGTATTGAAAATTTCTGTGGGGATGTTTGCCTATATTATACAAAGTAGTATAATTTACTCAAAATCGGATTGTTCCGTAAGTATTATCTTTTTTTTTGAGTTTCTGTAGGTTTATAAGAACTATTTCAGCCATTCCAAGTATATAGTATATATAAATAAAAGTAAAAATAGCAAGTTTGTTTAATTAAAATAATGGTGACCCCATCAAAGCTTCTTTAATCCGCTACTCAAAATTGCACAACAGTTTTATACACTCTTTTAATTATTTCCATAGACATAGGGTACAAAAACTGTTTTCGTTTGTTAAGTTAAGGTCGAGAGCATCTACTCTGTGGTGTTCGTCTGTGTGCATAAAAACAATTGGCTTTTTGCATTAATAAATAACATTGGTGAAAAATTGTGACTGCCTGTCACGTGTTGCTGTTGCTGTAGTTGTTGCTGTAACACTTGCTGTAACTGTGACGTATGATGTCATATATGCGTTGTTCATGTCGACAATTCACGAAAATTTTGCCAAAAAATTACACGAGCGGAAATTTAATTAAGCTGCTGGGAATAATATTTTACTTTCATGAAATGTCTAAAAAAAAGTACAGAGCGACCCATTATTTTTTTGCTAATGAAACTGGCTTGCAAATACGCTGTGTGCCACATAATTTAATTATTGTATGATTTCATTTTGGTAATGTAAAATTAGAGAAGAAGAGTTTGGGAAATGCAAACATTAAAAGTTAACGCAAAACTCACAAATGTGGCCGGAAATATAATGTAAATTCCGTTAGAGATTTTTACATATGGTAATTAAATGAGAAGATTTGTATTTATGACTTATTAAAATGAATCCAAATTCTTGCTGAAATATTTTAAAAGGCGTCAAATTCGATTTCTCCTGCTCTGTCATTTTGCCTAAATTAAATGGTTCAATTGCATAATGTCATTAGAAAATATCGTCCACATTTATGTATTAATTATCTGTAAACATTTTTTTGTTATAAGCAATTTATTTGATTATTTAATTAAAATTTGATTGTCAATTAAGCTGTAATCAAATAGAAAAAAAAATCGAAATGAGAAGGTTGGCATCAAATTTAAATATGATTAGCTTGCAAAACTAATGTAAATAAATGACAAATACTGTAAGCGATTCTATTTGATGTGTTGGATAATTACTTATGCGATTTTAGTTGAAATTGTGTCTAAAATTGGGAAAACTGCCTAATGTTATTTAGTATTAATTCCAAAATTAATCATTTCTGTCGTTATTTCAAATGTACACATTAATATGAGTATCTTTTTGGCTTCGTCGTGTGGCTGTGACTATCAATAAATTAGTACTGAATGGAAATAGTGTGGCATACTTTTTGGCACCCACTGCTGTTGCTGTTGCTGCTGCTGCAGTTTTCCGCACCATCAATTTCAAATCAATCAATGTCATTCCCCTATAAATCATGCACATAAATAAAGGTGTACGAAAACTTTTGTTAGCTCAACACACACACACACACACACACACTTTTACACACATGCAGCACAAACAGATGCTGCATTATAAATTATTAATAACAATAACACATGTGCGTGCGTCTTGGAGACCATTTCCATTTTAAAGCAGCAAAACTTTGTCTACCAAGACTTTCGTTGAGTTTTTCATAGTTGTGTGTACATATGTGTGTGTGTAGGTGTTTGACGCATTTTCAATTAGTTTCAATGGCACTCAACACGTGGTGTCGCACGTTGCCTCCTGGCAAATGTATCAACGTCATTCGCACATCGCAGGATGAATAGGGGGAGGCGGAGGCGGAGGCTGAGGCAGAGATGTAGGTGAAGCAGTGGCTGATAGTCGGCAAATAGATTGGTAATAAATGCACCGTTAAATCAGCACCATTGTGGCAATAACCAGCGGTAGATGAAGTTGGGCTCTTGTGGGAGTAAAGTGTAGCGAATGCTCGACTTATTTCTTGCAAACTTCTGCATGAATAATGAGTTAAGACTGCACATGTCTGGAAAATATATCCTGGATGGTGGTCCTCATATAGTAAAGCTTATGTAAAGCTCTTTGGACACCTGGCAAAGTTGAACTTTAAGTTGCATCCAAAGTAATAGTAGACGGAGGACTGAATAGAAAAAAGCTTGCAGAGAAGTAATAAACTGCGTGGAAACTGCAAGGATAACGAAAAACTTGCAAGTCCAGCAGAAATCGGCAAGAGAACCATACAAATCTTTCAATATTCATCTTAGAACATATGGTTGTATATTTTTTTCTGCTTATGTATATGTCTCTTTTCCACTCTTCACATCAATCATTTTGTTTTCTCCCGTTTTGATTTTACATCGGAGTTTTAAAATACTTCTATCACCTTTTGAGCTGGCTTAATTCGTTAACCAGTTAAGTGAGGGTCTTTTTTGATTAAAATTCATTTCGTAATATATGCCACATATTTATGTCAAGTTTCATGGACTCAGCATACATATTGGCTTTTTTCTCGCTTCAGTGTAAAATGTGCTTTTAATTAAATTTTGTTGAAGATAGGATTAAAAAAAATATATATTTTGCATATGCGATTCATTTGTCAGTTTGTTAAAGTGCGGCTTAAGGGTCGTACATGTGGGCAATATATATATACATACGAGTATATGATATGTATTTTAATACACACCTGCATGTAGTGTGCTTTTTCAACTTTGTTGGACAGTGTGCGCAAAAAAGATGTGTACTCATTTCTTATGATGAAGTGAAAAAAGTTGGCAAAATAAATATATGCAGAAAATGACTTTTATTGGACTGTTGTCCAATAGAGTCAAACAAAAATTTCGAATTCATATTTAATATTTTATAAAATGCGCATTATATCAACACATTGACCACGAACCATTACATAAGACTATTGACTCGTTTTCAACTGTTTTGCATTGTGTTTTCCAATAGAACAATATGCATTTAAATGCCCACCGTGGGGCAGACCACACATGCATTTAATAGCCGAGTCGTCATTTAAAGTGAGAAACCGCTCGACAAAAGCAAACAGAACACAATAGTTTTTATATTTTTCAATAAACTACATACAGATTCGGTTTGTTGAAAAAATAGTTGTTCGGAAGTACGTGTGATCCCGGCTATATGGACCGAGAAAATAAATTGACTAATAAAAATACATTAATCTAAAGTGCTTTGAATAACTCCTACTTACCGGTTCCAATTTGTCATTTCTTCTACGGTATAACCGACACCGATATCATAATATTTCTCACTATTTATAAGTACCATTAATAAACGTTGTCAAATGTGAGTCATCCTTTTATTTTAAGCCCCTTAAACAATTCATCGCACTTAGCTTATCAATTTTAATTAAGAGCGATTAAAAAAGCAAATAAATCCGATTTCTGATTATTTATTTAATTTATGAAAAACATGTAAATATAATTTAATAAATCATATTACCATTTTACTTTGTCAGATGTAAGCGGTCACTTTCTATTAAGTCCGCAGAACAATTCATCGCAGTTAGTTTAACAACTTCAGGCATTTTCAACTGCAGTTCAATTTCTTTAGCTGAAGTCCGCTTCACATTCGGTTTGGGAGGGAGGGCAGCTCATAAAATATGAGAACTTTCTTGCTACTGCGCTTCCGGCTATCATATTCTCCCCAAACTCCAAAGCACGCATCGTCTGGGAAAATGAACCCAAAATACAGCACGCACTGACTCACAGCGTGAGCAAATAAGTAAAGGAAAATAAAATGGGAAAATACTTCCACACAACCCAAAAAGTATGCAATAAAATAATGAAAATCTAAGCAAAACTTTTTGCAATTAAGCGACATTTTTATTACTTCCTCAATACGCCCAGAGAGAGAGAGAGAGAGAGGGAGAGAGATATGCCGTGCCAAAGAGCGAGAGGCAGATAAAACGTGGGAGGGACAGCGCTGATGGCGGTACAAATTTTTATTACATTTTCTTGCCATTTCGCGCAGCTTTTCATTGACAAGCGGCAAAAAAGACCCAAGCGGCGCTGAAAACTTAGGTCGTTTTTTTTCGTTTTGTATGTGCTGTGTCCTTTTATTTCGGCTTGACACTTGTGTCATGGTTCAGCTGCTTGTTGTTGTTGATTTTGTTGCTGTTGTTCTTTTTGTGCCATCATGCCAACTAGTTGAGCCTTTTGACGGCGTGTGAAGCTAGCCAGGACATCCCCTTTTTTCCTTCCTGTTCGCCTGTGCATTTAATTTGTGCTAAGTGCTCATTAAACGCTAGCAAGGACAAAGGCTTCAGTTCACCCAATTGCAGCTGCCTGTTTTATTAATTAAATTAGTTCACAAATACTTTACTCTTATCAGGGTTGTCCTGGTGATTGGTCAAAATTGTTTTAGAGACAGCTGTCACACTGGCATTGAAGGCGATTAATATACATTTTATGCGTGGGAACTGGGTTCAAGGTTCAAGGTTCGCTTACCAGATACTCACCAAATTTAATAGCAAGACTTTGCGTTTGAACTTTAAACAAGCATTTCAATTCTGAAAGCAGCTGCAATATTGAAAGCTTTTTTTTGGTAGTGCCAAAAATTAAATATCTCCTTGTAAATTTATTTATTAATAAAGACAATTGCATTTTACTATTTAGTCTTGTAATTTCTAAGAGAGGGATATCTAAAATAGTTAAATGATTCTACATATAAGCTAGCTGGGACTTCAGAGGTATATTTGATTGTAATACAAGCCTTATAAAAAGATTTTAGCACTCTTTTTGAAAGGGTATAATGGCCAAATTTCTTTTGGTGCTTATAAAAAGTATGCCAACCAAAAGTAAAGAATCCAATAAAAAGGGTTTCAATCAAATTTATTAAATATTTTTCTAGCTGATTAACAATTAATATTTACAATATTTCAACCTAAATCAATCATCCGACAAAGTTATAGGTGCCTAGGACAATTTTTTCATGCTTAACCCAAAAGTTCTTAACACATTTTGCAGTCAAGTAAAAGCTTTCGTTATTCTATGAACCCAAACTCCAAATTCCACGAAAAATCAATAGTGAAAATAGCAAATTCAATGATCAAGAGAGAGAGAGAGAGAGACAGAGAGAGGGAGGGGGGAGGGATGTAGAGACGTAGAGAGAGATAGAGATAGAGAAAGAGAGCGAGTGTGGGAGAGCGGGACAGACAAGTAGAATGCCAGTGTACTCAACGTGGCTCCGGTACATAAATATAATTTCGTCGTTGTCGTCCGGGTCGTTACTTCAATGTAACAACACACAAAAACTGCGCTTTCACTTCCGTTTCCGGTGTTTAGCCACACTTTGGCGAACGCTGAACTTCGCGAACTGAACTGAACTAAACTGAACCTAGTGAATGTGTCTGCAAAAGGTCTAAACGATTATCAGCTGAATGAAATGAACGGCACATGAAATCCCCTTAGCCAGAGCTGCATTGAGTCGCTCACGCACAGCAGCAACGAGCACCAACAACAACAACGAAAAGCAAGCAACCGAAAAGGGTAACAAACACAATAGCCTAGCCCCAAAACAAAAGGTATAAAAACGTCTAAAATAACTTCCGTTGCTGTGGCACGCACGCCAGCATGGGTGTGAGGGGCATGTGGAAGAGAAAGTGGTCTTTTAGGGGGTGTTGCATAGCTAATCCAACACACACACACATAAATGTGTGTGCCAAACACCAAAGGCCATTAGGCGTCGCCTTATCAGATGGACAAAGTGCAACAGCCTAAAACTATGCAGCACACGCAGAGAGTATAGAGTTTGAGGCGTGGCACAACATACGTTGCAAGCTTTTTGTGCTGGCGCCACGCGGTCAGTTGCAACACTTAAAGTGCTTGCAAAGTGTGCTGCAATAAATTAAACAACATATTGAATTACAAAACGAGCTCGCAGCCATTTTGGCTAAAATACCAATTTTAGTCCGTTTAATGTTTTCAGTTCACGGTTTTCAAAACAGTTTTGACCAAATAACAAAGTTTCTAACTTTCATGTTATTTGCTTATAAGTAAATACAAGATCATAAATAGTAAAATAACATTTTTATTTTATTTATTTTGTTTTAGAATTTAAATAGAGCTTAGAATATATCGGACTTTTTTTTAAAGCCTAATTCTTTTATTAAAGGGCCTTACTTTAATTCGAATTATATTTATGTCGAATAGACATGCCTCAAGCGCAGGTATTAACATGCATTCTGGGAAGTATGTCGAGGAATTAGAGGCGCAAATTATTCTTGGAATTGTTATCAAATTGTCCAGAGTACAAAGGAAATTTGTGTGAAGTAATTATAAAGCAAATGTTTGGGGACAACATGAAAAGCTGTCCCCAATTTCCGGCATAACGCATACGCCCCATTTTATTGTTGTATTTTTTATGTTGCTTGCTGCCTCCTTCCAACTTTGGTCGCTACTAATTATACAAATTGTCACTCATTTGGCGGTGTTCTCTGGTCTCTGGTCTCGCTCGGTCGTCGGCTCGGCTCTTTTTAATTTTCATAAATGCTTTGGACTAAAAACGTAGTAATTGAATGTCGACCGTTACAACAACAACAATGCGAACAATGGACAACAACAAAGAAGAAATTAATAAACACATCACGCACATACGCAAACGGCAATGGACTGAACGCACTGGTGGGAGAAGTAGGAATATTACAAGGGTAAAAATATGTAACCAACCCGTCAAAGGTCAAAGCAAAACGACGTAATTCACGTTGATAAAAAAAAAAACATCGAGGGGAGTGGACTTTTACACAGCCGTGGTTCGAAATTTCGAATGGGCGTAGCAAACGACCCAAAATGAAAGCGCTTCGTCAGATTATTATTTATTGATGTGCCTTTTGGGGTTTGGGAGAGCCAATGCTATAGATTTGTCAAATGCTGCATGAGGTTTTCTTGGAGGTTAATAAAGATATTGAGATAACATAGAAACTACATAAGTGTTATTAAAAAAATAATTCAATTAATGTTTTAAATTATTAAAACTTCTTTTGCTTTGTAATGAATCAATATAAAATACATAATATTTGACGTGTAAATTAATTAAGAGTAGTGCTTTATGCCTCAAAAAAATGTAATTGAGCCTTGAATCACGAAATGTTGGACCCCTGAGGTGTGGGTTGCAACCATTTTATTGAGTAGCTCTCTAATAGAAAAACACTTTTGCCACCCGTCGAGTCTTGATATGAAATGTTACCCCTACTAATCCTAAACTGAATTTATGTTCAGTTATCGTTATAGGCACTCTACAAGTTTGAAATCTTTTTATTACTATTTAATTTGATTTCATTCTATACTCAATTCAATTTATCAATAATTTTTATCAATTTCCGCCTTTGTTTGTAATTAATTGCAAATTTTCCAGCCGAATGCAACGTGCAATGAAAATGTTCTATGATCCATTAGAATTTCAATTGAACTATGTTTAATCAGTTTTATTTTCATTTGAAATTACTCTGTGCATTATTGATGGTACCCTCCCAGCCTTTTTCTACTCTCATCTCTAACCCATTCTTTCATTATTTCACACTCTCTTTCATCATGCTATATGGCAATTGGTGTGCATTGAAGTATGCGAATTGAAATTAATTGCGTAACCGTAAATAGTGCCAAAATGCGAAACGACAGCAGCATTAAATTTTAATTAAATATTGATATTTTACTAATATACAAAGGTGTCCGTGTTACGCATAAATATATAAATCTTTTCAGTGTGTGGCTTTTAGAGAGTGAAATTAGTATGATTTTAAACAATAAATGTTAACATTTTATTTATTCAAATATTCAGTTAAAATACATATAATATTACAAAATATTTAACACTTCACAGATTGGCGTTTTATTATCGAAAAAATATATTTTTAGCGCTGGAAATTCAGTCGAAACATTTTCTTAACATTACAATCAAACCAAAGCAAAAAAAGAAGGAATTAGCATCGTGGTCAAGCTTGAATTACATTTATATGAATTATTTCTAAGGGTTTGACTATTTTTATAAACACATCGAACGCTAAAACTTCTTATATCAATGTGATTTGAAAAAAATAAAAGAAGAAACAATAATATTATTAATTTAGGAAGTGAACTAAGCAGAAAGCAGGGAAAGGTCTCATTCACACGACACGTGACTCACGTAGCATGCCGAAAAGTAGGCAACACAAATCAAAGAAGTGTCAGACACACAGTTTTCCGGGTGTGTGTGTGAGAGAGAGAGAGAGAGAGACACGTACACCACTACACTCTCTCCCTCTGGCGCGTTCTATCAACGTAACGGAATTCATGAGCTGCATACGAAATTATGTTGATGCCAAAAAGTATGCCATGAAATTAAAATGCCACAACATGAAATGCTGGTCAAGAGTCACAGACAAAATAGACTCACAACACACACAGAAACCCATACACACACACACACACACACACACACATATACACACTGTCTCACACTCTTTCTTGCGCGTACTCACGTTTGTGTGCAGTCACTTGAAATAAATTACGTTACATTTTTTTAGGTGACTAGCGCAAAGTTTTTCGCTACGACGCTGACGCGACGCTTCAGAAGTCACATTCCCCGTCACTAGGTCAAACCTCAGCCGCTCCTACCTCTCACCTCTCACATATGCCACATGCTCATGCCCCTGTCCCTGCCCAACGAGAACCATCCATATGCACATGCATAATTCACTTAATTACACATACACAGAGTTTGTACACAGAAAACGAAGAGTCTGCAGTCCGCTAACGATTTTAAATGCTGCGATCTCTCTCACTGCCAGCTGCACCACTGCATTACGTTCAGCAGCTGAATTTCAAATTAAATTCAAGAGCAGCTTGCCTAAAAACATCTAATTTTAATTTCAAAGCGGCGCTCATTTAGAAATACTTAATGATGTTAAAATAAAAACCAAGCGCCATGAAGTGCGTGTATACGCCTGTGGTGCACCTCCCACACCACCCTCACCCAACCCTTATCCCCCTCAGCTAAGTTAAGCTTTTGAGGTATATTTCGCACGGATCTTGCATTTTTTGGTATGAAAAGCACGTACACAAAATACCGCAAAGCGCCGCAATGGGATGCGATTTGAGGGGGGGCATGTGGCGAAAACTTTCAAGAAGCAAGTCGCAATGAGCAAAAGGTTTTGTCGAAGAAACTGCGCTTAACACGGTAGGTGGCAGCTGGAGGGGCTAGGCACTTGACAGTAGGTCGGGTCATTGCTTTTAGCGCGGTGATTATTTTTGCAAACCAAAAAAAAAAAAAAACAGGCAACTGTAGAAGAAATAGAAGCTTCGATGCTCGTTGTCGTTAGCTGTCAGAGTAGTGACCAGGCAGAAAAGAGAAAAAAATTTGTTGGCCTTTGAAGTTTTGCAAATCCCTCTTTTCTCTTTTATTATACACTTTGCTAATGGATTTGAGCGAGGAAAACTTAATTTGAGGTTAACACAGTGGCTCGCTGAAGTAGCTATTTAATTGAGTGAGCTTCGAATCTCAAACTGTAGCTGAAAACTTTCGCTTATCATCGTTTTGTATATGATAACATAATAACTATTAAGTTATGCATTAACTTTTAATTTAAAGCATTGCATACCTATCTATTCAGTAAATGAAATTCACTTATAGCTATCGAGGCACAACGGTTTGCTGGTAGATGGATTCTTAGCCTAGTTGCCCAAATACAATTAAGAGTAATTATGTATGCTTCTTTTGTACAAAGTTTAACATATTCAAAATGCTCACTCAAAATCCCTGTCCACTAACATTATGCCTGAGCCTAAACCCTCCCATATCAATTACGTGCCGGGCCAGTGTATGTGAGGATTAAGGCCAACTGCACGCTCTAAAAAGATAATCATAAAAATTATAAATGATTTTAATTCCTGCTTAAGTCAAAAGAAAAACAAGTGTTGTACAAAAAATCCTTACAAAAATATATTTAAACGGCAAAAGCATGATAAATTTTAAGGGGGCTATGCAAATGGGGGGTGTGTGTGTGTATGTGTGTGTGTGTGCTTGTGTGTGTATGTTGGTTTTGAGCAGCAAACTTCAACTTCAGACAAACAATTTTTGTAATAAACCAAAGCGAAGCGCCAACAAATTTTGATGTCTAGACAGGCAACAATTTTGATGATGCACTCAAGAGTGCCACCAATTTTGCATTTTTCTCTTGTTGCTGTTGCTGTTGTTGATTGCACATACCAACATTTTTATTGGCAAAGTTTGAAGAGCGACCAGCTAAACTCTTGCTAAATAAATGAAAATAAAAACAAATTTAAGCGCCTTAATGCACTGCCGAAAGGCTGGAAAAACATCATAGCCTACTTTGTGGCGCATTTTATTGATTTTTCATTCATTGCCCGAAGGGGCAGGGAACAAAGTTGATATAAGGCCACGCCTCCGCCACATTTGATTTATGCGCAACTTTCGCCGGCGCCCCAAAAAGTGTGCCTCTTATTTTTTTTTGTTGGTTTTTTGTATTATTTTTTTTGTTGGAGCTGAACTAATTTTGACCGCAAAATCTATAAAAGCTATGGCGGCGCAGGGCCCGGCACTTGAAACAACTTGAGCTAGAAAAAACTCCAAGTGTTTGACCTGAAATATTTTATTAGGGTTTTCTTATTTTTGTAGTTGTTTATTTTCATTCTATTTTATGATTTTCAGTTTGTTTATTTATTTACCTTTTCCTTCATGGCTTGTGGCCAAAAATTGAAAAATGTACCTGTGGCGAGCATTTTATTTCATTTTGTGTGAGTTTGCTTGGTTAAGTTGAGTGTGCCTGCTGCAAAGTTTTTAAAAGTTTGAAAATTCGGGTAGAGCATGTAGCTATACAAAAAGTTCCTACCAAAAAACTATTTATTTTAATTACATTCTGCACTTGATGTCTCGATGAATCTATGGGAAAGCAAGTGAATGAAATAAAAAGGCTGTGGAAATTGTTGCATATGGGAATATCTAATATCTTGACACTTGTCTAGCAAGCGTGAGATGTTAGTTACACAGGTCTTAAGTGTGGTTTAATTTAGCGTAATCAATACACACATCAAGTGTTCAAGAAATCATCGAAAGCGTTGCCAAAGAAACCAATATATATTTTTGTTGGCTTAATTAACTGATAGAAGAAATATACGTTGAGCGAAATGAGATATTTCCATTTTATTGAGGTGAGATATGGAGTTGAAGACAGAGATTGCATATGAATGAAAATGTAAGTTATGGCTTAAGAGCTGTTAAGTGCATCTTTATCTGGCAGATAGCATTTTATTACCATACAATGTTGAAAACAGCAATTTTTCTAGTCCCTTTTTAATGAGTTCGCAAGACGATTTCCTTCGTTTGTTGGGAAATGGGTCTTTTGCCGGTTGTTTTCTTTGATTCCTAGAAACTTTTACGGAACAATCATTAATCACGTCACAAAGTAGGCAAATGATTTATGGCCTGGCCAATGCGACAAACGCAAACAATTAACGAGTTAAATATGCCACTTACACGCCAAGTAAATGCAATTGTCAGCGCTAGATGGCGCTGCAACAACACTCACAGACAGAGACTGACAGTAAGAGAGGGAGAGGGAGAGAGACTGAGAGCTGGACCGACTATGTTAACTATGTAACACTGTGCGTTAATCGCTCTTAAAACCCGCCCAGTTGCCACATTTATACACTGCCCTCTTTCAGTTAGTCAGTCAGTCCGTGAAGCTGGCACTTCTCGTTGGCTGCCCCATGACGCACAAAGTTGCGTGCTGAACGGTCATAAATTATCAACAAGCGTCTTCATTAGTTCTCAAGCGACCCACAACACGCTTTCCCGTAGAACTTCTTCAACCACTTGCTTCGGCCGACGTTTCACCATTTAAAAAGTTAAATGCCACAAACTGTAGCTCCTTGATGGAGCCTGATGGCTAAGCCGTCAGGTGAACCACTCAACCACTCCCCCACCCCCACCCCGCATTCGCCCACGCCACCGCCCCTTTTACATCAATTGCGTGTCCTTTGTTGTGGGCCGTATTCGAGGCAGGACAAGCAACAGTTTTCCAGAGTTTTCCCTTGTCGGCGTCATCATCATCGTCATCGTCTTAAGTGTGCCGCATAATTTTTGATAATTCAATTAAGATAAGTTTATACTCTCTTTTTACATGGACATTCCTTGTGTCCCATGGTCCCACTCTTCTTCACAGGGCGGGCATTCCATTCAATTTTGGTCAACCTTGCTTTTCTAATGTGGTGGGTGGCGACTCCAAGTTGAGACATCAAGTTTCATGTTTATTTTGCTTGCTTTGCATATTGGCCTCCGCTTTAATTTTAAACTCAATTTTTGTGAGCAGCGCTTTTGGTTTTATGTGTGCCTTTTCCTTCTTGTAATACTGTTTATTCAACTATATATTTAGTGACACTTTTGTGTTTGTTTTCGGGCAGCTTATTACTTCAGAGATTTTCTTAGAAATAAAAATCAGCTTGAGCACAATCAAAATTATTTAAATTCTGATTTTTGTTGGCCTCTGGTGCAATCCTCAAAAAATAATGTATTTCTTCTAACTGATGATTTATTAAATGGTATTTTGCATTATTAATAAATATACACAAAAATATTACTTATAATAATATATTAATTTAAATTAAAAATATACAACAACAAAAATACTACAAAATTGTTGATTTTTCCTGCTAGCTGCAAATTTGTTCAAATGTAAATCAAAATAATGATGCGATACACTTTCCGTTTCCATTTGCCGCAAACATTTTAATGACTGTTTACTTGCCGGCTCAACGAGCCATTTAAAATTTAATTTGCCTAATTAAATTATATGATTTTGATCGCTTCAGTTCACTTTGGCCAACAAAAGCTAATGTGTAACTCAAATTTCAATTCCGGACCGGTCTCTAATTACATATGCGCCCAACCGATAACAAAATTCAACGAAAGCCGCAATGAACCCAGCCCACGAAATAGTTTTTCCAGCCTTTAAGCATTTTTGTTACAGATTTTTGCGGTTTAGTTCGCATATTTACCGCAAAAATCACATACACACACGCCAATCCCTAATCTCCCCTACCACTTAAGGGTTGTGCATCAGGTTACCCTGCAGCTGTAAGCCAGGTTAAGCCGTTCGTTCGAGTTAAGCTAATAAAGTGTTAATTAAGCGTTCCAAAGTGGCCCCCAGAATGCTTTTAACTAATGCGACGATGGAACGATGGGATCCGCCTTCTCGCACAACTTTTTACCTTGGACTGGGTTTGTAGGCATATCTAAATATTTGCTGCATAGTTTGCGGCTGACGCATAAGACCCCCTCCCAACCACCATCATACCATTCCACTACGACAAATTCAACTAGCTCAACTCACCTGTATAATGGCAGGTAAAGTTTCTGAACTTCTGCTTCAGCTCCTGTTTCTGTTCACTCTCGGTGTGCCCCAAAGTTTCGTCATCGTCCTTTCAAATACAAATACACAATTACAAACACACACAGCAAGACTAACTGCCCCCTGGCGGTAATTAATGGTTGGTAAACTATTTGATTTCGTTGTATCCCACTTTTTTTAACAGCTCTCCACACATCGAGCTTTTGACTAATGGCATTTTAGATGGGGAAATGTGCTTATGCAGACATTTGCATACTTTTAGGGGCGTTGTTGAGTCAAAAATAAAGAACAAATTAAAAATGGCCACAGGGTAAGACTATACAAGTAAGGCTAACCACTTTTGTAATCCCAATTAATAGCATAATTTAATTTGCAAGCGCTCGGGCAGCTCTCATAGTTCATTGACTCACAGTCTTGCATTTTGGGTATTATCTGTGTCAAACTTTCAAATGGTGCCTGTAGAATATTTAAGTCCTCACAAGTGAACCGAACTGGATTTCGCATTCGCCTCACATGTAGCACGTAACAACTGCAAGCTCAATTGCAAGAAACAGACCGAGAAATGGGACCAAAAAGAGGAGATAAACTTCAACTCGACGAAATGTGTTATTCGAGTGACTGCAGAAAAAAGCCACTAATCACATGGTCTGTGACAGATGTCCAGAATGCTAAGGCGTGATGGTCATGAAAATATGATAATTAAGATTTTACTGTGAACCATGAAGTTTAAAAAAGATCAAAGATCTAAAAGGGGTGGCTTCAGCTTCACAGCTGACTGAATGGACACTGTGAATCTCTATAATAGTAATTGTAATAATGAAATACTTGACCTGAAGCCTGCGTAAAACATATTTACATTAATTATATAATTGTAAAACAGTAAATGTAGCAAAATAATTTTCGCCATTTAAAATGTCATTTTTCCACCGAGGCTATTTTTATAAGCTACTCAATTATTAGTCAAAGTCAAAGTTAGTATGTACTAAATGTTAATGGTTTAACGAAATGCTCGAATACATAGTTCAATTAGTTTTTTTTTTTTTATTTTGTGTTAAAATGTTAAGTTTGACATTTTTGCTGACTCTCATTACAAGCATTGGACCGCAGCTGATATCGTGTTAATTAGTGAACAAGAGTGTGCCACATACGAGCCGAGCCAATCTCATCAGCTTGCTCTACCCGTGCGCCCCTCGTTCTTATCACACACATCTAACACAAGAGTGCTTTTAAGTGCGCCGCACAACAATTTCGAGTTTAATTAACAGTAATTTGTTTGTGCTGCACTAAGTATGTATAAGTAATCCTTGTGGATAGCCGGGCCAAACGCTATCTCGCCAGGGCGATCATTAGAGCAGCCGCCACTGAGCTAACAAAAATACACACACACACACACACGCACACACACGACAGGCACACACAAATGTGTGTGTGCTCGCGCTAGTTGGTTTATTTTTTATGACGAACTTAACGATGATATTTATATGTCTATAAAAAGTCGCTATAATAACGTTTAAAGCAAACGACGGAGCCACAGAAAGCTCTCAAGTGCGCCATTAAAAAATAGAAAGAATAACGAAAAAAAGAATTTAACAAAAATAGCAGTAGATTTAATGCTCTATATGCATAAAATTGCATGCTTGACTGGATATCTGAAGCAAAATATTCAAGGAAAAGAGTAGATATTTTTAAAATTTATTTTTATATATACTCGTAATAAACATTTTTAAAAAATTTATTTGACAATTTTTGTGAACAATTTTAACAATAGTTATTTCTCTTTGAACTATCGGAGATGTGCTGCATAAAACTGAGAAAATAATTTATTTTAAATTTTCTTGACTTTTATAAGTTTACCAAACAATTGGTGGTTATTTGGCTAGCTGAATTTAAGTTAGTTAAGATTAAATTGCTCAGCACTGTTCAAATGTGAATTTCAAACTTATTGTATACATATATTTTGTGGCATGCCACTCATTGCATGACATACTTAGAATACCCGTTTGCTAGTGTATCAAGTGGAGAGTGAAAAAAACCGCTACAGCGGTGTGTAAACAAGCTGGCTGGCTGGAAACTACAGAGCATGAGTTGGGAGAAACAGGAAGTTTGCAGTCAGCAGTCGGTAGTCGGCTGTTAGACACTCGAGCACATGCACGCCACTCAACAGGACATTGACTTTTTAGGCAGTTTGCCGTGCAGATCCCCTAGAAAAGGTGCCTGAAACTTTGAGCCTGCGTTTGAGTAATGACAGCCTGTCGGGGATGGCATTGGGAGGGGGATCGGTAGCAGGAGCCGAAGCGGGGGTCGGAGCATCAGCAGAATGAGTAGCAAAACTTTTTGACGGCTTTCGAGTCGCTGATGTGCTGTGCAATGCCACACAATTTGCACAATTTAAATGCAACCCGGCGTGGCGCACCGAGAAGTTCAAGGACATGGCCAGCTGTTGTGCCCGAAAGATTTCCATGGCATTTTTCTTTTGTGCGCTTCGCCTCGCCTAACATTAAATTATTTAATTTTATGGGCTGCCAGGGCTGCCGCACGCACATAGTAAACAGATTCTGTTTCAAAGGACCTGCCCACATTCCTCATTTTGCACTACCCATCCACGCTTCCCAAGCAGCCTTGTGCGGCTGCTCGCTGTTGCAAAAAGTCAAAGTCACTTGATGGCAATGAGCTGCCATACGGGCGGATGGGCGTGTCTCAGTGGGGGTATGAGTCATGCCCCCGAGTTGCTTAATTTCGCTTTGAGCATATAACTCATCATCATCAAGCCCCTGGAGGAGACTGGGCAAACCCCAAAAATAATAACCATGAAATTAAGTTCGTAAACAAATGTGAAATAAGAGCGATACGCTTAGGCCTTAAGTGCTAGCACATCATAAATGTATAATTCATATTAGATACGTCCTTACATTTGCTGACATATTAAAGAGCAGAAATTTCATCTCATTCGTGAAAATTTTGCCGACTTCTTTTCTCAATTGAGTGGTGTTTAACAGGATATGAATGATTTGTAATAAAATAAAGGAATAAATGAATTAAAACAACAAACAAGTTTTAGAAATATGCTCAAACAATTGACAAAAACATCTTTTCTTAAAAATAATACATTTTTTTTCTGCGAATTAATCATAAATTGTGGAGCCATTTTTAAAATTTCAGAAATACATTTCACATTCATACATAATGCAAAAAATGTAAGTAATCCGGTTATTTACTATGTAAAATTGCGAATATTCTTTGTTTATTCCTCCATCTTCATAATGTCCACTCTTCAAACTGACCAAACAGCGATATTTCTGTAGAAATCCAAAATGGCACAGATAGTAATATAAACCTCTACAAATTGTATACACACCTTCTGCAAACAACTTACTAAAGTGCGGGTATCCTTATGAACCAACCTATCGCCACACAATTTGTGCTAATGATTTGATTTGCCATTCAGTATGCGCCATTATGTTGGGAACACTATCTGAACACGCGCTAAAATGACAAAAGCCGCTGACACATGTCACCCAATTAAAAGATAATAATTCCAGCGGTCATAATCCCAGCTGTCTGCTCCGCCAGCTCCTTGGATGTCGAGGAACTGACCTCACCATGCGCAAGCAACAACATGGAACATGGGCTATGCATAGGAAGTTCGTTGTTGAAAATTGTTGCTTCATTGGTAGCGGTGCTGTTGGCCATGTGGCTATGTGGCTTGTCCATGGCCAAGTGTCCAATGTTTTTGTTGTGTGTGGGCTGCCTCGTTCTCGTCCTAGTACGTGACCCAAGGCAGGGTTGCGGCTGCGACTGCGGCTGCGAAACATGTTAATTGAGTCAAAGTTTCCAGCTTCAAGTTGATGCCGAACGTGTGCTGATAGCTTAAAGTTGCCTTTGGCTTGTTAGTTTTGGCCATACGTGATTTCACGAGTCCCTTAATTGGACATGTGAGCCGTTAGCCGGCAAGCAGGACCTTCAAGGTGCTTTCTTGGGAATAGAACTGACGTTGGGATGGCTCATTAATAAACTCATAAAAGCATACGACACCTTTTTTGCTTTGCTTTCATTTCATTTCTTCTCGTATTTTTTTTCCTTTTGGCTTTTTGCTTATTACAAGCTTAATAAATATTAGCGCACGACATGTAATTACGTCGAGCTACATAAAAATTATAATAAACATTGTGCAACATTACATAATTGACAGTTTCGAGTGGTTTGTGGTGGTGCGGCCACAGGTGGATACAGCGAGGCAACTTTGTTGCCTTAAGTTGTGTTTATTTTTATGCATGTCTTTCTTGCCGCCTTCCCGTCGCCTCGCCTTACTGATTCGCGCCTCGTGCATTATCCTTTTGGCTTTGTGCTGGCAACTTGCCATATCGCTGGTGTCATCATCCTTAACGCCTTTGCCGTCGTCGTCGTCATCTTCGTCCTCGTCGCTTTTAATGTCTGTTGATTTCTTTTTACTGATTTTTAATGCCCAAACAGCTACCGTAGCACATTGGTATCAAACATATAAAAAACTTCATCAATTTGATTTTCTTTTCGCCAGGTAAAATATCTGCGTTGAATATGATTCAGATTTTAATGCAATATTACAATTTTATTATTCTCTATTGTTTTATTCGAGTTTTCTTTGATTCTTGTCACACTCAATCGAATTTCTGATTTTTTCAACTGGAACTGTTGTCTAAAAAATAAACAAATGTTTATAAAATTTCGATAGATGAAATATCTGCGATTTTCATTGATAAATTAAGATGAAAATTAAATAAAATAAAATTTCAAATCTGCTCTGATCTTGCTTAGCACTATTAACTAAAAAATAAACAAATTTGCTTAATGTATTTAAATATGTTGTCAATGTAGTGTTTCAGTCTTATTCATGAATTGCTCTACTCCTTTTGAATTCCTTTGTGTCTCTCATAATCTTGCTCCACTGTGCATTACTTGCTGCTGCCTCGCCTGTAATTCCACTAGAAGCCGTTCCTCGTTATTGGGGTCTTTGCGCATATGCACACACACCCACTATGTGTGTGTGTGTGTGTATATATGTTTACCGTTATCTCTGGCAAGTTGTAAGTACGCCATAATTTGCTCAAGTGTTTATGTTCGGTATCGAGCTTTTATTATAGTATGTTCTTATATTGCAATACTCTCTTACAAGTTTAATTAATGCTTATGGCCAGTCGTTGCTGTGGTTGTCGAGATCTTCGAAGTGCCAAGGCGTAAATACGTTTCATAAAATACTATCAGCTAATACATCTATTACGAATCAAAGTTAAGCTGACAACTAAGCAGTCAAACCTTTTCTTTAATTTGTGATAAGTTTCGTTTGAATGAAAAATGTTATTGAATGGTTACATTTAAGAAACTATTATTCAGTGTTAGTCGAGTTCAAAGACAATATCATATATTATTTAAAGACTATTTAAAAAATTATACATTTTCTTGAAGACCAGTTAATTGCCAGACACGTTTGTTGCTTTCTCTGCACATTTCTTAAAGTTTAGATTACCACCAAATTGGTTGGGGAACGTTGGGGTGGCTTGGTACATGGTCGCTCGAAATTAATTATGACAAACAAGAAGAATTTTTGCGCTTGCCATCGCAGAGACTGTTGGCAACTACTCCCGTTAGTTTTGCTGCACTGTACAAAAAACCAAACATTTTGCGTGTAATTAGCAAAGTTTTCCGCTCAAAACTTTTCGACCGAAATTTTTCGCTGTTGTCACCCCGTTTGCAAAAATATACTTTCTGTGTGCAAAACAATGCCAAAAAAAGATGGAAATAAAATAATAATAAGAAAAACGAACAACGAAGAACATAAATAAAAATAATTATAACAAAAATATGATGCGCTGCATTCGAATAGATGCTGTGCTGAGCAACCCCGTTGGGTGTTCCTGTTGTTCCCGTTGTTGTTGCTGCTGCTCCTGTTGTTGTTGTTGTCTGTTGTCTGTTGTCTGTTGTCGTGGGTGTGTGTTAATACATTTTGTACAATGATTGTTGTTGGCTGTATTGTTGTTGTTCTCGTTGCTGGCATCGCCCACAGCTCAGCGTTTTCTGTGGTCCGAAAGAGTTTCCGCTCAGCGGCGTTCGCTGCGTCCCATCATGTCCTGCCTCCGGATTCTTAACTTGTAGACTGCAACGGGACGCTGTGGAAGGGGTGGTGCTCTCACTGGCTACTCCAGCAGGCACTTTGTCATTTGCAGCGGCGGCTGCCACAGCTATGTTGACTGCGGCTGTGTCAAGTTCATTCTTTACACGATTCGGATGCGCACCACACTGCACAAAATGCTTCCTGCTTGCACTCTCTCCCTTTCTCTCTCCAACACTCTTTCTCTCTCTCCCTCTTTCACACTCCTTTAGATTGTTGATTTTGTGCATTTTTGGCTTGGCTTAAAGCTGTGCATTGTTTGCATTGCCTCCAATTTGTAATTAGCACTCATTGTAAAGTTCGCTTTAAGTGTTTGGCAATGCAATTATCCTTGCATTGCAGTTCGTAGTTTCAGACTCGACTCAAGTAAACTATCGAAAGCAGAGGAGAGACTTCATATTCGATGTCAGACGGCTGACATCTAAAAGTTCATGTCTGCTAAACAAATATTTGTTTAACTTGTACGTGTAGTCAATACCTAGATACAATTTCACGGTGTGTTCGAATGTAGGGATGTGTGTTAGAATCTAATAATGTCTTTAAGAAGATTACAAAAGTTAAGATTTCCTATAAACAGAATCAGACAATTTGCAGATAGACAGCATGAGAGTTTAGATGCATTTCTGATTTAAATATTAAATATTGTACATAAATTCAGAATTTAAGGAAAAGTTGTCATTCAACTAGAATTATATTTAAGAAGAATGTACGACTCTCTGTGGAATTTTTATTAACCATAGCTTGAATTTATAGTCTTAGGTATTTCAGTTGATGGCAGACCACAATCAATTTGTGAAAAAATGTGATGTCCTTAAAAAAAAGAGAGAGAGAGAGAGAAAGATAGGGGATAGAGAGGCAGAGGCAGAAACAGAGAGATAGAGACATGTGAACAGGCGAGTGAACACGGGACTTGGAATCAGCTGCATTTCTTGGGCACAGTCGCATAAAACAAATGACCGAGTGCTCGGCCAACACACACACACACACATACACACACACACACACACACACAGTCTCACTCACTCACTTACGCTTACACAGATAAGCAACCACAAGCAGAAAGGGGATATATACATGTGTAAGCAGAAGTGACCACAAAAATTGTGGCATGTGGCTAAGTCAGCAGAATGCAGCAAATGCAAAACGAAAGTAAAAACCCAAAGAGCAACTTAACGAAAAATGGAAATGCATTTGCGTAAATAACACACACACAAAAATATGAGGTAGAAAATGCAGTACGCAAACACAGGACACAGAAGGGTGAGTGGCAAGCGTGCTCTGCTCTGTGAGTGGCAGCTTTCAGTTGTGCTTTTGCCATATATGCAAAGAACTTTATTGACTTTCTTTGGTACAATAACGTAACGTAAAATACAGGCAAAGTAGTATAAAAGCAGAATCTCGTATTATTTACACCTGCCAGAAACTGAAAAAAAAAAAACGAAAACGTTAAATGCGAAATGCGAAAGTGAAAAATGAGGGAACTACACATAAATATTGAGTGAATATCATTTGAGAAGCTTAAGTTACATCAATTTGAGCCGATAAACCAATGCCGATTGAAAGTTGTGCTCAGTATAAAAATAATCCTAAGTAATCCAAGCATTTTCGAACGCTGAGAAAAATATTTATTTAAGCCAAAATCACATAAGGCTTTAATCATTATTAACAGCTCACAATTGAAACTTCTGCATTTGACATATATTTTGTCTTAAGAGAAATTCCAGTTCTTTAACAAATTCAAGAAATGGTAAATTTAAATCGAAATATGTGGCATAAACCAATTGACGATAAGCTTTGGGCGCGAAACAGCAAAATAAATAATTTGAATCGCTTGACACTATCTAATAATTTCTTAAATTCTCATACATATTTGAATTGTATGCTTTAATTTAATTCTCTGCCATTTTCGTTGCTTGCATGCCTTAAATTCCCATATGCAAGACACGAAATGCCAAAACACACGCACTTAAGGAGGGAGCAGAATGTGCAACGAGGGAATAGTTGATAGTGGGTTGGTTGCAAAAGCTCAGCTGCAAAATTATGCTTGTAAGCTTACGAAATTACCATAAAATGCGTTGACCTTTGAAACTTAGCTAAGCAAGCCAAAGTTATCGGGAGAGAGGCAGCCAGCATGAAAGACAGCCTGGAAGAAAGCACTTGGGAAAATAAATCTGCTCTAAATATTAGGAAAAACCGGTAAAACCAGGAAAAAATTGGATGGTTCTTAAAATTAATTTATAAATACACCAAAAAAGAAACATGATTAAAAATACATTTGTTGAATATTTTATTTCTTTCTAGACTCGGTTTCCCTGCATTATTTCATTTGGAAGCTGTAGAAAATTCTACATTATTAATTTATTTGATAAACATGTTTGGAAACAGGTCCTTTGTGGCCAAATGCAGTTGCACACGAGTTGCATTCGAGTTTTTTTTCGAGTGTAGAGTGCTGGGTAAACTTTTGTTCGACTGTTGTCTGAAGCTTTGTTTTGATTTGTTTGCTGCTGCTGCTGCTGATGTTGCTGTAATAGTTTGTTGTTGTTGCATAGCTGTTGCATCCGCTCGTTCGCCCTAATCCTGACTTGTAACTCAGCTGTCATGTGTGTGTGTGTTGGTGTATTGGTGTGTGTGCGTGCAACGTCTTTGCCGTGTAATGGGTATAATGGCCCAAAACGAGGGGGTGTCAGTTTGCTGCTTGTTATGCAATGTCCTGTGCACTTCTGTGAATAACAAACACACACACACACACATACGCACACACATGTACTTATGGCTTGAGTGTAGAATGTGGCCATAAACAGCAGGTATCCTTCTCCTTTGCTTATAATTTGGCAGTGCAGGCTTCAAGGCGGCAACAGCAGCTTTCACTGCTCAGCGCTGTTGTTTTGGTTGCTTCTTGTTGATGTTGCTTTGTTTGCTCATTTAGCATAACTGTTAATTTGCACGAGTGTGTGCGTGTGTGATGGTGTGTGCGCGTGTGTTTTCCCTGCAGCAACAAAAGAAAAACTTTTACTGCGTTGCTCATTATTTTTGGACTGCTATAAATTTAAATTTATGTTCATGACGACGATATTTTGTGTGCCCGGTCATAAACCGAAAAATGTTTACAGTTTGCAGTGGCATAACTTTATATTTACCCCCCAATCCTCCCCCTCCGCCCTATCTCTCTCCCTCTCTCTCTTTCTCTCTCTCTCTCATATGTAGATGACCCGAAAATTCTCGCATCTGGTTATGGTTATTTATATAAACAAATAAATGTAAAAACTTAAACTGAAAAACAGGCATATTAAACTATGCAATGGATATTTGCCTTCAAAAGCTGAGCACACAAAACTGAAACACTAAAAGCATGTGTGTGTGTGTGCTCTTGTGTGTGTGTGTGTGTGTGTGTGTGTGTGTGTGTATGTAAGAGGCACACAACTATTGTGAACATTTCTGGAACATACCCAAGCATTGTATATAATTTTTTATTTTTTTTAGTTGCAATTACACATTTCTATACAATTTATTTTGTTTGCCTGCAGGTTCTGTGGTGCAATTTGCATTGAAATATTTGTGGTTGCAACATCTGTGGTTGTTTTGTTTCACATTCTGAGTGTGCCGCAAATGGAGGCAGTGAATACAATCCACACTTTTGTGGCTTACGACACATTTCTCAGCTATTCAATTTCTAGAGTTAAGTTTCGCTTTCAATTAATATGTTCAACTGGATAAATCAATTTTATTAAACATTATTTACAAGTTAATAAACATTTGAATTCCTTGTCTTAAGTATCGCCGTTGAGTTATAGTGTCTAGAAATTAGAAGGACAGCAATGAAGAGTTTCGATTAATACCAATTTTCTTACATGGTATATTTGTAGATCAAATGTAAATAAGAACTATACCAATTTTGTTATACTCTCAAAAATATTGTTATTTCTATTTAGAAAGCATATTTGTAGCAGTCGAAACTAACTTATATTAGTTTCTCACAGTCCGTTCACTTTACTTTATTCACAACGATTAATTTCTGCTTCTTCGTCTTCACATTGGTGATCACACAATTGATATCGATCGATAACGATACCAATGTTATGTCCATGTTATGTTACAGCCTTATTACTACGTCACTAGTAGCCTCTTGACTACATTGCAAGTGTACATATTTGTTCTATCTAACAAGCAAATTTATTATATTTTATTTTATTATGGATGCTAACAGAATGCAATATATTTCTTTGCTTACTTCAATAATAATAGTGAAGGGGCTTTCTATTTGTCGATACTTTTCCACCTGTTCGAGTTCACCAGCAAAAAATGAAAATAACATTTGCCAATTGCAATTCTTTCACATATGTATTAGCACTCCTTGTTGTCTCTGCTGAGATCTGGCGACCTATCGACCTACCTCAGTCGAAGTAACTTTCTCCCTGCATTCCTGTTGCTTCTGCGCTCCCATTTTCGTTTCCTTTTCCCAACCCCAGCTTTCAAGTGGCGCACTGAGACAATGGCAACGACCTACAAAAAAATATTTATGGCTCCCAGAGCCGCAAATATTAGCCGCACTCTCGCCCGGTCGACGCTCTCTGTATCTGTGGTGTGTCTATGTGTGTGTGTGTGTGTGTGTTGTGCCTTCATGCAAGCCATTATTTATACGCTGCTAATCTTCCACCATGTGACTACTGTGGCTGGTTGCCTTTTTGGCTGCTGCTGCTGCTCACAACTCCACACCACTCCACTCCGCTCCCATCCTTTTGTGGAGTTGCCTGCACTTTCACACTCGCTGTGAGCCCAGCACTGTGCTACACTTTATTGTTTATTGCGGTTGGCAAACAGTTCGCTCCCTGGCCGGCAGACTACTAGCTGGTTGCTGGTAACTGGTTCCCTGTCCTGACATTGCCGTTCTTGTTGCTGTTGTTGTTGGTGTTGTTGTTCTCGGCCCCAACTGCAGTTTGCTGCAGTGCGCCGGCTACCCGGAATGACCGCAAAATGCTAAGCGTATTTTCAGTTACAGTTTAAGTTTGCCGCATTTCAGCTAAAGTGCATTCAGTTCCACTATGTATACCCCTACCTAACCTAACCAACTTACCTACTACCTAGCAACTCTCTCTCCACTTGCTGCCTGAGCCCTACTGTGTCAATTATGGCAATTGCTTTGTACACTTGGCCACAAAATGTTGCCATTTGTGTACCTCCTCTTCTCTGTCTGCATAAGATATGTTTACACTGGCAATTTTAAGGTATGCGGGGCAGGGGAAGAACATCTTTTGTTTGTTTATGGCTAAGCGTAATTTGTAAGGACGAGCTGCCATCCTTTATAAATGGGGCGTGGTTGGGCAGAAAGAGCGTATAGCAAGCAGTACTCGATGAAATTTATGAGCAGCCAACACTTTGCCTGACAAATGGATGATTGTTGGCAATGTTGTATTCAAGCAGGGTGGTTATCAAGTGATAATCAGTTCAATTGCCGACCAATGATAATTATTTCTTCCTCTATATGTATCTAGACGAACACTCTTATAATAAAAAATGCTCAAATTGAAAGGGAAACACTTATTTAATAGAATTAAATAAATAAGCTGACCGAATATTTAACGAATTATTTCAAATGTGGACAATCAGCTTAGTTAAAAATAACGATTTTATACAAATGAAATCTGTTTCATTTCCTATTGCTATTTGCTTTGTTGTGGTTATACTTAAATACTTAAATAGAAATGTCGACTTTTAACAAGTCGTTTGACACAGAATTTCATTTAACATACCATGCTGTAAAAATAACATTTCTTATGCCTTTATTTATAAGTCCCGTCACACTTGAGGGCCACTTTTCAAATATAATTCACCATCATCTGCCAACACTCGACATGCCATTTATAGTCCTTTCCCTACTCCCACCCACTGTCCCCCTTCATAACGAACAAATGCTATGCACATAAAAAATGTTCTACAAATTTCAACACCTGCTGACTGTTGGCAAATAAAAAGGGTTCAAATTCATTGTGGTTGTTATTTTGTTGGGTATACTGGAAAGCCGGAAAATAGAAATATATTTTGTATATATATATATTTATATATTTACATTAAGTTGTTACAAATTACGAAATGAAGTATGTGAAATGTGATTTGGAATTGAGAAATGCGCTTTGAGAGTGAGATATACAAATAACCTTTGGAATTGGAGTGAAAATCACGCACAGATATGAATATGAATGCCAGAAGGTCAAAAAACAATTCGACTAAAGAGCCAGCAACTGCAGAGGCCAAAGCCAAGAAGTGAGAAGGGATAAGGAGCAAGTAGCAAGGAGCAAATACCAAACAGAAAATGAAACATAGGACAACAAACAATGAAAGGCTGCGACCGGTTGGCAACCGATGACAAGCAGCAGCGAAACCAGACCCAGCCAGGACGCAGACGAAGAACAGCAGGAGAACAGAGCTGGCTGAAGTGCTGCCAAGTACAGGAACAGGAACAGCACCAGGATGAGAAGGAGGAAGACGAAGAGGATGAGGACAAGGACGAGAACGAGGACCACTACCACGAGCAGGACCTGTCGCAGTAGCTGACCGGAGAGGCGAGAGCCTTTTCACAGTCTGCACTCTGCGCTGCACTTGACTGAAATGAATTGCTGATGCCCCTCGCTCCTCACTGCTCACTTCTCACTCCTCCTCTGGCTCCTGCTTCTCCTGCTCCTAGACTATGGGCCTGTTAACGATTACGTGATGAATTTGCATTGCAATGACAGAGGAGAGCAGCGTGCGCACCTATTTCTCACCACTTGCACCCAATTGCAGAAACAATATGCCAGACTGGGCTCACCAGCAATCGAATAAGGCAGAGCGCGCGGGAAGAGGAAGAGGTTGGCAAAGGGGCAAGCGTCAACGTCAGCTCTGCTGCTGCTGCTGCTGCTGCTTTTGCTGCTGCGTGCAAAATAATTTAACGCCAATTTTACGTTGAACGTCTAGAAGCGCCAAGAGCAAAGACTCCTTGGTTAGCATATTGTTTTTTTTTTATACCCTGTGCTGTAGAACATTGTAAAGTTATTCCACGAGCTACTGTTGTTACAGTGAGTAACAGAATAATGATGTTAAATCTTAGCAAGATTACAAATCAGATCGAGCAATCAAGAAAATAAAGTCTCTAACTCTTAATAAGATTATAAAAACCAAAAACAATTTGCATATCACAATTCCAATTTGTAGACCAGTTTATTCGTTCATTATAAATTAATCTTATAAATTAAATTATATCAAATTAAAAGAGAGTCATTGAATTATAAAATGCCATTTAAAGAAAAATAAAATAAAATATATAAAGGACATTTATTTGGTCAAACTACTTAAAATACAACTGATAATGAATGATCAGCTGGTAATTTGTCAATTTATCGCTACTTAACATAACTCGTCAAATGTTATTCACTTATGTATACACTAAATTGTAATTTTGGTAAATATCGATAGTTTTTTCTATCGAAGAGTCCGAGTTGGAGATTCTAGCAAGCTAGGCGTGCGCTTTTGTTTCGGTCATATAAAAAGTTGATAAATTAAATAGTTTAATCACCGCCCAGATCTGAAGTTTCATGTTTGCATAAAAAACGCTTTATAAATCGAACAATATTCATTGATTCAATTTTCTTAGTTGTATATTTGCGTTCCTTAAATCGCTTTTCCGTAGAAAATGTAATTTTAATAATAGTATTAAACAATAATTTGGTTGATGAATGACTAGATACATTCTTGCTAAATAATATCCCATGTGGTTATTGGGTATCTAATAGTCCAACTGCATCTTGTTTTTCTATTTGTCTTTTCTTTTATTTTTATTTATGAATTGGTGGAGGGGTTTTATATAGAAGTTCAGACTGCGCCAATGTTGCCAGTGTTGGCGTGAAAATTATTTTATAAAACAAATCAACCAGTTGTTGTTGCTGATACTGGTTGGTGGAAATGGAAATGTAGCAGGAATAACAGTAGTTCGCCCATCGCCCATCAACGCGCATGTTGGCAATCAAATTGCCAGCAATTACAGCTGGCAAATTGCAATAAAAAAATGAAATAAAATGCAAGCAAAGAGGCAGTCAAATGACGCCGACTCCACTTTAAGTGCGTGCCTAGGCAAAGTTGAAGGTTTGTTTGCCTATCTAAAGGGTGTGGGTCATAAAAAATTCTAATTGGATGGCGCCAAGGTGTTAAAGTGAGGACTGCTAGCAACGTATTGTGTGAGGATTGTATTACAACCTTTAATGAAGTGCAAGCGAGGTAGTTCCTTGCTTTATATGCGCAATGAAAATGTTAACTAGCAAATTGCAGCTGTATCCATAAATACTACATACATCTTAAATACCTTTGCTTACGTCTCTAAAAATTGGAGGTGTTATGCCTTGTATATTTTGACTGTGATTGCTGAAGTTTAACTCGCAAAATAATTTCATAATTCATTTGAATAAATATATAAATCAGGGTATTTGGCAATTCGTAATGAATTATAAACAAGAATTAAGTACAAAATGCTTAAAAATAGATAGCGTTTTATGAACCTTATCTATTATAATAAATTCCATTTATATTCGCAATAGAAAATGAATAAATACTTTTTGTATAATCTACAGCGATTAAGGAATGTTAATCTTATTTTCCCTCATTTAATAATAATAACAATAATAATAATAATAGTGGGTATATTTTGTTGCAGTCAAAACAAAAATATCTTTCTTTCTAAAACACATCTGCTCACTTTGCTATATTCACAAAGTTCTCCTCTTCTTCTTCTTCAAGTTGGTGATCACACTATCGATTATATCGATGTTGATCGATATAAATATCAATGTTAAGTACATAGTTGCTTTTTAAGTTACATTTGTTATGTTACAGTCTTAGAATTACATTCTTAATAGAAATTGTTTCATTAGATTGGTTGTCTAATTTAATTTTGATTGAAGGCGGACAGCAAATAACAATTAAGGAATGAAGCATATCAATTTCTGCAGCCAAAATGTGACAAAAAAAAGATACTTGACTCACTGCTTAATTAATTAACAAATCAGATGAAATAGCTGCATTGATTTGTGCGCTTTTTGATTAATCAGCCACTAAACGAAGCTCAGCTCAAAATCCACTAAACACTGGAAAATAACAACAGGAAGTGCCTGATATTCATTTTGTATTTATTTGTCTATGAGTGTGTAAAGGCAAAGCAAACAAACTCTGGTTGGGCAGCCAAAAGAAATCACTGTTCAATTAATGCTAATCATGTCAACGAAGCTGTTGCAGCCATAGTAGAGAAGGGCCGAAGGCAAGAACAACTGCCTGTTAAATCAAGTAAATAACGGACTAAGAGCGGCCAAACAATTAATTGATGGAATTTGCCAACTCTGCAGCCAGAAGACGATTCGAAAACAAAACAAAGCAAGAAAAAAAAAAAATATATATATATACAAGCAGAGGTGCGACAGACAGTTAAGGGCCAAAGGGATCAAGGGATGGAAAATGTGGATGACGGGGCAAGGGCAAGGGGAAGGGAAGCAGCAGCAGAAACTGTCCTGATTGCAATGACTATAAAACAATGGCAATGCAAATGTAGCACAGTGTACATTGTGCATTTCAGCGCTAATTCAATTATCGCTTATTGACATCAATTTGCAACACGGGACCCAGGGGGATGGTGGGTTGTTCACAATGGAAAGAGTTTGCTAAAGCCATACCGGACATCGGCGCTACAAAATATGCGCCATAGCAATGGGGACAATTCACCCAAACCCAAACCCCAACCCCAATCACAACCCACCCCTGCCGGTGAGCTGAAGTGCAATTGACACTTTTTGTGATTTAGTAGAGAGAACATTTCAGATTACTAAATACACCACAACAACAACAACAACAACAATGCCAACGGGTATCTCTCGGAATGACAATTGCTAATGCTAACTGTGAAATGGAAAACTGTTGGCAGCAGGTGCACTCATACCATGCATGTGTGTATGTGTGTGTGCGCGTGTGTGTATATATATATATCCACATGCATCCATGCCAAAGTTGGCGTAAATAATTCAAAAGTGCTCGACTGAAGTCGCCGAGTGGCTTTTCGTACTGTAGGTCTATTGGGGGTGTATTGACTAGTGCTTAGTTCTAATTGCATTAGCCATGATTTATTTGTTACGCACTCATCGCATTTGTAATTCGAAAACAGAAATTGAATATTGTGCTACAGCTTAAATTGTGTCCAAAGGCAGATGATTTTAAGTCCTTCAATCAATAAATAAAAGTAACTTTATAAGCAATTCTATATATTATAATGTCCAATAATCACTAAATAAACTGCTCAAACTGCGTCTATCAAAACGCATAATTTTAAAATTATTTTTGATTGACAAGACAATGTTCTATCAAGCATCAGCCTATTTATCATCAATTAAACCTTTTCCAAAATATATATTAACATTTCTTCGTCAATCAAGACATTTTAATATTTAAAAATGGATTTTTTATTACAATTGAAGAATGTTAGAGAATGAATGGTTTAACTCAACCAACTAAAATGGACTATTGTCACCAAAGCACATGCATTGTCGCTCAATCAAAATGTATGTACAAATATGATGGTCCTGTGACTGCTAACCTCAATTCAATTCCCGTAAGCAACTGCCAGTCCTCTCCTCACAAGGCAAACACTCGGACCTGTTCAGCTGCCAAGTTCAGAGGCAGCAAGGTCGTCGGCTTGGGTTGAGCTAACCAACCCGTCAATCAGTCAGTCACTCAGTCAGTCAGTGAGTCAGTCAGCGCGTCAGACAGTTGCTCTGGCAGTCACTCATTTGCTCAGCTTGGGCTCTATCGCGTGTGTCGCGCCTACCTGCTACCCACATTCATCGACATCCATCGAGAGCGAGAGAGAGAGAGAGAGAGAGAGAGAGAGAGAGAGAGAGAGAGTGTGTGAAGGAGACTTATTTTGGTCCTGCAGTGCAAATGGGTAACGAGTCATTTTGGCATGCCTTCACCTTGGCGGCTTCAGGCCAACGCAAACAAAGCTGACGTGCAACGGCAATGTGGTCGAGTTTAAGGAAAGGCAACGCAAGGGGCAGGATAACCGCTGCTAACGGTAACGGTGAGGAGGGAGCAACCGGAACGAGTCCTGATTGCGATACATGTGCGCGGTTTTTCAAACTGACAGATTTTTATATGTCTTTCGGTTGGCGTTGTAATTTTTTTTTCATCCTTTGGTGCAACTGTCGAAATTTCATTTGAACTCAGTTGCACAGAGCAGAGGTAAATTTGCGAGTACACGGTGCAAAAGCGGAGCACCTTTGATTGAGAACTTCTGTAAATGAAATTGACAATAAGAAAGATGGACTACATGCAAGACATGAACGAAATGTGAGAGACATGCGAAAATTAAGGATATTACGCCTTGTAAACTAAGAATATTCAAGTTATTAAATGTTATAATTATAAAAAGCAAACATAAATGAATTGCACAATTTTCTTAGTTCAATAAGTCGTAAATTATAAAAAAGCCTTGTAGTGGCAACAAATCAATCAAATCAACTAATCATCGATTAATCTCGATCATTTTAACACACTTAATCAAAGCTCAAATTTGGTTGCTTATCAATCACAGTCAAACAATCTTAATAATTTATGGCACAATAATTCATTCCATAAATAATTCTAAGTCAACGATCTGCAATCAGAGCAGTCAATCATTCATCTATCAATCACATGCTGATTTCTTATAGTGCAGTTGTTGCAGTTGCTTTTTTCAGTTTTGCTCGAAATTTCTTGTTCGCTTTTTCGGGTGATTTTGTGGGTTACGCCTCGCTTGGCTACGTTACGGCAATCGCAGCGTTTTATGCTCTCCGCAAGCCCCCCTTGCCCTCTCACCAACCCCCTTACCCTCTTTATCTCCCGCACCCTGTCAGTCATACCCTACATCGGTCTGTCGTTCCTTTGGCTTGTTTGTTTGCTTGTTGCTACAAAATTTGAATGCAAATATGCTTTGAGTGTGTTAGTGTTGCGCTCTCCCCTTCCCCCTGTCTTTCTGCCTCTCTCTCCCTCATCACCAGTGTATATGCGTGTGTGTGTGTGTGTGTGTGTGAGTGTGCGTTGGGCAATGCGTTTATCCTTTTGGGGCAGACACAAAACGTTTGCAGCTCAGTGGAATTTGTGTCGATTTTACTTTGTTTATGTCTGGGCGAGGAATATAAATGAAATTCATTTATTTGCCTTTTTTACTCATTGCACTCGTTACCTACTCGCAACAGAGAAGGAGGGGGGATAGATGAAAAGGAGCAGGAGCAGGAGCAGGAGCAGGATCTAGGAGCTAGGAGCTCCCATAGAGACGAATTAACGTCATTGGAGCGGCAAATAAGAAAATTTCACTGCCATTGCAGGGGGCGTTAGTCCACAACAAGACCCAACAAACACTTGACCCTCATGGCAAATGCATCAGATGTCAAATGCAGCCAACAGCCAGCAGCCACTTAAAGGAATGCCACCAATACCAAAGTAAATTGGGTTTTCCACTTGAGCTTTCATAGCTGCCTGCTGCGTGGACTTATTGCATGTATAAAAGAGGAATCTCTTTTTGCGAGAGATCAACAAGGGCATGAGGAACTCATGAAATGGCTGATTGGCAACAAAGTCATAAAATCGAAAAGACAAAAAAAAAAGAAACACAGAGATAACGCTAATTTTATCCACTTTGTGGCATGGTTTTAAAACCCTTGAAGCTTAATTAATTAATATGCCAAAAAGTTTCAAGTAATTTTAAATGCAAAGTAATCAAATTTATTGTTGTCTTCTTAATGTATATTGGACTGGTCGTTTTGAGCGCTCGAAGCCGCATTTGCAAATTAAATAATAAATAAATAACGTCTTTAAATAACAATCAATTAAATATAATGAACACAGAAATGCTGCGTCAATCATATTTTATTTGACAATTAGCCATAAGCAAGTCGATTGATGTAAAAAGTAATCGTGGAAATAATTGATGTACTTAGATATTGACATCATAACAAATTCTCCAAAACCCCAAAATTTGGCCATTTGCAATACTCATATTTGCAAATAATATGACTTCAAAGCCACGCCTAATTTATACACCATCAGAACGCTACATATTTAATTGTAAGATTATACTATACCCTTAAAAATAACTGACTGCTTGAAAAAAATTGCCATCAGCTGAAAGGATGGAAATGTCCCTTGAGAGATGATTCGACTGCGGACCTGACATGGTGCTCATGTCAACAGTGGTTCAATGACAATTCGGGCGGTTGTCTGGCAGCGCCACATGTCACTGAGTAATGCCAGTTATGTAAAATATATGTCGATGATTTATCAACGCGCACAACACACACACACACACAGAAAGATGACATCACAAAAATTACGTACACGTCGAGTACTGCAATTGAAATACGAGCAAAAATATAAATTGAATTCCATTTTGAAAAAAAAAATAAAAATAATAATAATCAGAGCCACCCACTTGACGAAGACCTTTTCTCCTCAGAGCTGAGAAAGTTTTTGCTTTGCTTTGGGTTTGTTTGTGATTTTTAATCAGATGCAAATGAGCGCAACTTGAAGACTTCTTTTTTAATGATTGTTATTTGTTTGGCAAAAGTTGTTCTAAAATTATTGAAAATTGAATTTCGTGTAATGCGTTTTGTTTTCTCCCACTTTGACATAGATGAAATATATACGAGTACCGTAAATTAGTCAGGCAAATAATTTGCAGACACAAACATTCTGATTGAGAGAGGTGTTTAAATATTTGTTCAAAGCTGTGAAATAAATTGATTTTAGGCAGCTGACTTGTGTTGAGTGAAAACTGCTTGGCATATGCCTTAAAATGAGTTTTATTTTGTAATCAGAGTCGTCTTTAATTAATAATTTTGGCTTGCAGCCATTTATATTGGGTTTCTATATTTATGTTGTCTTTTCATTAATTAACTTCGTTAGGCAAGCGATACACGAATTTAAAATGACTTATTTTTAGTCAATCGCAGTAATATTTAATTAACTGGCTACATTTCAAACGCGTTTGCTTAACTGGCGTATGTAGTGGGTCAAAGTAGATGCTCAGCGTCGCCATTGTCAATTAGTTTGACATTTTAATGCAAATAAATTGTTTGGGCTAAAACGTGCCCGCCGGCAGCCAAATGAACTTCAAGCTGGCCATAATGGAGTTAACGATGCGATACGACGTGAGCACGCATTAATTGGGCTAATTAAATGGGATCGCGCTGCTGACTTACTGGCTTTAAGTTTAAAGCGCCTGCAGCTGCAGCTGTTGCCCAATTGCGAGCCAAGAACTTACATCAACCAAATGGGCGATGACAAAGTGAAAGTGTGCAGCAGCAGGCAGCACAAAAATGCCATCAGCTTGACGCTGAAATATCTCAAAAATGTGCATAAGTCAGCCAACTGATGGCTTTTCTTACCCTGCACATATTTTTGTATTTAATATGCTCTCTCAATTTTATATAGTTTTTTTTTGAGTATTATGTTGCACTTGATTGCTTTTGCGTTATATATAAATATTTTTTTATTTATTTTTGTTCAGCAATGAATGTATTTTTTTACACCTCTAATTTAATTTGTGTCTGCAGGGTATGTTCAAGTCTAGCATTCGTTACTCTGCTCCAACATTCCGACTTGTTTGCATTGTCTACGTTGCAAGAGATGAAAAATGTATATAGATATTAATGCTCAGCGAGCAGGAGCTGCTGCATTTGGGACATGGCCTTTAAGAAATTGCAAGCATGGCCCGCTGGACAGCGATTTATTGAGACAGCTCCTTTGGGTTTTTTCTTTCCATTTTGCAGCTACTCTGGGAGCCAGCTGAAATGATGTGTTGCTGCTGCTTTTGAGACCAAAAATTGTTTGTCCTTGTTAGAGTTTATTGAATTGAAAATGCATTTCGATCACAAATGGAGCAAGGAATCGATTTGAAATAGGATGGAAAGTATAATAATACTGATGCGATCAATATTTTTCATAATGGACGCCAGGTAACAAATGGCAACGTATTAAGAAATATGCCACACATATTAAAGCCAAGCTTCAAATCCGCTTACCAGTTTGCCTGTGTAATAAGCAATAAGCCACAAAGTCTCGACTATCATTATACATTTCATAAATTATTATAATCTAGTCCTGATGCGTATAAAATATTATTTTATTTATATAAATTTAGTGTTCGATTTATTTCTTTTGTTCACAATACACATCCCATTTGAATCCATCATTTCATTCATGTATCTTTCATATTGGCGTCCAATTTGAACACAGATTAGCAAATTGATTGCATTTAATTAAATGTTCAAAGGAATTCCATTAATTTTGATAAATAATTCCGCCTTTTATTTTATTCGATTCCGCCAGGAAATTTATAAATTATTTTGTATGGGCTGTGTGTTAAATTTGTTGTTGTTTTGTTTTTAAGCTTCCCTGCCATTAAAATGTTGTCATTACAAGTACATTTTAAAAGTGACATTTGCTTACGATCAGAGAGGACATGGAGGAGGATATGGAGGACATGCATGGGTCTGCATGGCCATATCATTTGAGTCCTTTTCAATTATATGTCGCACTAATTACACGCTTTAAGCCGCCGGCGGGCTGAGTCCGTAATTAAATTCAAGCGTCAGCCAGAGGACATCGAGGATGGCGGCCGTGCCAGCCAGGACAACATTGTAAATTTCTATTAAGCGCAAATTCCCTAAGCTGATTTTGATGTCTGGCTGTCAGTCAAGCGTCGAGCAACTGTACGACAACAAGGCTAACAACAACAACAACAAACCGCAGGCATGGCAACCAAAAATAAAAGAAATTGAAGACAAGATATGACACAGGGACTGGTAAAGGGGTGTGTAGATGCAGGGGGCGCTGGAGCTAAGGGGGAAGAGGCTGTGCGTGTGTGTTGCAGAGAGACGAACATATAAAATTTGTAAAATGCTTAACAAAAATCCAGCAGAATTTTTCGGGCCAAGCTTTTAATGCGCGCAAAAAGGATTATGTCACACACACATGCACACACAGCCGATGACAGTCGATGGGGTGTGGAAGAGTTGGGCAGGGGGTGGTCTGCTCTCTGGAGAACCTCAACACATGTACACATCTTGTATGCAAATGCCGCTCGCCAAGAGATGTAGGCGTTCCTCGCAGCGCGAGAAGCATACGATTTACATACATTTAAATTTGCATGCCAGGACATGCCAAAGGAGCAGCAGCTGGAGAAGGGGAGCACGTGCAGGAGCAGCAGCAGGAGCAGGTTTAGGGTGAGGGAGTAGCAGGAGCAGCAGCAGCCCGCACGTATTCCAATTTACACGCGCGTTCGACAGGCGACAAACATCATTAAGCGGTAAACAGTCGACGCCCGGCGCAATCCTTACTCCCCGCCCCCTATATCCCTATATAACTCACGCGTTTCTAGCAACAAAAAGAATCAGTTTTCCATGTCCTGCAATGAGGATATTTGTCGATTTGTGGGCCGCATATAAAAACGGGAAAAAAGTGAAAATATAACACAAAAATCGCAAAAGCACAAATTGATTTGCGTATTTGCTGGAAATTGAAAGGTGCGAGTGCCTGCTGGGGTTGCGAGTTTACAAGCGGGGGGTGTTCGTGGGGTGGTGGTTCTCATCAACTGCAATTGACAGCAGGCAAGCAGCGCACGTGGCTACACAACATACACACAACCTCAACTCGCTGAGTTTTGCTTAAACAAGCAAACACACTTCGCTTGCTGTTTCACCCATATGCAACCCACTCAACGCACCGCCAAGCAAACCACCCAGCCATAGTCAACGTTTCGTGGCTTAAGTGGCTGCCACTTTCCATTTCATTTCTTTTTGCAAATTGATGTGATGTGCACATGATATGACAGCTTTCTGTGTGTGTGTGTGCGTGTGTGTTTGTGTGTGTGACTGTGTAATAAGAGCTGAGCGCGCGCCCTGCTAAGTATGCTATGTTTTTTCTTTTGTTGTGTTGATGCGATTGTGATTGTGGCAGGGCAGACAACTGTGTGGCATCGTCTGCTCCTGTTGCGTTAGCTACTAATTAGATTTTATGTAAATGGCAATAATGGATATTTAAATTAGCTAAAAATGCGGTTTTCTTTTCTTGGCTTGCTGCTGCTCTTAGCTGTTTAAATTAGATTTCTCTCACCCAACACTTCTTGGTTTGCTTGCCTTCCTTATGGGTTAACAAGTGTTAACCATTTATTTTGATGTGCTCAACACAACAAACTGATTTGCTGCTTGAGTAACTCTTTAAGCCGTTTTTATTATTTTGCATTTTGTTTCGTGATATATTATGAACTGGATATAAGAATTTTTGTTTAAGTTTTCCCTTCACGTGGCCATTATTACAGCTGTGTTTTCCCTTGCAAGTTCCCATGCTGAACAACTAACACCATCAAGCACTCGAGACCCTATCGGTACTGCCAGTATTATAATTAGGCCATTAAATGGTGTCGCTGCTGGAACAAAAGCCGGCTCATTATAACACTTTTCGCTGACCGAAGCTGGCGCGCTTCCGCGACTCCGAGTGTTCCGCGCACCAATCCAAAATTGTTATCCTGGCTGCCACACCCCCTCACCCCCCTCCCCATCTCCATCTCCACCCCTTTAAGCTCGACAACAATTTGAACTTCTGCTTTTGTCTTAGAGTTTTTTTTTATGCTTTTGTTTCTGTTTTCGACTGTCTTTCAACTTCAAAAAACAATACAACATTTGCAGCATGTTTTCATTTTCTTAACCGTCCCCGAAAAACACCTGACTCACTTCCTGCTCCTCCCACGCACCTTGGGCACATGCTTGGACTTCTTTTGTCAGCATTTTTATCGGCCGGCGGGCATTTAATTCCCTTTTCGCCGAAAGTTTCCCCTTTGCTCTTGTCAACGGAAGGCACTCCGAAAAGGAAAACCGTCTGCTTGAACCCACGGGAACGGGATGCCGTCTATGTCCGGAATGCTCGACTACATCAAACGGGACCAACTAGCCACGTTGGTGAGGACGATGACGATGACGATGACGATGATGATGAGCACGATGACGGGTAAAATGGCGAGGACATGTTGTCAACCATTCAAGCAACCAATTTTGAGTGGCCCGCGGCTTTCGCTTCATCTCTCTCACTCTCACTCTCTGCCTAGCTTTCTTTCTTTGTTTTTCCCTCTCTCTCTCTCTCTCTCTCTCTCTCTCTCTTTCCCTCTTGATTCGTTACATCCTTTGTCTAGCTGGCTGACTAGCATCATTTGTAATTACTTCTATTCTATATTCAATTTTCAATTAATGTGCACGTTTTTCCCTTAACAGTGTTCAAATTCAAAATGGGAATCATACGCTTGAACAATGAGGGAAAAAATAATCTATTTATTGCAGTGTAAATTACAGCATCGGCTTTAAACAACCTCATTTGACAAAGCTAACAAGTCTCAATTGCTTTTTAATTTGTATACAAAGAAACAAAGTGAAATATTTAGAGCAAATTTTTGACTAACAACAGAAAATAGATGATTTTCCAATAATTCTTATTTCATTTTTAAGAAATGCGCGGATGTGTGGTAAAACAGAGGGTATCTCAAAGTGCAGCATTCAAATAGTATATTATTTAACGTTTTACTTTTATTTCAGTTTTCCTATTATTTTTGTTTTTTTTTCCCCCAATTTCTTTGCCTATTACCTTTCGCGTTACTTTTGTTTTGTTCAAACTTTATACTACATAAAACTTTATCCGCCATACAGTAAGACTAACAGTAAGACTAACAAAAACAACAACAACAACAAGTTTTTATTAAATTTTGTGCTCGCCACGAAATCTTTTGCTCATTTCCTGGCTCATCCATAGTACTCAAACTCCACGTTCAGTTCCGCCATTTCCCTCCCCATATCCTGAGCAACAACAAATATCCCTCAAGTTATGATGCTTAATTATATCAGACTCAACTGTTATAGTCCCCACATCGACTTTACCTCACCTCCTCCCCCTTCTTCGGCATATTCCTCCCTCTTACTTGCTTGTGGCGCACGTGCGTTTTAAGTTACCAGAAGCGCTCTTTCTGATTTATGTTGGCCAGCATCTTCTTCTCTTCCCTTCGCTTCCCTTCGCTTCCCTTCCGCCTACCGCGCACACACCCCTCGCATACAGACAAACATGAGGATTCGCGTTCCGTGGGTGCATATAATGAGCTCTTCGCTTCTCTTCTCTCCGCCCATCTCTGCTCGTAGCCCACGCACAGTTTTCATTTCTTTAACGTATTTTTTAATGTACTCAACTGAAAACTAACCGGCGGCTTGGATTTGGTTAGCTTATGGTCAGGACTCAGCCATTCCCACAGTTACCAGCACTCAAAAGAACATGGTCTCCCAATTTGCCCATCGGCGTCGGCTTTGGCAGCATTAAACTTGTTTATTTTGGCAAAGATAGAGAGAAAGAGAGAGAGAGAGAGAGAGAGAGAGATACATTTTCCAAAAGAATATTGCTTAAGTACAATTCGCATTCGCATTTTGTTTGCTTTTATTTTTATTTTTCTTTCCTCAGCCAGAACATAAATCTTTCATGTACTCTAGCTTGACTGTGGCTAACGTCTTTGTCCCCCCAGGCCAGATATATGTATGTGTTTGTGTGTGTGTGTATGTATGTATGTGTGCACTCGCAGTGTGCAAAGAAAGAGCATCTCATAAATTTTGAATCTATTTATGCTAGTTTTCATTTGATTACAAATGACCCTGGGTCAAGTGACATAAGGTCACTTGAAAGTCGCCTCAAATTTGAAATTGAATTATTGTTTTATATTCGCACTTAGAAGTTCAATATGCTTAATAAATTATTTTCCTATCTTTGTTTTCTTTGCAGGTAAGCTGATGTAAAATGATTTCATCGCCAGCGAAACTATATTGCAAGGTATCATCATATATCGTAAATAGGTATGTCACCAAAATAACTCCTATTCAACTTCGTATCTTGACTCATTATTTGAATGAAGAAGAAGAGTTGGCAATGCAACTATGTAACTGCGTGATGTGGCATGCAGCTGTTGTCTGTGATCAGCGTGTTTTTCTTCTTGTACTTCATCTCATTTGGCTACGTGAGTTGCTGCGCCAGCCATGAAACAAACTTTCTATCCAGGGAAAAATCGGTACATGGAAACTTAAAACCAACAAAGCTGCTTGTGGCCGCAACGTCAATTTCATCCGTTTTTCCAGGAAACTCATAAAAACAACAAGCGTTCGTTGGTCGTTTCCAGCACCCTTTCGCAGAAAAAAAAGTTTTCGTCTACCCTGTGTTGTGGGGCCTCTGCATAATTTTAACAATTAGAGCACACAAATGTGCAATTTGAACAATTACTCCAACTTCCAAATGGCATAAGGAGCATACTTCACGCTCCCACCACAATTGTCCCTCGCCTCCTTTCAGACCGCAATAAACTTTAATCCTTTTTAAATTTAAATAAGGCAACCAAGCAACCCTCTTTTCTTTCCAGAAGAGCAACACATGAATTTATTCATTAACCGCAGCAAAATTAACATAATGCTGCCAAACACAGCTCGACAAGAATAAATAAAAAAAATTTAATATTTAAATGCTTGACAAAAATCATCGAAAAATTAACATAGGCAAACACTTGTGTATAGTTGTAATTTAAAGTTTGGAGAGGCACATTACATTATTTTCATTTTTAATTAAATAAAAAACCGACGACAAAGAGGGAATTTGTTGCAGTTGCTGTTACTGTTGCTGTTACTGTTGCCGTTGCCATTTCTCTCTTTTCGAGTTATTTTTCCGAGCCGGACGCTCTGCATCCGTTGCAATGTGTAACTCGGGATAAATACAATATAGAAAACAGAAAAAATAATATGAAAAGGTCGCCAAAGAGTTGGCTAAGGAAACCACCGAACAACAACAACAGCACCAGCAACAACAAGAGTTACTTCAACTCGACTCCATTGAACGTGAACCGACATTAGGGATTAAAAGCGCAGTATTTTTTCCGGCTCTGTTGGCCCGCAACACACCACAATTCCCCCATTTTTTTTCCCACTTTGTATGCCCTTACTTAAGAGTTTTATAACTCTGTTACAGACTGTGGAACGCAAAGAGAAGCTTCCTGAGAGTATATTAGATTTCAGATTGATAGAAGATTTAACTTTATTTTTTACTTGAAATTTTGAAGAATGCTTTCTTTGAGATTGTTTTATTGATTTATATTATATTGAAATTCTAATTTTATGATTATCCGTTCAATAAATTCATAAAAATTCTTGAATTAAGATTTCCAATTCGTTGTTTTTAAATTATATTATTTTTTCTTTTATTAGTTTTTCTTTTAGCACTCAGACTATACAATTTTAAAGTATTCTCAGCCTAATCTGAAGGGTATCCAAAGTTTACCTCTCCACGGATATTTTTTATACTCCCTTTTTTGTTTTTAGCTGCAGATTCCCGCCAGCTGGTAACCGGCAACTGGCAACAACAATTTCATTTTCCATTCATTCGGTGCTCGACTGCAAGTAACGTGAAGTTGCAGCTAAAAACATTTGCCGGATTCATTAGTGATTTTTCCTTTTCATTGTTGTTGCTCTGGGATTGCTGCAGGATGTGTCAGGCAGGCATTGCTATTTGTTTTATTATTTATTTGTATTTGTATTTGCACTGTTGTTGCTCTGTTTTTTGTTGTTGCTTTTTTTGTGTTCACTGGCTGCAACGCGTGTATTTGTTTGCTCATTACACACGTCATCATGTCAACCGCCAGTGGCCATGTCCTTCTCCTCCTCTTGCCCGCTCTATTCCCTCTTTGTCTCTCTATGATGTCATACTGTTCTGGTTAGTTGGGGAGATGGGCTGACGACTGAACCATTGCAATGCGATGGAACAATTGGTTTAGATTGAAGAGTAACGAATCGTTGGGAAGGCAGGGCGGTGGAAGGGAGATGGGGACGGGAAGGGGGGTGCCAAAGACAACAAGGTGGCATGGAACGAATGGATGGCATATGCAACAAAGGATTACATGACATGCTAGCTGGGGAAGTGTCCTGTTTTGTATTTGTTTTTTATTTACATAGTATTATCTAAGAATGGCATTCACAAGTTATTTGGTCCGACTTTGATTACATGTTTTTATTTTGAAAAGCACCATGAATAAATATTTTATCGAAAGTCCAATTAAGTTATAAACCTCAATAACAATTAATTAACGAAAGAGAACTACAATGAATATTAAATACTCACCAAAATCAAGTTAGCATTGGACCACCTTATAATGATTTGATGATCCTTAGAAAGACAAAGTTTTGGAGACGAGCGCAGGCTGACTAAAGCTGATTGATACAAGCGGAGTGTCCATTAAGTCAAAGCTTTAAATGACTTCAAATGTTTTTTTCGAAAACAGGATCTTAATTTTGAGCCAGTCAGCTGTCATAAAACTCCAATAAAATTACAGACTTTCGTTTGGGCAGCATAACCCAATTCTTTTAGTAACATAATATTTTCTTTCTTTGGCCTTGTCTCAAACTTTCCTCATCCTCATTCGCAGAGCAACAATTATTAGCCAGAAATGAATTTTGGCTCGTTGCGGCAAGATTCTCGTTTTACGAAATTTCTCAAGGAGTATTTGGTAAGCCATTCGCGAAATACATGCGCACCTAAACTCGTTAAGAGTCGCACACACACACACACATATATATATATATATATATAAGTTCACAGCCAGTAGCTGTGATGTGTGTGCAGGAAGAGAAAGACATGGAAACGGAAATCCAGCTTTTTAGCAAATTCGTACACTTCATTACGGAGGGAGGCAAACCCCCGAAAAGGAAACAAAACGAGGCTGGCTGCTAGAAATGAAAAGCTTTCAAATGAAACGAATGAAAATCGCATTGGAATTCAGACACAGACCCAAAATACACGGAGAGAAAATAAATAGAGAGAGAGAGAGAGATAGAGAGAAATAGAAACAGAGAGTGAGAGAGAACTAGGAGCACAGTAAAAGTCTTGTGCAACTCATGGAAAATGTAAATAAAATTCCATTGCAAAGCATTTTGCAATTACAGCGCGCCTCGTGCCCAACTCCAAGCTTGGAGTCCAATTCAGCAGCAACTTCGTCTCGACTCCACTGGTCATTAAATATTTAGTGAGAGGTGAGCTGAGCAGGCGGTTGTTTGCCGGAGAGAGGTGGGTGTCGAGTGGTGTTTGGGGTGAGTTGGATTGGAGCACAACGTCTCTGTTTGGCTCGGCGAAACCGAAAGTTGCCCAGTTGCCTTTGTGGGTGTCATATTTCGGGTACAATCTACCCTGTATTTGCACAACATAAAGTGAATTGACAATCTTGTTGATTTTTTGGTGGACAGTCCATTAAGGACAGAGTTATTCAAGAGAATCATGTCTTTTCATATTTTCATAAAAACGAATTTTATAAATAATTTATTGCATTTATTATTGTTTCATGACCTCATTTATAATTTTAATATGGTTTTTCTGGTCGATTAAAAGTGCTTTTGATTTATTATACACTTCGAAATATTTCTAACCCCGTTACCACAAAATGTATATAACATTTAATTCATTCAAAATTTAATTCACAATTTTCTATAAATATTTAATATTTTCTAATATCATTCATTCCTATAATTTAAATTAAAACAATCCATTCAAATAATACAGTTAATTTATAATTGTTAAAAAAGATTTTCATTTGTTTAAATTTCCTACAATCTTTTGGCAGCACAAAAACTTTCAAATTTTTGTACCACTTTTGATACAATTTTTGCAAATGTGGCCAGCATGTTGAGAAGGAGTTGCTGGGTATCTTTAAGTGCAACATTCTCAATATGGGTGTTGTAAGTTGCTCTGTTTTTTTATTGTTGCGTCTTGAGTCGTGAAAATGTTGCGACGGTTTTGCTTCACTTTTGTTTTAACGGCGTCTGGTCGCCTTTTTGGCCAAATCGTCGCTGCAAATTACTGAAATTAAAGCTAACGAAGCGCGAACATTGCCAACATTTCGCTCGACAACCTCCAACAACACGGCAGACATATCGCACACAACGACACCGCCTCCCCCCAAACCCCCCTCCACAATATATTCCCACACACCATCCCCCCACTCCTCACTCCCCGTCTCTTTCTGCGTGGGTTGAATACGACTGAATTGTGGGTCTGAAAACCGTTTGCCTCAGGCATTCAGTTTTCCTTAATTTTCACGGCATTTTCTTTGGCTTTTGGCAAGTTTTTCACTTGCACAATTTCATCTTGCGTGTCGCAGTCGTTAACAAAAGTCCTCATTCCTCTCCACCCCTTAAAAGAAAAGATGAAAAGTTAAATTCCCATTTTGAGGAAATTGAATTGGCTCTCTAAAAGGTTAAGTACTTGTTCTGGCCAAGTAAGAATCACTATTTAGCAACTATTATTGATAAATATATATTTTCTGGTTGGAGTAGGTCAAACTGTCAATTATGACAACTGATTTAAACTGATTGTGGAAAGCTGTGAATTAAATTCGGTTTTTTTTTATGTTGAGAATATTTATTTAACGTTTGATTATGAATCTTATATAAATTCAATAATAAGTGGGGACATTTAAGAGATATGCCATCAATTAAAAAAAGTATCTATGATAATTACTTATAATATAATTACATCTTATAACTTGAAAAATTGAGAGGCTATTCTTCATTGTTTTATTGATAATGATATACTAATATTATTAATATTATAATGATAATGATGACAACAATAATATTTATAATTTTAATAATATTCATAATCATAATAATAATAGTAGTAGTAATTATATTAACAATATTTTCCAATAGTCTTAATAAGGTTTTTAGAATAGTTTCGATGGCTTCTAAATAAACACTTTTGAAAGACCAGAACAAATAAAACAAGTTTTCAAAATTATATTTTTTATATTTGAAGATTGCGCAAGAAGCTTGTCATATGTCATATTCTAATTTCTCACAACGATACATATTATACTGTATAAAAAAAAGGTGGCTACTTTTCTCTTAGATAGTTTTCATTCTTTTCACACCAGAGACTCAGCTCTGTTCCACTGGACACCTGCTACCCCTAGGAGAGAAGAGAGAAAAACGCACAGAGAACAGCTGCTCTGCTCTGGCTGATAGAGAATTGAGTTCTCAAAAATCAGCAACTGCTTTGCATGGGACTGTTGCCAAAAACTAAACCAAACCGAGGGATTAAGGCAAGAGCAGAGGAAACAGCAGACAACCAACACAAAGTAAAGAAAACACACACATATAAAGTAAATAAAAAAAAAAAACTGAAACACTCAATTAAACAAACGAGGGGATCGCAGTGCATTCGATAACCGAGTGCTGAGCTGCTGCTGCTGCTGCTCTGCTGCCCTGCTGCCAGTTACCTGGCCAGACACCTGCTCGCAGCTCTGAAAGGGCGCGTGGCAGCAGAGGCGGCGACGGCAGCAGCAGCATGTCTCATTAATAAACGAGTGAATGTCTGCAAGGGGAGGGGGCAGTGGAGGGGCGCACACACACGCACAGGTGTCAGACGCGGCTGCTGCTGGTGCTGCTGCTTATTTTTGCCGCCAGCATTTGTAATATAAGAAGACGTTTTTGCTGCTGCTGCTGCTGTTCGCGTTGCTTGGCGCCGTTTTTGTTTTGCTACGCTCATTCGCCTGCTGACGCCAGCAGCGACGTTGCGTCGCGTCGCGTCGCTTCGCTCTTTCTCTCTCTTTGGTTCGCTCTCTCGCGGCATGTTTGTCTCTGTTTGTAGACTTTTTGTTGGGCCTTGTAGAGTATCTGGCTTTATCTACGTGCGCACGTTTGTTTTGGCCACCGGCCAGCTTTTCTTCTACTCTTTCGCTTTATCTCTTGCTTCTTGTCGCTCGTCTCTTTGTCCTTTTTGGAGGTTTTTCTCGCTGCGTTCTGTTTCGTTTTCATTAGCTAATTTTTGTCAAGCGCCAAAAATAAATCACATGCCAACAAAATTCGCATAGTTCTCTCTCTATCTCTCTCCCTGGCACCTATTTAGCTGCGTTCTAGACTCGTTTGTTGCATACATAGATATATATACATATTTATATATATACACATATAGATATAGATATTTGTTCAGTTTTCCAGCTAATTAATGGGTGTTTTGTCTGTGACCCAAATATCTACACAGATTTTAATGTACCAAATCTGAAAACATTTTTGGTTGAACTTGAAATTGTTTTTTTTCTTTTTGTCTCTTTGTGGGTGATCGTAAATTTTCCTTACATTCAGATCATTTTTGTAAATCGTTTGATGCGTGGAAGGGAAGGGCAAGGGATTGAAGTCAATTTGTAGTCGGTCGTTGTTTAAACATTTTGAGTATTTAATGGATTGGGCATAAATATATATAGATCTCTATGCTGATCTATTAATAATCAAAGATATTATATCAATGACAGAACTATTAAAGTAGACGTGTATTCATTTTGAGTAACATTTAAATAGATTGAGTTCCAAAAATGCTTATAAATTACAAGGGCAAAGTTCTGATATAAAATCTAAAATAATACTCAAATATAGTAGGCATCCAAAAAAAAAAAAAAGACGAAAGGCTCTAAATTATACTGTAAAAAGAAAGTGTCTACTTTTGAGACTTCAAAAGAACTGAGCAAAACACACACAAAAATCAGACTCCAAACGATTTATTTACATATTAAAGTTACACTTTAAAAGGTGGGCAAATAAACAAATAACAATTAAGCTATTTTTAAAATAGTATTTAAATAACTAAAATTATAATTTCCACGTTAAAAAGTTGGTAAATAAACCAATAAAAATGAAGGTACATCGTCAAAGTGGTATTTTACAAATTTCAACTATAACTTATAATTTTATTGTAAACAAATAAAAATTAAGGTATTTTTTAATCATTTAAATATATCGTTTGGCTGACAAAACAAGTGTCTGGTGAACTTTCTAAACAGATCTATTTATATAGTTCACGTCAATTTAGAGCAACACAAATATGTACAAATTTGCATATGTATTTGGATGTTTTGCATTTGTATTTATTGCCAACAATTGAAACGGGGCCATAAAAGCAAACATATATTTCAGCAACAGCGCAGCAAAAGATCAAGTAATCAAATTATGCGCAGATGTAAAAACCGCGCCAAACAAAAACAAAAGCCACAAAAAAAAATGAAGGAAAAAAACACACACATAAAATAAAAACAACAAAAAATTCAAAATCCAGCTAAAAGGAAACGCCGCCCGCAGATGCCAAAGTCAAATTTATGGTAAAAGAAAAAAGAACAACGGAAAAAGTCTACAAAAGACGGGAAACATGTGGCACGGCTCTCTGCAGTCGGCCGTCGGCTGTCAGTCGATTTGGGCAGCAAGCACTTGACCAACACACGCAGCAAAGCCGACGTTAACGTCAACGTCAACGTCAACGCTGACGCCAACGTCGACGTCAGTTGTAAGACAAGGCGACACAACGGCAACGCCAACGCAGCCGGCAACATTTCGCGCTTTAGCCACTTAGGGGTGGCTTTCTGTTGCTGCTGCTGCTGCCGCTGCTGCTGCTGCGGTTGCTGTTAGCGTCGCTGCTTTTGGCTGTTTGGCTTTGGCTGCCTTTTCAGCCATCAAGTGGATTTCAGTTTTCAGTTTCACTTTGAACGTCGTGCGTCGAGTACGTGGACGGATTTGCTCACTTAAACAGCGCGCGCGTCTCTTTTTCGCTCGCACCACGACCAGAAAAAGCCAACTCGAATCGAGTCGAATCAAATCTCATTGAATTGCATCTTTCAGCGTTGTTGTCATTTTGGCCTGGCCAACAGCAACAGTAACAGCCAAACAACAATTGGCCGTAATCAGCGCGCGTGTGAACCAAAAGTAAAGAGAAAACAAATACATATAGAAAGATATATATATATATATATATATATATATATATGTATATATATGCAATTTTCAGATATACTTGAAAGCAATGTGAAAGTAAGCAAATGCAAATCTATTCAAATTTAAATAAACCAAATAAGCATAAAAGGATTTTTGTAAATCTCATATAAAATAAAGAAATGAAACCCATAAAAAATATATTTGTAATTAAAAAAAATAATTATACATGGCCCTAATAAAATCTGAGCAATCGAAAATGTTATCTATAAATAAAATTAAACTAAATATCTTAGTAAATATAATTCACAAATAAAATGATGAGATATATAAAATACAATAAATAAAATATTATTCATATTCACATTTAATAAAAATAAAAATTAAATCTAAATAAAGCGAATAGTTAAACAGAAAAATAATATGTAGCCTGACTCAAGAATTTATATAAATATATTTAAAAACCTGAGCTCATTCAGTGCAGACATAAAAAATTATAGGAAATATTGAACTTAAACATAAATCCCAAAAGCGAAAAATAATATTTTAAGCATTTTAAGCTGTGGCCATTGATGTCGAGGCAACTTATTGTCCTTGAAAACGGTTTCCTTTTGGAAATCGACTCGAAGCGAAATTTGTTCTCAACGGACTCAATAAATGTGTGTTTTTAATGACCTTATGTATTCCAGTTGCCTTGTAATAACTCACATAAATATATAAATTTAAAGCGAAAATTTCAACATAGATCTTTGTCACAGCCAAAAGTAAATCAAACACATAAAAAACTATTTTTCTTTTCTCTTCGTAAATGAGCAAATGTTGAAAATATGTTGTGCGGCAAAGGCGAAAGCGAAAATAAAATGTTTATATATATATATATAAATACATTTATATATGTATAAGTGTGCATATATAAATTGCCGGCTAGGCAAATCGGCAAAATTATATCATAGCCGCTACCAATTTTAAAAATAGCGCTCACCGATTTTCATTTGTTGTTGTTGATTTTGTTGTTTTCTGGCATATAATTCATGCAAAAAATGTGTCATGCCTGGCAAAATATATATCGCAAAAGTAAAATCGACCAGTCAGTTCTCTATATAGCAGAGATCTAACGTAGAACAACTGTTGTTGGATTTTGCTCATTGGACATAAAAATGAAAATTATATAAAACTGAATCGAACTGAACTGAACTGAGTTGTTCTGAGCTGTTGCATGTGTTGTCATTTATGATGAGCATATGTTAAATTCATATATTATATGAGCTATATTTTGCCATAAATTACGGCCATTTATTTAACGTATAGTCGAAACTGGATAAACAACATAATTACGACAAGTGACAAGTGTTGGAAACTAGAATCCAATAAAAAATTGAAAGTTTATGTTGTCTACATAATTATTATTAATTATGAATATTAAATGTGTTGAGTGTTGGTATGAAGAACTGTCACTTTCCATTGACAACATACATTTAAAGAAATGAAAGGTTGTTGATGACTCTTGTGACATTTGCAGTAATTATTATTTGGCATGTAGCAATTATTTAAAAAAATGATTTTCTTGAATAATTATTATTCAACATTTCACAATAGTTGGGAAACGACAATTTGCTGTTAACCTTTAGCTTTCCTCAACTAAAAAAAATAAAAATCAAAATGAAGGAGAATAAAGCAAAATTACACAAAGCACCTGTTTTGCCTTTGTTTTTGATCAATTTCCAAGTTCAAAATGCATCAAGAATCAAACAAACAAGTTATTTGAGTTACTTTTTTTGTGTTTTCTGTACAAAAGTGAACATTTTTGTGGCGCATCCTCCCCCACCAGTGAAGAGGAACAGTCGCTGGTCTTTTGAGCCAACAACAACAAAAACTTAACCGAGAGCCGGTCACATTTTGTGTGCACATTTTAATTCATGGTTCGATGACCACAACGGAAATTCCTTTAATGACCACATGCGACGAGGCGGACAATGCGATTGCTCCGAGAGCAGCTCTGCTGGAGCAGAGCGAGAGGCAAGTGCACGTGTGCCCCATGTGGATGGTAACCTGAACCCTGAACAGACGGTCGGCCTGTTGGCCCGTTGGCCTGGCCTAAATGGTTGACCCTCGATTTTGCCTCATATTCGCTCTCTTTTTGTGACTCGCTCTTCCTGTGCGTGAGACGACTCCGGAAGGGGCAACGTTGCATTTCATTTTAACGGTCTTTTTTCTCATTTTCATGTTCATGTTGTGCGTTAAATATTTAAATTAGACGAGCACAATACACAAAATTAAAAATCAACCTTCAAAACAGACAAATATTCGAGTTGCAAAGTATACGCGACTCGACACATGGCTGCGAGGATGCAGGTGTGGAACTGAAGGGGGATGAGGCACTGAGTCGTGTGTAATGTTTGCTACGTGCAATGAAAACAAAGTGACTCAGCCATATAAAATAGTACCATCATAATCTGGGCCACAATTCACCATTTAAACACGACTTTAGCTGAGAAAAATTAGTATTGGATTTTAGACTGGTGGGATGAATGGAAATTTAACATTTAAGACAGTTTGATAAAGCGAAATAAAAAAATGTGTGTTAATATAAATGATGAAAATGGAAAAATATATTTATCATTAATAATTGAAATGCTTAATTAAATTACCATAACTGCAAATCTGATAATTATTAAAATAAAAGAATGATTGTCAAATAAATATATTTAAAAAAATGCTAAACAGTCATAATTCAAATTTAGATAGTCAGCCACAAAACAGGATATAAAGAAATATGTATAATGATGAACTACATTACACAACTAAATATAGGCAAAATAACTAATAAATATAAGAAGTAGAAGAAATAAACTTTTAAAAACTCAGCAATAATTCAAATTTAGCGAACAACCACAGCAATCGAAAATAAACACATAATCAAAAAATAAAATTACAAAAAAAAACTTATAATGAAATATAATTAATGCACATTGATATAGCAACAATAGAAGAATGGTTTATGCATGAGGGAAATGCAACTCATTTGAGTGAAATAAAAACCTAATGCGGAATAATAAATAACATAATTGATGCCCTACACTAAAATACATTTGCAAATAATAATTAAAAAGTATTATACATTTTGCAATTACAAATCAAAGGCAAAAATATTGCATATTCGAAATCAAAATATTTGCAATTATATGGATTTATGCAAATGGCGAAAGCAAGGAGAAATGTAAGTAAATTGCAATTATATTAACCAAATTTGAATTTCACTTGTGTACAAAATTGGCTGCATCGGATGAAGCTCATTGAAAGGCAAACCAAGCAAATCGAATCTTCTGTCAGACAACTTGAAAATTCAATGGCGACTTTATTACGCAGTCTATTTCTACCTTACCCCTATGAGTGATGTTCAAGTACTTGGTTCATTTGATACAATTACAAGACTGACCACAAAGCAAAAAAAAATAAATAAATAAATAACTCGAAATCGAACTCAACTTGAAGTCGACGTTGGAGTTAAGTTGATTTTTGATTGGCGAGTAAATTTGTTGAATACCTTCATGTGAAAGGACTTGGAGCGGAATCTGCCACAGGTCGTTCACAGTATGCTTTTTGTATTTCATTTCGTTTGTGCAATCAATCAAGCGCAACAGTAAGTTCAAAGCGCAGGGGTCAAGTGCTTCCACATTAGCGAATATACTTCAACCATCATTTAAAACACAGTTCGAGTTCTCCTTAGGTTTCTTCCCTGAGCAGACTGTCTGCCTGTGTTTGTCTGTCAGCCATTGCAAAATGTTACACAAACAAAAGCCACGATAAACGCTTGCCGGTTCGTCATCGTTGTCGTCGTCGTCTTCACCTTTTTTACAACTGAGAAACAAAAACATTGCCAAAATTGAGCAGCACATTTCTTATGCAAAGGCCAAACAACAATCAAAACACACAATTTTCCCATGCTCAAAGCTCAGAAATTGCCCCAGTTAAGAATTAACATTAAAAAACGCGCATTTTGATTTCTCCCCGTTGGTTTTTCGTTTTTTCTTTGGTTTTTCGTGGTTTCCTCTGGTTTATTCCTCTGAATATGTTTCTTTTGTATGCCCTTTGATTGTTTTCAATATTTTCTTTATCAAAGTGATTTTCAAAGCTGGCGGCGTGGGCTTTCTTTTGAATTTTTTGATGTGGCATAATGATTGTCAAATTATAGCAAAACATTGTCCATTTTCTCACTTGCTGCTCAAGATTGTGACAATAAATCCACGAATCAATCGGAAATAATAATGTATAGAGTTATATGTTTATACCCAGCTTACGAAAAACTAAAATTCAAATTAATTATCGAACAAGATATTATATAAACACTCTGGTCGATTATTTATTTATTAATATTTTATTAATTTATTCTTTACTTTGTTGCCTAATGATCGGCTTAGTTGCTTCATTTGTTTAGCACGCTTGTGAGCAAGAACTTGGAAATGTTGATGTTAATTGCCATCCAATGTTAATATTGAAAAAAAGTGACCTATAAAAATGTTTTCATTTTGATAGACAGTTTTTACATATTTGCATTAATTGATTGTTTTTTTTTTTTGTTTCTTTTTCCTTTTTTTTGTGTTTGTCCAACTGAACGGAGCAAATAAACTAAATCGATTTGCAGACCCTTTATGCAATGAAAATGTTGTTTGATCAAAGATAAACAAGCAAATAAAAAAGCAATTAATGCGCTTGTCACAATCAAAGCATGTGCATGTGACTGAGTGTGTGTGTGCGTGTATGTGTTGGAGAGTGTGTGCGAGCTTGTGTGTGTGTATTTGCTGTGTAACTAATTAAACAACAACAAGGACAACAAGGAGAGTAGGGATGCATCCAGCGTTTGTCCGTTTGTCCACTGAAGGCAATCGTTAAACCATATAAAAATATTAATAGCGCTGACATTCTCTCTCTTTTTCTCTCACAGTCTCTCACCGTTTCTCACAGTCTCTCTCTCTCTCTTTCCCTATCTCTCTCGCTGGCTCTGTAGGGCGGCTGGTTGAAGTAGAGGGAGCTGTGTATTTCCGCGAGGCAGCCGCATAAATATTTGCTCAGCGTATTATGAGGGGTCGTTCATGTTTGGGCATTGTCCTTGTGTCATGTGTTTGCTTCTGCTTTGCATGTCATAAATTGCTGCATAAACAAAGGCGCAGGACCGCAGAGCAGCCAAAATCCAGCCCAAAAAAAAAAAAAAAAAAAAAACTGGCTTCTACGCAGCATAAATGATATTTTTGATGTGAGCTTTACGGCGTGTGTCATAAATACAGCTGTTCTGGCTTTATAATGATGATACTTTGGCTTTGCCATTTTTGACGAGGAGGCAGATAGTTGTTCCCATTTGGTATATTTGTTTTTGCTATTGCTTATTTGCCGACTGTCTGAAATTGGGAGCTGTCAACATTTTCTATTTCGTTGCCAACAAAACGAAAAAGGCAAAAGGAGTCTGTGTGGCGAGTGGCAGTTGCAACTTTTGGCTTTCATGCATCATCATTGTATTTTCTTTCTTTTTGGTGAGTCTCTAAGGAATTTCTTTGCTCGCATTGAGACCAAAAATTGTCTGCTTGTCAAATGTATATAAAGTATTTATATGTTTTACAATAGAAGATGCTTAGTAAAAACAATCTTTGATTTAAGATGTGTAGCAGTCCAAATTAAATTATATCTCTTTTCTATACAAGTCTGATTACTTTACTTTATTCACAACGATTGATTTTTTCTCTTTCTGCAAGTTGGTTAATATCAAACGAAATCGATATCAATGTTGTGTATAAATGTTATTACCACGTATTATTACCAGTATTATCACCACGTCACTAATAGCCTATTATCCATATTACAAGTGACACATTCTACACATTTAATTTTATTGTTAATGTAATTATTCGACTTCTGAGTAATCCCAAGTGTGTGGATCGAGCTCGAATCGCTTCAGGCGCTCATGATACTGGCCGAAGAAGAAAGCCTCCAGCTGGTATGTCTTATAGACGCGAAAGAAGTTCTCATGCACATATTAATAATCTAGACTTTTATTCGAATCGCGCTGTAAGTTGTGTGTAGAATGGACACACTAATAATATCAATATTAAAAAATAACTCCACGCCATCTATTCAAAGTAGCTTAAAAGTCTGTAAAAACTATTAGAATTGACCTGGAGCCAACAAAAATCATATTTAAATTATAAAGAGAGGTCACCAAACAAAAAACAATCAAGTATAATTATAATCGGAATAATTGCTTATATATTAAAAATATCTGTTTCTCTATTAACAAGTTTTTTAGGAGCATATCTTAATCGAGCAGAGTCGCTATTATTACAGCTTGTTTTTGTTCTCATGTCGCGACATGTTGGCAAAGCCACTTGGAAAAGTTGCAAAATAAAAAGGAAAAACAGCAATTGAAATTATTTTGGCGTGAAATATTCTATTATGACTGGCAATATGGCACTGCAATTTGTGCAATAATGTGCCAGTGTTGAGCAGCGTATGTGAACTTCTAGGGCTGCCAAGTTGCTTTATAAATACGTATGTGTGTGTGTGCGTTGTGTGTGTGTGTGTGTATGTGGCTGTGTGCCAACTATTATCCAGTGGAAATAATAAAAGGGATAAATGAAAAGCACGCAAATTTTTAAGCACACACGAAACATTTTTCACGCTTGCTTTATTTGTTTGTGTTGGTTTTTTCTCTTTTTTTTTCTCTTTTTGTTTAGCTTTGCTGATGGTTTGCTTTGATATTTGGTGATGAATTTACGTCAGGCATGCATTCAAATGCGTACTGTTCATAGGGGCATTACCTTTGTTAATCTAAATTTATGTGCAGCTACCCTTCTGCTGGGCTTCAAAATAATATTATGAATTTTGTCACACATGCACATGAATTATTCGACGAGTACTATTTTGAATACGAAGTGTATTAAATGGTTTTAGTTTTTCTTTTTGCATTTTCATTTGTACACTTACAACTCGTGGAACTTATCTCGTCGGCCTTTTTTGCTCCTTTGGCACTATGCTTCTTTTTTTATGTTTTGTTTTTATTTATATGTGTGTTTTTGTAGCACTTGTGGCACGCAAAGTTGTGTTGAGCACACATTGGAGAATTGCGGACAATGAGTGAAATGAGTTTTGCAAATTAATTAGTCAAAATACTTGAAAAGTTGTGTCATTCGGACCATGCGCCTCTAATTGCCAAGGAGCCAGTCAATTGCCGGCTCAATTGCCACAGGCTCTGCCAGATCCTCGGGCGAAACTTGCGCATCAAATACAACTGGGAGAAATTACATTAAAATCCGAAATAATGAAATTGCCAGCGCAATAAAATGATTTTATGATTATGGCACCGTTGTGTGTAAGCGTGTGGCCAAAACCTCTACACACTCACACACACACACACACACGTGCCCCCTCTCCCTCTCTCTCTCTCTTTCTATCTGCAGACAAACTTGCCGGTAAATGTCGCCAGGACAAGGGAAATGCGTGCGGCATACTTTGTGGTGGGGTCGGAACTGTCGTTGATGGGGGAGGGTAGGGTAGGAGAGTGGGTAGGGGACGGGTAGTAACGACATTCCCTCGCATGGTACGCGCTGTAAATTAATAATATCAACTTTGGCAGCAAATTTCAGAAAAGGGCAAGCAAATAGCCTGGCAGTCTCCCAATTCCCCCCACCTTACATTGTGACATGTCTCTTTCTGTGTGTGTGTCACTTCCACATATATGTGTGAATGTGTGTGTGTGTGTGCGTGACTTGGCGACTGTTTGGTGTTTACAGGCTGCCGAATCAAACTTTAATGTATGTGACATCTGACTTGCGAGACAGGCAAATGAAAGCAGTCTTTTATGTATGCCACGTAAATGGCTCTAAGTGCGTTCAACATTTAAATTAAAGCCAAAACCCACAACATAAACATCAGCAACAGCAACAACAACAACAACAATCAAATAAAAAGAAACACCCTCGCAAAACAACAACAATATTATCGACATCAGTGTCAATATGCCAGATTTGGCAGAGTTTATTTTTAGTCTCATTTGATAAGTAGCTTATTCATCAAGGTTTTGATAACCATCGCTTCAATCCAACATCATATCTGTTCTCTTTTTCTTTATTTAATTTTATGTTTTCAATCACTTTCCTGTGACTCGAATATCAGCAAGAGGCAAATATTTTTTGATGTTTAAGGCACATTTGCAAGTCGAGCACTCTCGGCTAAAGCTCTTTTTTATTTTGGTTGCTGGCAGTGGAAAGCAAAACAAATGTTAACATAAAGATTTGAATTTACACGAAAACGTCGCTAAATGTCAAGGGTCGCTAAACAATGAGGCACTCGTCAAGTGTTTTCTGTTGCTATTCGCCAAATGATTTTCGCATTGTTGTGGTGCAGCTTTATGTTGACAACATTTGGGGTGGGTTTTTCTAAAGACCCTTTAATAGACCAGATTCAAAGCTGCAATTAATTGAAAAGTGTTGTTAAGTTTCGTAAATATTATACCTTGCTTGCAGGTGTTCTTTTTTTAAATATGTTTTTGGAGCATCCGACCTTACAATGTTATTTTTCTTATTATTCTATTTTAGCTTCTACCTTGTACAATGATTTATGCCTTATTCGCATTCCGTAAATTGTTATTTAAAAAATACCCTGACTTATAAATATTAACCTTGTCTTAAGTTTGGGAAGTCTAAAAACTAAAAATGTTGTACAAGAATTTAAAAATTCCTTAAAATATTAAATTAGCACTTCGGTCATTGCCACTTTCAAGGGAATACACTGAAAAAATATCATGGCTGATGCACCCAGGCACTGTGGACTCTCCAATAAACATAACATTTTTAAAAATATATACAGAAAGCTTCTTCCTCCCAAAGCACAGAGCCAAGAGCGAGACAAGCTCAGCAGATAGAGATACAGAGAGGGTGGGTCCAAGCAGACACACAAAAAAGTAAAAAGAAAACAGAGAATAACAAAAATAATTACGTATATAAAAAAGTGCGAGCTGAAAAAAATACACAACAACATGCAACGAACAGTAAAGTCGGGTGTCGAGTAGATTGACTGGAAGCGGTGCTTGTATCACCAAAAAGCCACTCCGGGGCAGTTGCCAACCCCCAACCCCACCGCTACACCTCTCCCTCTGAGCAAGGGAGGGGGACACAAAAACAAAAATGCTGTGTGTAAAGTGTTGAGCATCAGGCCACAATGGCGCTAAGCCAATAAATTAAATCAAACAAGCGCGATAACCATTTCACTTCTGCCATGTCTATCCACACACACATACACCACAACAACATTGTTGGCCACGCAAAACAACAGCAACAATAAAGTTAAAATAGCGTAAACAGTATGAAAAACTGAAATGCATGAGCTTTTCGCAGTAGTAGCCGCAGCGACAAAAACAATCAAAAAAAGGGCTAGGAAAACTCTTTAAAAAATGCAGCTTTAAATGCATTTTAATAAAAAGTTCAAAGAGCGTGTGAGAAAGAGAAAGGTAGAAAGGGAGAGAGGGAGAAAAAGAAAGTGTCAACAAGCGAGTGCGGTAAACAATTTTTAAAAGCTTTTCTGACACTTTTATAAAATATGCTCTCGTTGTTGTTGTTTTCGAGAATCCTTCATCGACAGTATATATAGTATATGTATATAGTAGATGAAAATATATTGTTGATTTTTGCCAGCAGAGTGCGAGCATTGCCTTTTTGTTTTTGATTAGATCATGTTAGAAGTTGGTTGAAGTCTTTTCTGACAAACGATTATGGCAAAATCTGAAAAGTTTTGAATTTACAACGCACATATCGCAAAATCGCCTAGTGTGACTTCTTGTTACCTCCGATCACGAATGTCTATATTTTGAAGGGTCGAAAGGTAGCAATTTCCCAGCTACCAATTTTTATAATGTGCATTGTATCTGTATTTTCCATACATTTTCGACAATTTTCAATAATTAGCAGGCATAGAGTTACTATGTTTATTGCACAGCTTGTCAAATTTATAAGTTTATTTCTTATGAGAACGCATTATTTGGTATTAAGATGTATCCTCCAAATTTAATGTTTCTTCTATGTGCTGTTGTTGTACTGGTAAGCTACAAGGTGAAAGGCTTTGACTCTCTACGATTTCTCTACGATTGGTGTACTTTTTCAGACCCATATTTCATATGTGAATGCAAGAGCTCTGATCAGCACCTCAGCGGTGCAGGTGCGGGCAAGTGTTATGGGGAATCAAACTAACACAAATGCAATTAGTCGAGTCGCCCAGGATACGGCAGGAAGGAGCAATGATACTGCTTTAACAAGGCTGCCAGCTCAAACCAAATCACTGGGGATTTCCCAGAAGTCCGGGAAAACACCTGTTGCCCATATTCTTCGCAAGAGACGCGAGACTGAGATGACATTGCCTTTTGATTTCAATACAATGCATTTGCCATGCGACTTGGATCAAAGTGGCAGGGCGCAAATCGTCAGTAGTTTTCCCAATCATTGCATTTGGGTGTGGAACAATAAATATGCCCACGAGGGAACCTTTCGCGTCTATAAGACATACCAGCTGGAGGCTTTCTTCTTTGGGCAGTATTATGAGCGCCTCAAGCGCTTCGAGATCGATCCACATACTTGGGACTACGGCGATACTGGTGTCTAGATACTCGCAGTATAGTATATAACCATAATAAAATTCTTTGTGCGTTTCGTTTGTACGTTGGGAACCATCTTCATGTGCTTTACATTTATAAATACACCTTGTCTGCTGATAGTCTATACAAATTTTGTATTGTAAGAGTTGTTAAAAAGATGGCGTAGAGTTACATTTCATAATGTCTTTTTTGTCAATACTGATATTATGAATAGTTTGTCCATTGTACACACAACTTACAACGCGCTTCGAATAAAAGTCTAGATTGTTAATAAAGAGATTCTTCAAATTTCATTATGAAATTGTTTGCAAATTTCAATATGGCAAGTCTTTTCTGTTGTCTAATTGCATTGGTAAGCTAGAGAAAAGTCTTCAAAAGCTTTCTTATAACAGGGATGTATTCATTTGCAGACTCATCTCCCATTTGGCAATGCTAGAGCCTTGGCCAGTGTCACATTAGCAGAGAGTGTGGGAAGAAATCATACTAATCAAACCAGTAAAGCAATCTCTGGTGTTGCTCAAGAGAATAATCTGAGTAATCGGAGTAATGATACTGCAGTGACAACTTTGCCAGCTCAAACAAAACGCCAGCCAACCCAGCCAGGTATTATCCGCAAAAAACGCGAAACAAAATTCACATTGCCCTTTGATTTTCATACAATTCATCTGCCGTGCGATTTCGATCAGAGTGGCAGGGCCGAAATAATCGAATATTTTCCACACCAATGCATTTGGGTGTGGAACAATAAATATGTGCATGAGAACTTCTTTCGCGTCTATAAGACATACCAGCTGGAGGCTTTCTTCTTCGGCCAGTATCATGAGCGCCTGAAGCGATTCGAGCTCGATCCACACACTTGGGATTACTCAGAAATCGAATAATTACATATATGTAGTAGCAAACATTAAAATTATATGTATGTTTAGTGAAAAATATATACAAAGAATATACAAGAATATTTCAATAAAAGTAGGCGAAAAACTGATGAAGTACACACGATAGACACTGGGAAATATTTCCATATTTGGATTAAAACACACATACAAAATTATATAGCGCAATTGTAATGGATATATCTGAGAGTGAGTTAGCGATATTAAGGGATGCCTTCGACCTTTTGGACCGAGATAAAGAAGGTTCGATTCAAGCAAGAGATTTGGGCGCTTTCTTGCGTAAGATCAACAAGACGTATAATGAAAGCGAATTGCAGGCGTTGATCAACCAGGTGGACACAGATGGCAATGGGATTATTGATTTTGAAGAGTTTGCTGGCATGATACTTTATATTCTGAATAATAATCAAGTGGAGGATGATATCCGCGAGGCATTTCGTGTCTATGACAGGGATAACACCGGCTATATAGGTGTCGATCAGCTGGGGGCCGTACTAATATCCTTCAACATGAAGCCGTCAAATGAAGAGCTTGAAGAATTGATTCGCGAAGCAGACGACGATGAAGATGGGTTTTTGAACTACGAAGAGTTCAGCCGAATGATGAGCCCATCCAGAAATTAGTTACAAAACATAAGAAAGAATGGAAAAATAACAGATTAATTTCGGAAACTAGATTAAGGAAGTATTGCATATTCAGTGGAATAGAATAGTACTGTGTACTTATGCCCTTGCAGATGGTGAAAAGTAAAAAAAATCCCAGATTATATTGCTTTTCTCTTAAAATCCAAGATGTATTTTTGAGTTATTTAAAAGCAGTGACACCATTAAGGTGGATGGTATGTACATTTTGGAGGGTACAAAATATTAATATTGGCTAGCAAGTCACCAAGTATGAAAACGAAGGACGAGTTCTACTGAAGTCATATTATTCTCTTATAAGTGAATAAAGTCTAGAACACTATCGCCCGCAGGCTAAACCTAGGAAAAATGACGAGGAAACTACTAAAACCATTTCCCAAAAAATAAAAACGAAAAAAGCGCTGAGGTCACGCTGAAAGCGCTCAAAATTTGAAGTCAACAGTGCAAAGAATGAAAAGAAAGGAGGAATAAAAATAACAAAAAGTTGGCTCTTTCCATTGGTCGTTATAAAATACGAAACTACTTAGCGGCGTTGATGAATTGTGACATTTTTATGGGTTTGTCTTTGTCCACAGGCAAAAACAGGCAAAAAACTGGCAGCAGAAGCCAAAGACAAGCGACGAACGCTTTTGGCTTATCCACTCGCAGAACCGGCCATAAACAATATGGTCAGCCAGTTGGTGATATCCTGGCCAGCAATTCATCGCTCCGCCATGGCTCGTTTCGCCTCTCCTAAAATATTGTGCAAATTATGAAAGTGCCAAAAAACAAAAGAAAAAAAATTTAATACATTTAATGCGCGATTCACGTGTTGCGAACGCGTTCGACGCATTTCGAAGCCATAAACATAATTCAAATAATTTTCAGAGTCTCCTCGCAAAATTTTTTTGTTAAAACCATCAGCAAAGCTTTCTATGAATCAGTTGTTAAATGCTTCAGTTTTAGCGTGGAAAATATATTTCATAGCACTTTGAATCATTTAATTGCCAATTTTGTCTCCCTTTTTTTTGTGGGTTGGGCTTGTTTTTCCCAGCGTTTAAATGCGAAGGGAATTGATAAGAAATACCTAACGGTGAAAGCGACTTTTGCACTTAGACATTCCCAACAAAACGCAATTGAGTCTTAAATCGCTTTCATTTGACAGTTTTTCTGTATTTTTTTTTGTCATTTCAGCTGGCATAATGGGGGCCATTAATGGGAGTGCAAACAAAATATTTCATTTTCCGAACCGACTTCAAATCCAACAACAACAAATCTACAGGTAACAACGTTTAGCTGTGTGAAATGTGATGCTAACACTGGATTCACAGCTCGATTTCAAATCCATCTCGTTTTCTATTGTTCGTTGGGATTTTTTTTCACCCATTCATTTCAGATAGTTCAACATTTTCTGCAGACGCATAGCACAAAACATGCAGTTTATGATATTTAAAGTATCTTCACGAAGTTATTGTTCCCTAATGCATTCAATAAAATACAAACTCAACAATCTTTGGATTGTATATCAATATTATGCGTCCCATTGCGATTGTTGTTGTTATTGATGGCAATTTAGGAGCATTCTTATACGTATACGTAATGCGTATACTTAATATGCAGACATTTTCATGTGCAGCATCCCGCTGCGCACGAGCACATTTTCAGCCTTGAGTTCTTCGTTTCATGTGGGTGGAGGGGTGAGCGGGAGGTTGGTAAAAGTTTTTGTGACTTGCTGACTGTTCATTAGGGGCCGCAGAGAACGTGCAAAGATAAACAGCAAACCATTAAGTGATATCTCATCAAGAAAATCGCCTTAAATATGTTTCTGCCTAATTTCCCACGATTGTGTTTAGTTGTGTGTGTGTGTGTGTGTTCGTGTGTGTACTTGTGTGTGTTTGTTCGGTCATCCAGTCAGCCATCCATCTATCCAGCCAACCATCCAGCATATGCATACAAAAGCAATTTAGATGCTCCCCACCTTCCCATTATGCTGTGAGCAAAAAAGTCGCTAGAAAACAGAAAACAAATAAGAAAAATCTAATAATTTTTTATGTATTTCTCTCTGTTCTTGGCTTTCTTACAGTTGAATGACCACAAGGCCAAAAGCGAGAGGCTGCCACGAAACCAGAAGAATGCTGAAAAGGTAGAGAAAAACGGGAAAAACACGAAACGAGAAATGTCGCAAACGAAATACGAAATTAAATGAAGCAACACAACATATCTATGTGTGAATGGTATGTGCGTGCAACACCAAACGGGAAATAATGTGGTACTTGTCATGGAAATGGATCTGAAGGACACGGCAACAGAGATTAAGAAGCCCTATGCTGCCAAAATAAATCACAAATGAAACACAAAGCACTCAAATCAACGAATAATCAACCAAAAAATTAATACAAATCAACAACTCCTCTAAATAATATCAAAGACAATCTGGAACATATGCAAATTATATAGAATGGATGGAATAGATGAAAGCTTGCTTCAGTTATTAAGAGTTAAATATATTTAGATATTATTCAGGCACTTCCAATTACTCTTTGGGACAGTTTCCGGGCACCCCTTGTGTAATTTAATTCCACTTCATTTGGCTGCTTCAGCAAATATTTTAATTTTGCAAGCGCCAGCTGTTTAAGCTGATTAATGGCCGCCAGCAGAGAAAGCGGCTGTCAATCAAGGACGTTCAGGACTCGACTAGGTCTGGGCAGAAATTGGGGAGGAGAGTTAACGCAAGAGGTCAGCATGAATAGACAGCTAGTTAGCTGGCTGGCAGCTTGTCTTGTCGGCCATTTAAGGCAAATGGCTTTAAGATGAGATACAAATTTGCCAAGTGAAAACTCATTGAAAATGATTCTTGAACAGAAGTTGGACTGACAGGTGTTCACAACAATGGGAAATGCTTAGTAAGGTATCATGAAATTGTAGATCTGAACTGAGCATACAAAATAACAGACATAATAATTTATAGGATAACAAGAATGAATTGTTTACTTGGTACATTTAAATTTATAGAATACATTTGTCTCGCCGTAAATACTGATTTATCTATAATAGTGATTTTACATTCTATTTAGAGCTGCAATAACGAATTGATTATTAATATTATTATGATAGCTTCTGCGCTGCTGTCAAAATCAAAGAGACAATCTGAATTCATACTATAGAAGAACTTGGTGATGAAATAAGTTTTTAATAACACGTCAAAAACTAAAAAGCAACAGCCGAAAACTTGAGCAAACTCACGAAATGAAAAAATATATATAAAATTCATAAATACATATATAATTCATACACCCACGTACGCCAACGGGCAGAAGGAAGGGGGCAGGAAGTTGACTTTTGGTGGTCACTGTGTGCCAAAAATTGACCAAGTTCTCTGTATATAAACGAGTCTATATACTAGATGATTTTATTTGTATTTGGACTTGTGTGTGTGTATTTATATTTGTATTTGTATTTGTATTTGTATTTGTATTTGTGTTTGTGTGTGCGTATTCGGTCCACTCAACGTGTCCAGTCACGTTTTCATCAACAACATTTTGGCTAAGTTTTTGGTTAATATTATTTGTTTGTTGTTGCAGTTGTTGTTTTCGTTGCTCTTGGGTGCGCATTCCTCGCTATTTATTTATGTTGCCCGCTTCGTTCGCTTGCCAAGTGCCAGAAGGCAAATATTGCGCATACGCCGCGTGTGAGTGGCCTTCGACGAAATCAATAAGCGACTGCCTCTAAAATATGTACAAATCGCCCCTATAGTCAGTCCAGTTCAGTCCAGTCCAGTCCAGTCCAGTCCAGCTCAGTTCAGTTTAGTCCAGTTTGAATTGAACAAACAAACAGCAGCAAGAAATCGAAAATTATTTTTCAGCATACTTTTAGGAAATTGACCCTACATCCTACCAAAGCTGTCTTCTCGTTCAGTAAAACCAATAAAACTGACTTGGATTTTTGTTTGTTTGCTTGTCTTTGACCCAAAACAAAATATGATTTTCGGGCTTGGCAAAAATTTGATTGAAATATTTCTTGGAACTTTTCATCATTAGACTTAAGTTTCGCAGCTGGCTAATTGAATTGTATCCAATGTATTCATTTCAAAGTTTCCATTTTATTTTGAAGTGCTTTATAATCTACAAGAAACGAAATTGCTGTAATGAAATCTATCAGCTCAGACAACAGCAATACAAATTCAATAAATAATTGAAATCTGAAGTCATATCAATTTAAATTGGGACACGTGTGAAATATGATTTTGACAGCTGAGAGCTTGAGAGCTCTTGAATGCCAGGTGTGAATACATAATCACAAGTTCAAACAAAATGATAATCGTGCCATGTGGCAAGCGGCAGGCATATTGAGGCACGTATCGATGTCAATTGAAAGTGTGCGTAATTGAATCATATCCAAATGCGGGTAATTGGATATATAAAATAAAATAAAATAAAATAAAATAACAGAGGATTGCATTTAAAATGTTAAACGTTTCAAACACTTCGTAAAATACAGAAATAATATATTTTTGATTGCTATTATATTGCCAATGAATTAAATAATCTTTAATCAATAATAACACAAAGCAAATGAATAAACATGGAAAACGAATTTAAAAGTTCGTGAAATACTAAACAAATAAAATATTCATCCTTTTAGCTTATCCTTCAATGATTACAATATTAATATGTAAATTTGCTTTTGCTTTCTTTATTTCTTTTTTCGTGTTGTTAAATCTATCTTTGCAGCCCAATTGCAAAATGTTGAATCATTGAAATTTAAAACCAAAGTTCTAAAACACAAAAAGGCCAGCAAATCAGAGAAAAGCATAAAAGTGTAAAGCAGTGCAAAGGAAATGAAATTGTAAACAAGAAAAGTACGCAGAAAACAACAGCAAAAAAAAATACATATATATATATATATATATATTAAACAACCATAAAAGTCAACTAAATGCCGAAGCGACGCAACAACTGAACTGAAATCTGACAACGAGAACGACACAACAACAACTGACAAACGAACGACCAAAACGACAACACCACCCCATCCCCACACACCCTACAAAACACACACACACACACCATCTTTGAATGTGCGTGAGTGGGGCAAGGCAAGTGCATAAAAGCAATAACAACAACAACAGCAACAACATTGGCAACATTAAGTACGACGAGCTGGCAACATTTACAACACTAGCAACATGCTGCTGAGGCGCTTACAACACAGCGGCAGCAATAGCAAAAGCAACAGCTACAACTACAATAACAGCAGCAGCAGCTCACCCCAAAACCCAGGGCTAATCGGATTTACGAGGCAGCCAACAACAACAATAACAACATTAAGAAGAAGAAGCACAGCAAAATGGCTTTTGCCGCTACTCTGTCTGACAGTTGTTGCTCATGTCAGCGCCCAAATAGGTAAGTCACCCTCCCGCCATATCATCTATTAATGTGAAAATAAAAATAATAATAAGTATAGCTGCCATTTAGGGTGGGTGCTCGAAGGGGAAGGGGAAGGGGAATGGACTGGGACAGGTGGTTGTGCCTATGCCAGATTACAAGTCCCTGCAAGCAGACCAAACTCATTAAAAAGTGAAATGGCATTTGCATAATTATGCGCTGGTATAAAAATCAACCCTAAATATATATTCCAAATACACAAATATACATTAACAAACACACTCAAATACACTGCATTCAATTGATACTCTGCAATTGAATGTGTGGTTTTCGTAAAACTATCGAGCAATCAAATTTAATTATGCATTTTACAAATTATCGTTACACAGTGAATAGAAATTAGTTGAATTGCCCCCTTTGATGGGGTGGAGTCTAATGCCAGCCCCCTCATAATTTACATAATTTAATTTGATTGGTTTGTCGAGTTCAAAGCAACACAAAATGACTTTGCCATGTGCACAATTTTTGATACTTTTTCAACAAAAAATAATATAGATACTCAACTTAAGCATGTAACACGCAAAAAAATAGATGTTTGCAATTTAGTTTCCTTGAAACAGGAAGCTAGAAAATAATGAAAATTTAAGAGTCATCATCATCAAAATAAATCACCAAAGGTAGCAAAAAAAAAGAAAAAGAACAACTTTCATGCATTTCATCTCGTGTACAACACATGATGCCATAATATGACCACGCCCACTCCCACTCTCACGCCTCATTTTTTTGCAGGAGTTTAAAACACACACAACAAGTTCATCAAGAGCCAACAAGAGCAACAAAAAATATGTTGCTCGGCTAGAGGGGGGCGAACAGGCAGCAAAATATGCAAAAACTATGCAATTTTGCTCGTTTCTTTTGAAGCCAACAGAAAAAAAGGAATAAAAAATGAAACGAGTCTAACAAGAGGCGCACTCAAAGAGGAGGTGTGGCAAAATCTGATGTCCAGCAAATGCTAATGAAGACCAGTTACAAAACATAAGAAAAAAACAAGTTGGAGTAATAAAGGAAATCTCAAAATCTACTTATAAAAATGTTCAGCGAAAGTGCATAATTAATTAAATAATAAGCCGGGCAGCGCCAAAACTCTAAGCCGAGTAAAGGAAAAATCTACAACAGATTGCAGATACCTGGAAATTTAATTACAATTTACAATTTTAATTATACGTTGAATGCAAACTGTACAAACATGTGTATGTCGAGCTATTTTTTTGTAGAATACAATAACTGAAGTTACTCAAGTAATGTTGGCAGTTGTGCCTTGTCAAGAATTCGGAACTGCTGCATTTTTGACATGTTTCATAGCGCTTCGCTTCATGTGTGCTTGAAATATTTGAATGTGGCTCGTTACGTTTTCATAGCCGCATAAATTTTTGGCGGATCCGGACAGAGGACCGCTCATTTGTATTACTAAAAACAGTCGCAGAACATTTGTAACTTTGTTGTTTGCCTCCTGCCATCAACATAATTAAAACAGCGGCAGCAGCTGTGCGCCAGCAAAACAAAGGCAACCAACTGCACTAACTGCATTTTGTTCATTAGTGATCCACACACTTACAAACACATACAGCCACACACACACACACACACACTGATACACACATAAAATGCTTATAGTGCATAATATTCGAATTCTATTCGCATATGCAACATGTAAATGCATAATTAATGCAGCTCAGTGCTGATTGGCGAGAGGGATATAAGGTACCCCAATGCAATGAATATGTCGCAGTGCAATAAGCGACAAATGTCGCCATTAAATGCTTATGCCTCTGCAGCAGTTTGGGGCAAGTTGAGTGGAATAATTAAAAGAGATAACTAGGGAATGTGGTCATATTTAAAGAATACATTTCAAAATTTAATACATTGTGTAAAACTATTCGATACTGCAACTCAGTTCAATGTACAATTCAATAGCTTCAAATATATACATATATAAAAATATATAGTATAGATCACTTGAGTTATTCAATACGGAGAGAACATAGCAGAAGGCTTTCTACACTTATTTTTAAAAATAAAAATAATGTGATTAAATCTTTCGCTGAATCAAATTAAAAAGTTTCCCTGAAAGGGTATTGCTCGACTTGGAAGTCTTCAGAAGTTTTTGAAAGGGCTCTTAACTGTACCAGACCTGCTCCAACTAAAATCGTGTACAAAACGTCATAAAAATGTATTTAGGCAAAAAATTCACACGGCAAAATTCAATTGAAAAGTCGGAACTAAAAGAGAAGCGAAAGAAAATAAGCGAGAAAATCACTGACCCTTGAAAATAAATAATAATTACCAAAGGGGGCTGCTAGAAAAAACAAAAATAACCACAAAAGAGTTGACGAAGGTAGAGAATGAAAAATAACAAAATTCACACAATTAATTACAAGAAAATATAGTAAAGCGTTAATGTGGCGACTGCTCCAAAAGAGTACCGGATAAACAAAAAAGAGAGAAAATAAAGAGACAGAGAGAAAGAGAGAGAGAGATGGAGAGAGAGACAGCGAGCGAGAATTTAGAAAAAGGGGGAGAGCATGAGAGAGCTGCTAGATTGGAGGGCCACTTAAGCTGTGGCTGAGCCATGGGCAATGTGGAACAAACTTATTAAAAATATTGAAGAATGAGGTAAGAGGCAAAGAGTGGCAGGGGGCCGAGGTAATTGAGGGGTGGCAACGTTGAGCAATTGAAATGAAATGTGGCACGCAAGCCAGTAGTAAAGAAACAAAAAATACCTTCATCATTCGATGTGTGTTTGTGTGAGAAAGTGAAGGTGGCAGCTATAAAATAAAGAGTCGCCGGCTGTTGCTGCTGCTGTTGGTTTAATTTAATTAAAATTGCGGCCGGCTCGTAGCTATTTCTGTTGTTGATAACTGTGGCTATCCGTTTCTTGGCTTAAATATGCATTTCCGCGCAGTGCATTTTTATTTTATTTTTTGCTTGTTAAAACGTGCATGAAAATGTGCATGGGAAGTGCATTTGCGGAATGTTTCCTGCTCTTCCCATCGAGTCGAGTCGAGTTGATTCGCGTCGAGCAGTTTTCCCAGCTTTGTTCTTTGGCTGCCACAGGGGCAGACATTGTCTTGTGTCTTGTTATGTAGCCACCCACTCGGCACAATGCTTCACTGCATGGGAAACCAAATGACGATCAACAGCAACGAGAATTTCTCAAAGCTGGCTCGTTCGCATGTCTCAGACTGGAGCCACAGCTCTGAATGCACATGGCTTATGCTTTACGAGACAAACTTTTCATTAAACATTTTTATAGCAACAAATATAAAATGATAACAAACAAACAAAACAAAAAATCCTGTAAAAGTCAAGCAAAACATATAAACGTATTCTAAGCGCATAAACTTGGCATAAACAAGTTGTGGGTAGAATGGTAGGGGAACGTGGCAGGGGCAGGGGCAGGGGCAGGGGTAGGAGGGGGGCGTGAATTCTTCACACATTTAGCGTAAGGGAAGTTTTTATGTGCTAACTTTTGGCGCCAGTTTTAATGAAAATATTTTCATTTCTTTTTTTTTTGTATGCCCTAACAAAGGATCTTTTCATTCTGTCTCGAAATGTGTAGCTCAACGGAAATATTGTACATGTGTATTCTGTGTATTTAATAAAGTTGATATTCTTTATTATCGCATTTTTAATTTTTTTTTGGGTATGCGCTTTTTTTAAAATCTGTTTTCAAGAGTATTTCATATGCTGCCATCAAAAAACCATTTTGATCTCAATTCGCTTTCAGATTTTTTTCATCTCAAAGTGTGCATATATTTTTGATGTGCTTCTTTATAGTTTTGCATTTTTGAGTAGTTTATGTTTTGCACGCGCTATTCAAATATCTACTTTCGGCGCTATTGTGATATCTCTGCCAGGCTTTACTGACATGCACGTGAAGTGAATGCTTTTATTTTGTGCGACACTTTTGACTTCATGGTCTTAAGTTTGCTTCCGTCTATTTGTGCTCAATTGGCACTAGCATTGGCCAAATCGAAAATAAGCCTGAAAAGCACTTAACAATTCTCTATAAATATTCGATGTGTAACATTTTGCGATTGAATTTTGTGTATATTTAACAAGATACAGAAAACTAGAGAGAAAAAAAAACAAATAAAAATGTTTTGCATTTTGCTGTTCTGCTTTTTGTATTATATCATTTCGCTATTTTTGTAGACCTGTTTAAAAACGTGCATTGGCCATCGAATGGCAATCGTTGTCAGTTCTTAAAAGCTTTTTAAATTGATTGCAACATTTTAGTTTTATTTTCTGCATTTTGCAATTTCCCGTTAACGATATGATTCAAATTATGAGTACTTTATTTTGCATAGTTCAGTGCATGGTGTTGACTATTGAGATTCCTTGAACAAAGCTAATAAATATATTGCAGTTTTATTGCCAAGTTTCCCTTTATAAATCGGGGCACCCTCACTTAAAATAACTAAGGCAGCGCATATCTATAGTGTTGATACTAAATATATTTATATATATATATATATATATATATATATATATATATGTATCTTAAAAAAGATATGCTTTATGGGGTCGAAAATGTTTACTGTCTGCCTGTCACATAAATTTGCGCAAAACCATTTTACGTTTTTTACCCATTTTAACTTGTTACGTTCTGAACAAAAATATCTGACACATGAGTTAACAATATTAAGAGTAATATGTGGGTAGACAATTTGTTTATGCTTCGATAGATATTTCTTTAAAAAAACATGTAAGGAATTTGCTAAAAAAAAAACAATGTGATTTTTCAACTTTTTCAGCAATCATCTTTAAATTATCCATTTAGAATGCCCCAAAAGCTTTGGCACATTATAAAACCAGAAAGATTACGATTTTCTTAGCCCAGCAAGGAGCTGCAAGAGGGAATCAATAAAGAGCCACGTTGGGCTGACTAATTTGGAGCACCTGTTTCCCATCCAATTTGGAAGACTCTTGAAATCTGAATCCGAATCAGAGTCAGCCACGCGTTACAATTGCAAAACGTACGAGAAATTTGTGATACACGCGCTATTCGCGACATATCGTCAAAAGTATCTATAAAATGGAATAAGAGGGAGTGGATGGGGGAGACGCAGTGGATGTGAGCGTGGAGGTGGAGGTGGAGGTGGAGGTGTGGAGGAAATAGGAGTGAGTGCTGCTGTGCATGTGTTGGCTGATAATGTTTATGCTGTCAGTTACTGCAGCACATGACATTCAATTGCCACAAATCAAGATAGGACAACTAGCAGGAGAAGTAGCTGCCAGCAACTCAGAGTGTGCGTGTGTATGTGTTCGTGTGTGTGTGTGTGTGTGTGTGTGTGTGTGTGTTCGTGTGCGTGTGAAATACAAAATGGAGATAGAGCCTTAGTCAGTGTGGGGTATATTATAAAATGACTGCCAAGAAGGAAGCACACATTTCTTTGTATCCATATATATTGGTTTTTTTTCCTTTTTTCTTCCTTTTTTGTTCATTCCGCCAAGGGAACTCGTGCCAATTGTTGTGTGCATGTGTGTGTGTGTGTGTTGTATCTCAAGAGGAGAGCAGAGAGTGTGCCGCTTTGTTCCCGTTTACAAATCACATACCCAGTTTATGCCACACACACACGCACATATTTCACTGTGTGTGTCTCATGTGTGACAACATCACATGCAGCATTGTTGTTTTTGTTGATTTCGTGTTGTTATCATAAAATAAAAATTTGCTTCTGTGCGTACGTGTAAAATAAAATAAAGGAGTGAAGTGGGCGTGGTGGAACCGTTGCGGGGCGGGTCTGAACACGCACATTTGTGCTTTTTGACTTTTAAAATGTTTTTTTTTTTTTAAATTTTCGACTGGATTTAAATATGGTTGCTTGTGAGCTGTTAAAAGCAACTCAAGTCGTCTACATGATGTCATTTGTCTGATGAAGCAGTTTACTGCAACATAAAAAATGATGTAATGATTGACTTAAAGATGTTCTTGCTTTAATCAAATCTAAAGCTTAAAGGGGCTTAAGCCAAGTTCCGTGTCAACAAAGTAGATTTTTCTTAAATATTTATATGATTTTTAATAAGAATAACTAGTAGTATAATACAACAATACATTTTAAGAGTTATCGATAATTATTATCAAGTATTAATGTATCAAGTTAGGACTACATGACTATTCGTTTCCTTCACTTTACCACTTATGTCAATTTTATTGTATTATATTTCACTTAACTGTTCCCCAATCGACCAGTCAACCAGTTTAGTAAACATTTATCAATGCACTCTCATATAATGTTTACCAAATGAACAATGCACTTTGACAGAATACCAGACAATTGATGGCTTTTATTGGCAGGCCGGTGGTTGAGGTGGGGTGTATTTTGTGGCTCAAGACAAATACCGAAACGCAAATCAATTAAGTCGCTAATTGAATTGTTGCTGTTGGCTGGCAGCCGAGGCTGATTAGCGGCGAAGGAAAAATTCAATTGACCACAGCCAAAGCGCAAAGGAAAATTGTCGCCAAGAAGGGACGGCAAGCGAGGGGAGATTGTGGGATAGATTAGCAGGCAGCTCAGTGCTCAAATGTTGGCGGACGTTGAGAGGCGAAGTGACACAGTCAAGCCACAATTAAATTTCCCAGTTCAAAATAAAATTAACGACCATTAAAAGAGAACATAGCTCAACTAGATGAGACTTGGAAAGTAGCAATTTACGACCGAGTCAATCGGCCAGCGAGTGAGTCTATGTGTGTGTTTTTGTGACTATGTGTGTAAACACGTTAATTAAACGCAAGGATAATTATAATGGGCAGAAGGAAACGCTTTTGCAGAACGGGGAACAGTGGCAAGTATGTCGTCCAACTGGCCTGCCCTTCTATGGGCGTGGCAGGAAGCAAACTCTCTGCATAATTATGCAGCAGCACAAAATGGAGCACAGGCTGACAAGCGAACAGACATCCGTACCTACGCATAAGCCACGTATCTAAGGACCCCAGCAACCAGTAACAACTAACAACAACCAACAAACAGCAGCTGCAAACAACAAGTTGTCAACGCCTGTGACTTGAGCAGGACGACTCCTTGTAGTGTCAGTGGTGTCAGAAAGTGAGCAGAGCAAAGCCAAAACAAACATATGCCTGAGCACGCAAACCAGGCGAAAACATGACAACAACACTTCAACAACAGCCTGTGATGCAGAAAACGAGAAAGTTAAAAAAAAAAACACAAAATCGCGGAGATTCATAGAGAATTTAATTACCGTATTTTACTATATCTAAAAATATGTTTCATGACTAGAAGAGTAAGAAATAATGCCTTAAAAAGTTTATAATACTGAAACCCAATAAATTTGATCAATTTGAGAATTCGGGCTAGATTGAACATAAATAGAAATGCACATAAATAGAACTATTGTATAAATTGAATTTCAGAAACTATAGGCAACTTATTTTATTTTTCTATCAAAATAAGTTCGTTATGGAGTTTTGAACCAACTGAGAGTATTCAGTATAATTAAGTATATAATTATGTTGGGTAACTGAGAAATTGAAATTAGCTTAGCTGTAGTTGTGCGGGCAATCACTCGACATACTTTATGTACTTTATGCCACACTCGACACTCAACACTCCGATAGAGTAGGAAAGCAGATGCAGCAGACTGCATTCATTTGATTTTAATCAACTCAGTTGTCTGCAGACTGGCGGCTAACTGACTCACAGTTAGACAATTATGCCAAATAGAGATGGAGACAGAGATTCAACCGACCAGGCCAGAGTCTACAGCTGCGCGCCGGCCTGTCACTCTGGCAATTGAATATGCAAATTGGTAACGGCAACGCAGTCAATCCAAAACCAGCCCACAAATCTATCCAACTCCAACGAACACCAACTGGTTGGCACATTGTTAACCAATGCTCGAGAATCGCCAGAATCTCACAAAAGGGAAAAATTAATAGAATTGTTATGCATATATTTTGCTCAGTATTTTATTTATTTTTCTCTCTAGAGATGCACATGTGCTTTCTATTCTCGTATTTGCATATTAAATTAAAATTGTATTCCGTTTTAAGTTTGATTTGTGCAAATGTTTGACAGAGCTTTTTAGATTTTATGTAATTATTGTCAATGTAAGAAGTTGAAGAGTTCCGCAAATGAAGTGTCCTTGTTGTTCAGCAGCCAGCATATGTTGCACAAGGGACTAAAATACGTTGGTCCTGTCGCCATGTTGTTGACTTTGTAATGAGCTTGGAATGAAGCTTAAATTGGATTACCATTGTGTGTCTGACAAAGCACTAAATTAATGAAGTTGTGTTCATAATCGAGAGCAAGAGTAAATTTGCGGCCAAAGAGAGTTGTTACATTTTAAAAAGACATTTACATCTTGTTGGACACTTAGGCGAACTTCCATATTTTGATGAGCTGCGTTAAGAACAACATCTAAAGCTTCACAGATATTTTAGAAGCATTAGAATCCACTTTCTGTTAGCACAGACTCAATTGCCGGGTAAGTCCGTTGAGACAGCAGCGTAAAATTACACAAATATTTATTAAAGTAAGCATAACAAAAACTTTAGCAGAACCAAAAAAATGAACATAAGTTGAGGTCGCTGTTTTGCGCTCGTGAAATTCCCCCGGGGTCTTGGGTTTTTCGGCAGTTATGGCTTATTTTATATTTGTGGCGTGCTTTTTTTTTTTGTGTTTTTGTTGTTTGATAAATACCAGTTTTGACAGTCGTATTAACCTGTCATGCCCGTGACTGAGGACGAGTGAGTGGGCTCTGCTAAGATCACAAGCAACAACAAAGAATGAATAGAAAATGTTGCATGTTTTGCGATGCCCTGACATGGACAATAACCCAACTCGAATGGCGTTGCATACATGCAAAATAGAGAAAGAGCAAACATGGAAAGTAAGATAGAAAACAAGGAAAAACTAAATAAAAAAGCAGTGCACATTTTCAGGAATTATACGCTAAACTAAAGTCTCATCTCTTTTTTGCATATTTTCTTTTGTTCTTGTGACTTGTTGACTTGTCAGGGTCTTGACACCCTGTCTGGGCGAAGTATGGAATGAAATAGAGGTTCTTGACATTGCATAAACTGTCATTTAGCTTGTACAACTTGACAGCTAACCATTCATTTTCGGCAACTGAAGAGCTGCAGTCAAAATACTCGAAAGGAAAAACTCTCTGAAGTTAGGAGTTACAGTTGAGCGAGCTGCCACATGCCACAGTCTGACGCAACTCTTGAGAGGTGTCGCCCAAATTAAATGGTTGCACAAATAATGTAAATGCAGCCAGTCGGGCAAAATGAGACTTTCGCATGACTCACGCACCTGACGCTGACTCTGACGCTGTGATTCCTTTGCTCCTGGCTTTGACTCCAATGTTAAATGGCTGCATTTTTCAGCTTAAGTGCAGCGCAAATATTTGCTAATGTTCCGTCTCTGCATAATGCCAGCCACGCCCCCCCTAACATCCACCCTCAACACCCTCCACTGACTTTGATTAAATGCAACGCGTTAAACAAATTCTTGAGGCGTTTTTCCGGGGCACAAAGTTGACGTCGCTCAGATTTGTTATCCCCACTGTGTCCCCTCTCTGGGTGTATGTGTATTTGTGTGTGTGTGTGTTGGGGTGTGCAGGTGTCCATATCCAGGTGAATTTGCAATTTGTTACGGCTGCATGACTTTTTCTATGCATAAATCAGGCCAAAGTAAATAGAATAAATAATGATAAATAACATCATCATCTTAAAAGGCAAATGATGATTAATAATAAGGCTGTTTGCTGTTCACTTAGATTAACTTTTATTTCATTATTATACAATAATTGTGTTTTAAAATATATATTTTAATAATCAACTTTATAAAGACTACACAAGAAACATAAGTTCGTAAATGGAAGCAAATTATGCGTTAAAAATTCAATTTCCGTTGTAATTCGAAGCTCGGACAAACAAAAAATGATTAAGAACACTACAAAAAAGTGATAATAACATAAGAAAAAGCTGTTATGCAATATTTGAATCATTGAGCAATTAAGAGCTTCTGTTCAAACCGGTTCCGGTTCCCTTTAGCTAAACAATCAACTTGTCGGAGTAATTTTGATTTTGTATTTGTCGTTGTTGGTCAACTTATTTTACACCAATGAGAGGAAGCAATAAGGGAAGCCATATACAATAAGAGTGTGTTGCTGTTGAGTTGTCATTAGTCCAGTCCAGAAGTTGCAACCACATTGCAAACACCAGCAGCAGAAGGCACACACAAACACTCACACACAGACATACTCACACTACTTAAGTATGTATTTTTGTATCAAATTTCACTTTCAAAATTGGCCAACTGCTGTTCGCAACTGACGACAGTTGGTTTCCCCAGTTGCTGGTTGCCCGCTTACAAATAGCTTCTGCTCATTGATTTTGTGGCATGTTGCAAGATACGAATTGGAGCTAGTACAACTGGGATTGCAACTGTTGCCAGCCAACCAAACAGCAACTGTAATGAAGCCTTGACATCGCATCGTGGCCAATTGTTGGGTGCTCTTCATGACATGTGCGCAGCTAACATGAAAAACCCGGATTGAGTTGAGCTGAGTTGAAATGAGTTGGGTAGTTGGTTTTGGATTACTAGAAAAGAGGATCCTTATTATGTAAGTGTGGCATGCAAAAAAGGGGTCGATAATCGGAACGGATTTATGACAGGTTCATATACCCATAGTAGGTTGTCCAATAACCAGAACTCACTAAGCCTGCGACAGTTGGAAATGGATTGTGTTACACTTGCAAAACTGACTAATGATGAAAATTGATACGCAGCTGATTAGAGTTAAAGAGTCACCATTTTGGCGAACAATATATAAGCATAACTAAACTAATACGCCTTGTTTAAATATGTAGAGTATTTAAATACATATTTATTATTTCACATAAATTACACGTACTAAATTAAACTCCCTATCGATTACTACAAAAAATAATATTACTTGCTCTAAAGATATTCTAATTGTGGCACAGCGCATTTCTATCTCTCTCGATGACTCACTTGCCGTATGCGTAATGTTTCTATTTGTTCTAGGCTATTTATAGTACAGACTGACACACTTGTGAAATGCATTAAGCTCATTGCACTGAGGCCTACTTTGTGGCTTTAATTTCAAATGGTGTTAGATTTGCTTTTGTTTCGTTTGTTAAGCCAAAATGCTCGTCATATATTTGCTTAAGCAGTAAATTAATTATAGCCACTCATGACTCATATATATAATCGCCTTAGTGAATTTGGTGGCACTCCATTCAATTTGTACGCCGGCTACTTAAAACAATTCCCCACTTCACAAATCCCAACAACCCGACGCACTGTAAATAAATCATTTTACTGGCTGGCATTATTTGCCACTTGAACCTTAAGCTTAAGATCCTAAGATGCCAAAAACAAAAACCACATTTGTTGAGGTTGCTGCAACAAACCTCCTCTTCGTCCCCTCCCTACTCCTAGCAGAAGCTGTAGCAGCAGCAGGTGATATGTGTACTTAAGAACTTAAAAACTTAGGAGCGAGTTTCAGTTTGCTCGGCGAGCTTAGAAGTTGACGCTGTGGCTGCATTAAAGTTTTACATGAGGTCAAGTTGCTGGGTTCCAAAGTGTTGACATAGCTCTCAATTTGTAATTTGCCCAACTTCACTCTGTTTGTGGGCGTGGCTAGATCTTATTTGCATTAGTGCGACACACATCAAAGTAAACAAATTCAAGAAAAACACAAAAAAATACAAACAAAAAACAGAAAAAGGCATTTTTGTATCCGGCTTGGGCAAAAGTTTGCGTGTTAAAACTTAAAGCTGCACAAAGATTTGTTAGTCAAAGTCAAAAGAAAAAGCTTTCCACATTTAAAGACAACTCCCCGAAGAAGTTTTTCCTCGCCGTTTTCCCCTTCGTATATGTAAATAACATTAGAACGGGATGCAAAAGAAGTTCAAACACATTTAAATTAGGCCTGAGCACACTTTGATGATGCTGAAAACTTTTCTGCAACTCTCCCACTCACTCGCTCACACACCTCTGAGTCTCTCTCTCTGTCTCTCTCTCGCTCACTGCTTAAAAGTTTTTGTTGACAACATTTTTGCTTGTTAGTTTTTGTTGTTGCTGCAGTAACATGTTCCCATCATTATAATATGTAATGCTTTATTACGGTAACTTTTTTTTACGCAACATTTTGTCGCAATTTTATTTTCATTTTTTTGCCTTTGCACTTTGTAAGAAAAACAAGAAACTTCTTCAAATAAAGTTGTCAAGTCAGCGAATTTTGTATTCTTAGGTGTCAAAAAGTGTGGGGGAGTCTTTGTTTTGCTTTGTTTGTTTCTTAAAGATATGCATAATGGAAATGTATTAAATTAGTCAAAGAAATGTGATTTGCATAACAAATTCCGGAAAGGGAGGCCAACCTGTTGTTAACTAATTTAAAACTCAGCTAATTTATCAACATAATCCGATGAGAGGAAACTAGAGTTGTGCATAAGTCTCCTTTTTTATTGTTGAGCTTCAATCATATTCAGTCGACATAATCAGTACTACTTAAAGCTCTTACATGCTCTTTAGGCTTCTCTGCAGTCAAAGAAGAATTAAGCCCATCTGAAACGGAAAATTCAACCCAGATTTGTAAAGCTAGTTAACTGCTTTTGTCAAGAATATATTCCTTGAGCTGTTCTCTCTCTCTCTCTCCCTCTTTCTCTCTGTGAGCGACTTTGTACAATGCACAAATCCACCAGCGAACTGTAAATCGTTTATCGTGTAGCTGTAGACCACATCAAAAATATGTATGAAAGACAATTGCCACGACAACATTTAATACTGTCAAACAGAAAAAATTGGCAGCATTGTATCTGGCTCTGTTGACATTTTGCTGGCCCAAGTTGAACGTAAGCGGCTTTTGCTTATCGCTTGACATTTTTGTGACTTGTGCAATACAAACAGCCTCCTTTCCCCCGCAGTGTGCCACTCCATCACCAGCAATACCCCTCCAGTCAGTCAGCTCTGCACTTGAGCACATGCAATTTTAATGTGAGGCAGCTGCAAAAAAAATATATAAAAAAGCCACAACAAAAGGTTGGCAAGTTGAGAAAAGTTCTCATGCAAAAAGCGATACAGATTTATAAATGTGTGATTCGGATTATACATCAAAGATATGGACAAATCCCATGTAGCTCTTTGTTGCTCTTCTTCTTCAACCGTTTTTGCTGTCAGTTCTGTAAATTTTAATTGACAAGCTAAAATGTGTTTGAGCCAGTATCCAAATCGAAATAGTTTTTTTTTTGGCAATGTTTGCTTTGAAGTTTGAAGACGACAACAAAAGTTCCAACTGAAAGATAACTGAGAAAGAAAAAGAACTGAGTGGGTTTTGCGATAAATACATTGTCAAAAGCAGATTTACTTGTAGTTCTAAATTTTTTATAAGTTGCCCTTAATTTATTTCCTATTCTTTTTCTAGCCTGGAAGTGCGACAGGTCAAAGAACTGAAAGAATATGGTCTACGTGCTAACCAGACATCAAATAGAAATAATTCACACAATTGCTTTGCATTTAAGCCAACAGAGATGCTCTTTACTTTATAAAGGGAAAGTGAACTTCGCTCTGTCTCTTTCTCTATCTCACTCAGCCAGGCTCTCCGTCCCTGTCTTTGCCATTTAGCTGCTTAATCAGCGCTTAAGTAGGAACTTGGCAAAAAGCCGCCAACCGTCAACCTTTCCGTACTTGCGCTCACTTGAACTTAATTTGGTGAGTGGTTTGAGCTGGCATCCCCCGCTGCCGTTGCCCCCTCCCATCTTGCCATTTTCTGCCACGCGCGTCATAAACGTCTGGAAAAACAGTGGAAACATACAAAAACAAGAACAACAACAAGAACAAGAACAACATCCACAGCAACGGCAGAAGCAGTAGCAGTTCAGAAAAAATATGGGGGAGCTCTGGCATAAAAGTATATATAACAACAGGATAGCGTACTCTAGCCTACGCTGGCAATAAAAACGCACTTGGCTATACACTAGGCAGCATTTACTTGGCGCTATGCCTGCCCCTGGAACAGACTGTCGACTGGTTACCACTTCCGGCGGCAAAAGCAGTTCCTGCCACAGGTAACCAAAGGCAACCCCAAAATGTCAGGCTGCAGAGTCGAGTCGAGTTGAGTCGAGTCGAGTTCAGACCGCTGCCTGCGTCTGGGAGCAACATATGCAAATTTAATATTTTTATTAAAAAAGTTTTTTGGACCACAAAAAGAAGCACCAGACGAAGAGGCAGCACCACCAACGCAACACACTCAAACCCTGTCTAGCGAGGCCAGTAAGTGAGTGAGTGGATTGTTTGTGTGGAACTGTCGCTGTTTTGATAGGGAAGCGAATTAAGTGCCGCGGTTCGGGCAAGTTTCTTTTTCTTTTTTTTTACCACTCTATCTCTGTTTCACTCCCTGTCTGACTCACTTTCTCGCCAGCTCTGTCTGCTTAAAAAAAAAACAAATTATTTTCTTTATGCTCAAATATCGCCCGTGTCCTTAACCCTTTGCGTACTCTCCTCACTTGACAAAGCGCTACTCAGTTTGTGTTGCTGCTCAGTTCGCTTTGTTATTGTTAGCGCTGTTTGTATTGTTAGCCAGTTTTCAGCTCCTTTTCTTGTAGTTCTCCTTGAGCTTCTTATTCGGGTCCCTGTGCACGGGGAGAGCTTGTTAAAAGTTTAAAATTGTTACCAACAATCTTTCCCCGAGGGCTAAACATTATTGTAGCCCTTTTGATTGTTTACCGCTTGCATATCGCACAATGGGTTATTGCTTCCTATATAGAGTAAATATTTATAAATTATCGATCACAACTTTTAGTCCCCTCTGAGTACTTTAAGCATGAACTCATTTTATCTATCAACACCGAACTTTAGTATTTAAAATGCTGCTTGCATTTCTGTAGTCTGCTTTTCTATTTATTGGCTAAGATTTTTATATTTACATTCTTTTTATTATTATTTATTGTCTTGTTAACAACGCCGATTTAATCTTGGTTGAAATGTACTCAGTCCCAATAGTTTCACAACAGAAATTCAGCTTTTCTACATTTTAAATATATTCTTTCACCATTCAGAGCCAAACTTGGATGTATAATATAAAATGTATGTAAATACTCTGTCTTTCCAAAGCAAGTAAACCTTTTAAAAGGCGTTGTTCAGAAGTCATAGATTCTATTATTTGCATACCTCAAGCTTCAGGTCCCGACAGACATTATATCTTATTACATCCTCGCAGCTCAACCTTTTAGTCGCTCTCATCACCCTTTCCTCAGACCACAATCCCTTGGCAAGCGTCAACCCTAATTCATGATTAATTTAAAATTGAGTTTACATTAACATTAAAATTTCAATTTGGCTTCCCACGCAAGCTGCAAAGTTGATTGAAAAATATATACGCAAAAGAAAAACTTTCACAGATCCCAAAAAAAAAACACAAAAAAAAAATAAAAGAATGAAAGGAAGCAAGCAGGACCTTCATCAACATTTAAGGTAATGACAACAGAAATGGCCCATAACAATAATGAGAATTTCTTAACCCAAATGTGTTTTTGCGAGTATGGAGCCATAAATAAAACAAACGACAAAAACGATAACCACAAATTCCATTAAAAAACACATTTCCCATTTGGTTCATTGCTTCATTATGATGTGCCAGGTAGAGTTCCCCTCTCTCCACTCTGCAAGCCGGCCTCCCCCCGAGGACTAAAACTAACCACCTAGGAAATGTGTTTACAGATAACTCCAAAACCTAAACAGAGTAGTTCAAAATTATGTCACAGCTTTTTTTGGTTAGGGCCACCTTCCATTCACCTGTCTGACCTCAGATACTCAGACACCTCCTCTCCGCATAAGGGGGGAGTGGTGGGCTGTCGTTTCATTTGACCTTTGGTTTTCAGCAAAGTGTTGAACAAAGAAGCAAAATGCTCACGAAACAGCCAACACGAAATGCTCGTCCGAATTCTAGTTTTTCCTCTGATCCCATTTCGCCCCACACAATTCACGTTCTGTTTAGTTCCATTCTCTGGTTGCGTTGACATTCCCCGCTGTATCGTTCTTTATTTGCTTGTTTTGCGCACATTTCCGTTTCGTTTGTCCTGTCGTCCTTTCGTCGCTTTTGCCAGCACTTTATTCACTCTTTATTTTCCATGTTGCTCCAAGGACCTTGTGCCTTGCGCCTTCTGACTTCTGCATAAATAAATTTTCGCATGTTGGCGGCACATTTGCCTGCCTAGCTCCATGTCGCATCGTCTTTGACAATTTCTCTTTTGGTATTTCTAACTCTCTCTCTCTCTTTCTCAGTCTTTGCTATTCTGTGACTATAATAATGTTTCTCGGACGTAATTATAGTTTAACTGTGAGCTTGTTTCAGTCTTAAACTGTCTGACCGCTATTTGCTTTTCCTGCGGAGCTTTGATTGTTATGTGAGTTCATGCTCCATATTCCGGCTGTTCAAAGTCAGGCGTTGATTGATTGAAGCAGCTTTTCAATACTTTGAGTTGGGTTTGCTGAAAGCATTCCAGATCTACATTAAAATAATTAACGCATCTGAATAGTTTTTCAGCAATTTAACTAATGAAATATTCTTCTCTTTTTCTTTGCAGGTATGTGCAAATATATAAATATCATAGAAACAAACAAGCTAAAAGTGGAATGCTGAAAACAACGTTTAAGGCACAATTTAAAGTTACTATTCATTTTGCATGTAGCCTCAGTCTATTCAAGTTAAAATTGCTATGGTTACCCCCTAAAAAAAGAAAAATTGCAAGTAGCCCTACAATTGTTTTGCAAACAAAACATGGAAGGAACTCGGGAACTCTGAAAGCCGCCACAAGCACAAGCCCTCTGCTGGCTAGTTTGTAGTACAGTTAAATATTTAGTTGATGTTCCCCTTCTGCTATCAAAATGAATCTATCTACCAGAGACCGATCCGACCCACAGTCGGCGCTCGAGCGGAACCGACAAAACAGAAGGCATCAAGCACTAACAACAAATATCTTCTTGGTTTGCAATTGCCGCGTTCCGCTTCAAGTGTGGCAACTAAGTGTTCATGTGTGTGTGAGTGTGTGTTGGTAACTGACCTACTAGGGCTACATGAACTTGCAACTTTTGGCAAATGAGTTGCCCCCTATACAGTCCAGCCCACTCCACAGCCCTTACCAATGACCCTGTTTGACAGTTGGATGCAGTTTGATGGCAGTGAATGGGCAACGAAGCGTCGCAAACAACGAGTTTCCCAAATGTAATTATTAAGCTTGAACAACAAGAGCAACTTGCAATGAAGTGGTAACAAGTGTTGTTATAGCTGTTGTTGTTGCCGCTACCATAAAACCAGGGGAGGGGGGTGGGGGTTTGAGGTTAATAAAGAAAACAGGGTGAGAGCATTGGCACAGAACAACTGTTGCTGCAGGAACTCATAAATTTGAACACATGCTCGAAACTAAATAAGTTGTTTGACAGCCGCATTTCTGGCCATATAAAGTTGCTTATCAATTTGTGGGGCAGTTGGTTTTGGGTGGCATAAATTCTATTTTTATTTTACTCTGGACTAGCCTTAATGCAATAATAACGTATATTTTATAGACACAAAGTTCGCTCCACAAATCGCACAGATGTGTATTTGTTGCTTGTGTGTGTGTATTAATTTCACACATTTACACAGCACTTTTGTGTCTCATTTTTCTTCGGGCAAAACTTGTCTACTTTGCAGAAAAAAAAGAAGAAAAACAAAGAAATATACAGCACTAAATGTGGCAAGGGGCATGGGGCAGAGCAACCCATAAAGTATTCGACGCGTAGGCCGCTCGACAACAACTTTTGCACGTACGCTGACTTGTTGCCCATGTGCGAGTGTGTGTTTTGATAAGAGTCATTTAGTGTGCTCGTGTGTATGTGTATGTGTGTGAATGCGAGTGTGTGTGTGCGTAGCAAATTGAAATAAATCATGACAAGTGCGTTGCTTACTTTGCTTGCAGCTTGAAGCAAACCAAGCAACGAGCTTGTGCCCCCTAAAACAAGACGTCGCACCAAATTAATAACTAGGCAGGCAGCAAGACGTCATACCTCATCCTACTCCCCCCTCGCCAGTTTCCATGCCACCCACTAGATTAATTATGGCTAGAAGGGTGTGTGCGTTTCTCCATCTGATATATTTGAGCACGTAAATTGCCTGCTCTCGGGAGAGAGAGAGAGAAAGTAGAAAAAGTGAGTTAATAATTTAAAAAACAAATGAAAGACGGCAAAAACAATGGCCTATTCATTTGGTTAAAGAGACATCAAGTTGCCGACTTGTGTTCTCCATTTACACAACTGTTTGTTAAAGATAAGCAAAAGTTTATTAATAGCATTGTCACGGTATGTGTATATGCATTATTTTAATTGTCCACTCAAATGTCGTGAAGAGAATTGCAAGTGGGTGTAACAAAGCATTTATTATGCCTTTTTACCATAATTCTAAATTATTTTCATCAAATTTTTTAGTAGAACAATTAGCTTATAAGAGAGCTACAACTAACTGCCTCACACTCCACCTCACCCCACCCTCCCACTACTGACTTTCTCTTTCTGCTCTGTCCTTTTACAAGTCATCCACATTTTAATAAATATTTTTACGCATTGAAAAAAATAAATATATATATTACAAATCCAATAACACAGAAATGGCGCCGCCTTTTAAATTTGCATACACACAATTAAAATTCATGTCCCAAAAAGTGGACTACATAAAAGATAAAGACCTCAAATTATAATGCGAAAGATTCGAGCTCTAACAATACGTGACGTCACGCCCACAATAAAGCAAAGATATAGCTGTAGCTGTAAAAAAAACAAAAACCAGAGCTGATTGCGGAAGTTGTTGATTACTCACTGCCAGTCGCAAATCAACGCAAATCTCATTCCAAACCACCGCACTCCAACTCCTTTTCGATTCATTCCTGGTGGGTGGCTAATTAAATGACAGCATCGAGTGCGGGGGTAAAATTAACCTTTAATTTTTGATAAACAAGCTCGAGAACACACTCTAAAAATATGCAAAACCGAATGATTGCAAATGAAGTGGAGCCCAGCAGAGAGTCAGACACTTGTATCTAGGCGGGACCAGAGGGTCATGCGACGCGAATGCTGCCCAGCAGGTGGTGGTGGCAGCGAAAAACAACGCAAGACAAAAAAATATTATTATAAATAGGTGTACGGAATGAATGGATGGAGGGGTAAAGGCAAACGCGACGCAGTTTCCGGTGCTCTCGACAGCCGTTTACATAATTTCAATATGGCGGCTCTTATAGGCGCGCGCGTGGCCAGCAGCCGAAACGGCCACTTAAAGGACATGCCAGGACCAGCCAGCATCACAAATCTCTCCCTCTTTCCCCTTAGCCAGCCACTGCTCCGTTGATGTTATGGTGGTGGACTGGCATTTTTCATTGTCCTGCCGCGCAGCCAGAGATGTAAACGTAACAATATAAAAATTTGTGTTTATGTTTTACTTTATTTTTGTACTCCTATACCCTTGACAAGAGTATTGGCATTTTTGCATGAATTATGTAACGCATTGAAAGAACCAAAGAACCAAACGAACCTGTACAGAATTTATATAAAACTGGCAAAGCTTCTTTTCCTTTTCCTGCATTTGCTGTCTAACTCAGCTCAGTCGGCTTAAATACTACACATGTGTCTCAATTAGTCGGTTAGCCGAACCATTTTAATTTAATTACATTGCATATTTATCAATACATTACATTCTGATTATCTTGTTATTGAAGGTATTTAATATTCGGCTAATTTTAGTTATTGTTCTTCTTTGTTTTTGCTGTTATTTGGTTTCTCTTCTTTCCATTTCATTTTTATTATTTTGTTGTTATTTGCTCTCATCCTTCAGGACAGCTGCCCACTTTTGACACTTATTTTTGACAGCTTAAGGACATTTGAGGGTCATGCACTTAACATAAGAGCGAAAGGGGGGTGGAGAACGCAGAGGGGACTGTGAACAGTAGGTGAATTTCCAGCATTATACACAAATTTCGAAATTGTTTGCATGTCTGAGATTTGTGGTAGTTTATTATGAATGTATGCGACCAGACAGCGCAACGCACGCCACCAACCCACCCGCAAGGGGACTCTGTACCTCGTCTTGATTGCTCATGAGGCGTGGCTGGAACTAAGCAAACCACATTCATTATGAATGTTTGGGTGGTGGATGCCACCCTTCTATTTTTCGCCTAACATGCATTTTGTGTGACTATTTAGTTAAAGGGGAGGTGTCGTTGAGCTGGGCTCAGTTAGCTGATGTCTTTATAGAACCTATGCATAGCAACTGTTGCCTCTAATTAAATTAAATTATACTCTGGCCAAGGCAACCAACACTGCCATTGTTTATGTGAATCTCTAGCCCCTTTGGCATTTTTCGTTGCTCTGTCACATTAAAATTTAGTGGTGCTTTTAAGTGCTTGTAATAAGATATTTTGTATGCTCCGTGGCATTGGACGGCACACATCAGGCACAGGCACAGGCACATGCACATGCAGAGGAACAGGCCACAGCGCCATGTGTTTGCCACAAGCCCCATACCAACTTTCCAGCACTCTATTACTTTTGGGGTAGGTGTGGTGTGTGTGACAGAAGCAGTTTGCATAATTTAAAAGGTCTAAAAAGCAACTATAAGTTTCTGCCTGGGATTAGAAATTTGGCCAAAGATATTGCTGTGCAGAGTGGAGTGTGCTCGGAAAAGATGTTCGGAAAATAGGGTTTTTGGTTTAGATTGCAAACTGCTTAAAGAATTTTATGTTTTGTGTTTCGTATTTCGTGTTCACAGCTCGGTTTACAAAGCCACAGAAAATGGTTGCGACACTAAAAGCATTACAGGAAAACAGCTGCCCAATGCTAGATCTAAAATTGCAGATGACCCTCATTAGGACAAAATAAAGTCTTAAGCTCAGTTGACAAAATTATACAATCTTAACTGTAACAGCCACAAATGTTGCAGGAATCACTTTTAAAGTGTCGTGGAGTTGGAGAATAGTTTATGATTATTAGTAGAAGACTGTCTAATTGTTTAATAAAATTGTATGTATTAAAATGTGCATGAAATGCTTTCAAATATGAACAAGATTCGGCAGTATTTTAGGCAGAAACACTTTTCTGACTTTTATGTTCATTCTGACTAGCAATAATAAGTTGTTTAAAGTTGTACAAGTTCAAACTGATTAAGTCTACTTTAAAAATTAACTAAACCAAAACTGGTTTACACTCTAGCAAACTTGAAGCCAACCAGTCGAACGAAAAGATATTTTCTCTTTTTTAACTAAATCACAGCAGTTTCGATTACAATATTAAGATGGAATGGATCGATTTAACACCACCCCTCTTCACACCAGACCCTCTCTCTTTTTCTCTGCCTGCCCCTCCACGTGCTCAGTCAGTTATGTGTTCCGGCAATCACCGTTATCAAAAGCAAAGCACGTTCTGGCTTAAAGAACATGGTGACAAAAACTAAAACAGAAAAGGACAAGCTGGTTGAGACCGTAGACAGCACAAAAACTGGACAAAGAAATGTTGGTAGACTTGTTAAGCGTCTTAAAGTCGTAAGTATGCAACGACTTAAGATCTACGAGACACAAGTCCAAGACACACACGTGTCATTAGCACCGGAGCAAATGACAGCAAAAAAACAGAACAGAATAGAACAGAACGCAACTCAGCTTGATGGACAATTGAAGCACAACTGCCTCTTAGTGCCAAAGTGGGCGTGACTCAACAGTATGTGCATGAGACCGTGTGTGTGTGTGTGCGTGTGTATGTGTGTGCGTGTCTGTGTATGCTGAGGTGAGAAATAAATGCTTCGAAGCCATAATCAGAACGCTTATCGTTAGTTTTGTGTTGTGTTCTATTTGCCCCGAACTCCATAAAGGTGTCTCCCCAGAGAAGTGTGCTCCGAGTTGAGTTGTTAAAGTGGTTCTCTATCTCTATCTCTATGCATCTATCTCTATCTGATGTCTCTTCTGTCTGGCATCTCAGTCTCGGCACCACTTGGCTGTCCGAACATAATTGTGCTATGGGGAACACTTAACAGCAGCCACATTGACATTGCTTTGCACCAACCACAAATCACCCACCACCCAATCAGTCCAATTTGCATTGCATGACTTTTAAGTCAAGAACTTTACTTTCATGTTTGATCATTTTTGTCATGCTGACCACTGCAGCCAGAGCAAACTTTCGCACAGACTGTGAGGAATTTAATTGCTTGTTGATGTTGCCAAGAAACTGACAGATGGATGCAAAATCATATTTAAAAACAAATCTGATATTAGAATTATTCTGTTCTTACAAAACGGTGAGGTATTTTGTGTAGTCACTTTTCATATATTTCTAGTTTTAAAATAAGCAAAATATATTTTTGTGCCGACAATATTCATAAATATACGCTTTTATCATTCATAATATGCATAAATATTAATTTTTAAATTCCATTCTTATTGCTTTGCCGACATATCATTAGTCATATTTTGAGTATAAATAGCAGTTGCTTATTTTATAAATATTACAACGTATATCAACGAACTTTATTCCCTTCATACGCTGAACTTCCGCTGCTTCCCCTTACCCGTCCTCATTCAGCTATTCCACCCACAATTTCCATTTGGCATTGGGAATGCTGCTCTCGCGTATCGATTAATTGATTGATGAACATGCTATGAATAGCAGATGAAGGTGATGTTATTATACATAACATATAAAGCGATAAGCAATACACACACACTCATGTGCAGCCTCAGCATTGCATACGTTTTTTGCACGTTCTATAAAAATTCAAGCGCTATCCAGAGGAGCCATGAAAATAGCTGGCATACATATACATATGCATACACATAGCATATACATATACACATATAAACATACATATGTATGTACGTGTGAACGTGTTAGGTGCCCGGCACGTGAGTGTTGAGAAGCAAGCGAAAAAAATAAAAGAAACAAAAAATTTGCTTTTAGGGTAGCAGCATGAAAAATTGTTTGTATTGCATATTTTTAGGGGCCGACGCCATGGAAGCAACCAAGCGTAAAACATGTTATCGAAGCGCTTTTAATGGAATTAATGCAAAAAAAAAACCAAGCAGACACACACACACACACAGAAGGCTGTTTGAAGCAAACAAAATGAATTAAATGGCGAGCACAGGCTGAAACACTCACACACAAACACACACAGACACACCCACAGAAAAAGTCGAATGACTGCTTTAAGGCAAATATGCAAATTTTAATATCTTTATTAAAATCTCATCTATGTGTGCTGCTAGTGGAGCCTTTAATTTCGCTAATTTCTTATAATATGCAATTAATTAAAGAGCAACAGTTGCATTGTATGTAAATCAGATGATGCTTTTCATATGCCCTTGCAGAAGGTACTATGAGAACTTTAAAAACTGTTTGAGGCATTAAGGAAAACTTGTAAGAGTATTTAATAATTCCATATAATTCCATAAATCAAAATAAAGTAATATATTCCAGAGCGAGTGAAAAGAAAAATGCATTCTCAGTTTTAACATCCAGTTGAAAACAGAAAAATTGCATCACATCATCATAAAGCTACCGAAGTAAAAACGTAATTTGTATTTGTGTGTGCAAGATTGTTACTATTACTTAACAAAGTCATATCAAAAATGCATTACCATAATTGAAATAGTACAAGTTAAGTTAGCATGTAAGAGAGTTTTCCATAGATTCCAGTGTATTTAGGGTATTTACTCTTTGGCATAAATAGACAAAGGAAGCACTCTACAAAAAATAAATAAAGGAAAAAGCGACTTGACAGTTGCAAAAATAAAAAATAAAAAGGTTCCAGGCTACACTACGCTATATGCACATCCAATTGAGTTATGAGCCAGTGTGTGCGATGTGTAATTAGCCAAAAACATATTACTTTAACGACTGGGACATGCAGTTAGCCAAGATTTAATTATGAGGCAACAGCAAGCGACCAAGCGACCAAATTCAATTCAGCCTCTTGACAGTACACTGGACACGACACTAGCAGCACCAGCAGCACCAGCAGCAGCAGTAGCAGTAACCCTCAGAGTACTACCCACACTTTGGTTGCCACAACGCCATCTTTGGGGTGGTACCCCCGAAATTGACCATTAAAATCGCTTATGCATTTTGTGTGGTGCTTGCTGCTCTAATTGGTTTTTGTGCTGTTGTTGTTCCTGCTGCTACTGTTGTGGTGAAGCCAAAGTGAGGCCACCATAAAATATTATTATTAGAAATTAAATTTTAATGTGTATACCTAGCTCTGCTTTTATTGCACGCTCTTTGACGATTGCCCTCAGCCAAATTTGCTGTCAAGTGCTTGCGAATGAAGTCATCAATTTTAATGTCAAGTTGTTTGGGATTGCAACGACTAGTAGCCAATTGAAATTGAAAAAAAAGATTTGGCAATATTTCTTGAAAATAAAAAATAATACAAATGATATAAAGAAGAAATGCATAGCATTTCATTCACATCTCAGCTTATATGCGTTAAATATGAAATGAGGGCTGCTTTTAAACAGTGGATATCAAGCTTAACGCAGCTAAATTTCCCAGCCAAGACAACTGAAACTTTGGCCAGCCAAGGAACGACAGTTGGAGATAAACAGAGAGCGACCACAAAATGCAAGCCGCACTCGCACACACGCACACACAGTTGAGTTGGGAATGTGTCTCTGCCAGGCAGTTATCGCTAAATTATGCGGGCTGTTGACAGAGAAATATGGGGGAAAGGGGTGAGCATGGGTATGGGCTAACCCAAGCACTCACACAAGCACACACACACACACACACACACACACATATCACCGTGTGTAAATGTTAAATGGCACAGAGAAATTCAATGTCAAAGTGTTGGCGCACAAAAGAATGCAACGATATGTGTGTAAGAAACAGGAAAAGGATGAGACCGAACAAACGGACAAGCCAAAGGACATGGACAGTAGCCAGTTGCGTCAATGGCGATGATGACAATGATGATGGCAGCCAGACACACACGCACACACACACACACACACACACACACACTCATACATAAATATAGAGTTGTAGCACACAACTAAATGTGAGAAAGTTTGATTTGCAGGAAAAGAAGAGGACGAAGGAAATGGTCTACATGGAAAAAAGATGTTGATATACACATACATATATGAGCAGCAAGGAGAAAGAACGAAACTTTTTTTCCGCTGCTGCGGAAACGGAAATAGAATTATAAAAGCCAAGCTAAAGACGTTTACACACCATACAAAAAGCAAATGGCAGAATTGAGCAGGGCAGCAATGGGGAGGCAAGGCAGACACAAACACGCACATACACACACACACACACACACACACACACACACACACACACACACACATATGGCAGGCAGATAAGAAAACTGTTTGCCAAAGGCTTAAAGCTGCCGCTGTAGGTGTGTTTGTGTGCGTGAATGAGGGGGAAACTTTTTGCCAAGTTCGTAGGGTGTACAAATTTATGAACAGACAACCGCAAAACTGTTTGAGGGGGTTGAAGGTGGCTTGAATCAAAAATGAAGTGCGATTTATGGTCATACAAATCAAAGTTTGGTGCTTGAGTTGATTGCTAACAATCTTTTGTCTGCCACAGTCGCTTGTGAGCACAGACACAGATAGATATAAACAGGAGTGGGTAGTGGGAGAGTGGTAAAGGCGGGTGAGAGGAGGGGTGATTTAGCATTTTTGGGTGTGGCTCTGTGTAAGGCTTCTAATATAATATTTGACACTCGCTTGGCTTGCTGCAGGTGTAGCCAGAGAGATTTGTGGTACAAATTAGTAGAAATGCTTGGAAAAATGAGGTGGTAAATTTAGCAAAGTGCGAGCAAAACTTTTCCATTGAATGGAGAGTGAGAGAGAGAGAGGGAGTAGGAGTGAGAGGGCAAAGGGATTTATGAACAATTATCAAAGCTGTGGTGAAATTTTCGTACAATTTTCTCTTTTGCTGATTTGTGTGGCAAAAAACTTTTACAAGCAGCTGCCGAATACACCCGGGCGATAATGTGAATGGCCATTCAACTTGGCAGCGGTTTAGTTTATGAGTTTAAATTGGGAATGGGAACATGAAAAGGAATTGGGCTTGGGTTTAGGTTTATGGCAATGTAGTCGGCATCAGCTTTGGGTCCTGTGCCCTCATGCATTTATTGATTCACTAATTTGTCTATTGTTTGCCAGCTCAAAGGATTGAAATGGATTTAAAGTGACATAAAGTTAAGCAGGTGGTTGGTAGTTAAATTAAACCTTTTGACTTAAGTGATTAGAGGCTTAAATTGCAATACTTGAGGAACTTATCCCATACAGAGTTCAGTTTAAAAGTGGAAAGCACTCAGTTTACTAAAGAGTATAAAAGGGCCATGTGAGCACATGAGTATCTATTTCAAGCACCGATTTTATAAGCAGTGATTATATTAAGTTTTGCTTACCTTCTCTTAGTATTCAGAAATTAATTAATAATGTAAATATTGACATAGAATAATTGGAACTATGTGTTTTCAGACTTTGAATCAAATGAAATACTTGGCCAAAATGCGTGTGTGTTATTAATGGTAATAATTATCATATCAAATATTTATATAGCTTCTTTGACTAACGCTGTAAAATCACCTTATTTCAATCTAAGCACACACTGAGCCAACCCCTTGGCAGCCATTTAAGTTCAATGTTTGGGTAACCCGTTAACCGGCAGCCAGACAAAGGTTACGAGTAGTTTTAACGATAGCCCGCATCACCTTGGGCCACACTGTGAATAAGGGACAGACCCAAGCTGCAAGCCGAGTAGTCGAGCAGTGAGGCAGCCAAGCAAGTCGGCGACGCATTTGGCACGGCTAATTCAGGACAACATAAGACGCATAACAGTTGTAACAAGACAATCAGGATGTGGACTGCATAGTGGTGCGGTTGGGTGGGGAAGGAGGCGTTTGTATCGTTGGAGTTTGGGGAAGAGGATTTTCTACTTGAAAAATTGAATATTTCACATGTCTGTTTGAATTTTATAAGCACTGAAGGAAGCAGCCAACACAGAGCGGAAAAAGGAAGTCTACCAGAGAAATAGGAGATAAAAAAAACACAGAAACGAAAGAAATACATGCGAAAACCTAACCAGCAAACCAAATAGGAAAATTGAAAAATAAAAAAATAAATCGAGAGAAGCTGCTGCGGCTGCTGCTACTGCTGCAGAAAGATGAACGTGAAACGACTGAGCGCCTAATCTAATATTCCACAGTGCAGGAAATTTGTGGACAGAGCCAAAAGAAAGCTGTAGAAATAGACACATAGATAGACAGACAGACAGACAGAAAGGCAGGCAGGCAGACAAGCAGACAGACTAACAGTCAGTCCAGACTCAGCTGATTGTCCCACCCAACTCCTAATCTGCTTTCCCTTTCCCGGCAAGGGCTCAAAACGGACAAGCTAGTTTTCTTGGGCTGAGACCCTCTGACAAACGTGCGAAATAAATGATATTTTATCACACACAAGCAGACACACACACACCCACGCACACACACACAGACACACTCTTAAACCCGCATGGCCAGAGCAGCCGCACTAAATGAAGCGTAAATTTCAAATTATGTTATAGGCTTTTAGGCCGATAAGTAAATTGTATCTTATCTTTTTTCTGAGACATTTTCAGCATGTGCAATTTGGTGTATTTGCGGAGAAAACTATTCGATATACAAATCTGCTTTTATATTTATGAAGGATTTGTAAGCATATTTCGTGTTCTATTCTTGGCAATAGAATGTACACGACTTGTTCTCCATAGTTTGATTGCTTGTAAATGTTTGGTACCATTTGTGAGATCGAGACTGATGCATTATTTGTGAGCTTACAATTTAATTTAATTTAATTACTTTGTTAACTAGAAGCACTATTTAATAATATACTGAAAGGTTTCCAAAAGGTTTTAAAAATTAATATTTGTACTTATTTATTATTTATTAACTTAAGCAAATATGTTAAACATAAGCGACAATTTTAAGATACTTAGACTTATATATACTCGTATATAATTAAATATTCTATTTCCGAAAAATATTTAATTTCGAAATACAAATAAATGTAAGGCAGATCTTAACTGGCATCTTAACATGGCTTACCACTACACATCGAGCACAAATCAAAACATATATTTGCATTTGCATAAATTCTGGGCATCGACAAGGTCAACAAATCGCAAAACCAAACCCTAAGCGCAAGATTCATAAATAAACCAATGCTCAGGCAAAAAAAAAAAGAAAGAAAAGAAAATATGTTAAACCACAATGTAAACATTTAAATTTACATGGCAGAGACTTTGAGTCCGGCAAAAGAATATGATTATATTTATGGCCTACTTAAAGGCTTACTTAGGTGCCGCAGCCGCTCTTAGACCCACTTTAATTTCAATTTTCAAATTTGCATTGCTGCCTAACCATGGTTGCCATGCAAATTGAATCATTTTTGCTCATTTCAACAGCAACTGAATTTTTCTATAGCAACCTACACAAAAAAAAAAAAAATCGTTCTCTGTGTTTGTGAATATGTGAGCGTACTTCTTGAAGGTGTTTTGACTGGCAAAAAAGTGTCGTTCTTTTGAATTTATGATACTAAACACACAACACGAGCCCTGCCAGAGGTTGAATGGCGACTTTATTCATATGGCTGCCCTCGCCAACCCCAAATACCCCACCAGTATTTGAATAGCCATGCGATTGTGTACATGTCGTTCTTGTGCTCACAGATTCACTGATTTTTCATTGGCCTTTGTGCCTGCACTTTTACAGACTCGCTTTACATGGACGAAATTAATTTTGATTTGCATATTTAATATATTACAGATCGCACCATCAGCGAACATGAGAATAACGACGTGGTGCTGCCATGTCCGGTGGATGAGAAGAAATGCGGAGATCTGCATTCCCTGAACTGGTTCAAGGGCGATTATCGCATCGCTGCAATGCTGCTGGGAGAAAACAATGTCACGAGTGTGGACGATGAATTTAAAAATAGGTGAGTAAGCTCCACGCAACTCCACCTTAGTCGATGGCAACATTGGATTTATTAATACATATAACATTTATTATTTATTTCATATTTTAGAGTAACTGTTGAGCGGAATCCATACAGATTAGTTATTAAGGACTTGAGAATATCTGATGAGGAGATCTATCTATGTGATACAACATTTCTTATACCAGTAGAAACGTGTGATAACTTCAATGGCCATCGTGTCGAATTGAGAGTCTTAGGTAAGTTGCCAACCAATCCTTCTACCACCATTATTTTGCATGTTGGCCTATATTATAATCATCTCAACAATTCGCTTCACAAACTTGTATGATTTGCGCTTACTTTGTTAATATTTTTGGGCTTTTCTGTTCTTGTATATCTTGTAAATGCTTTCCAATTCAGTTTGCTTAAAGAAACTAACTGCTAAACTAACCAATAAAAACTCATATCATTAGAAATATATATTTGAAATACGTATTTATGCATGGAATTCATGTGGAGCTTGCCAACTAACAACACGTGGGGCAGGAGGGAAATCTGCAAGGAGGTTGCACGTTGAGAAGCGAATGTTCTGAGTTGCTCGTCTAATGCTTATTGTGTTCGTCCCCTAAAAGTCAATGTTGATCAAATTTCAGCTTAATTGTGTACAATCAGAATGGAAATGCAATCCGTAGGAGTTTTAACAACATATTTCCATATTGTGTGCAATTTTCACTCTTTTTTGATTGCGAATAACATAAATAAAAATATTAGATGAAATAAAAATTTGTAACCCAAATTGGCAAATCGATTGCATTTTCAGTATGATTTCGTTTTATTACAAGTGGAGTAAATCAAATATATATGTATATATCTTGAATGCATTTTGCTGCCTGCCCTTAACACGCATTACCTTCTGCTGTACTATATACAATAAAAAATGTAACACTAAAAAATAACTTTATGTATTCGTATATTCATATATCAAAATGTTAACCCGTATCAAAGTGCAAATCAAAAACTTTACTTTTAACCGCTCTACTCTTTTATCATAACATTTGAACATGCCAAAACTCATGCAAATATTTTCTCTTAACTGATTGTCCCACCAAAAATATAAAAAACAAAAATATATGATCTGAAAATCGCATACAAAACGCTCGTCCACATCGACATGGAATTTCTATATATATACATATAACATACATATATACATACATATATATATATATATGCATTGCTATCCAAAACTCAAACAAATTCGCTCCACCAAAACAAAAACTAACAAAAAAAAAAACCGATATATGACAACCACTGAAAACCCAAAACAAAACTCAAAACTAAATCTAAATCCACGCCACGCCTGTTCTCTTCACCATCACCCCCTCGATCCAAACGTGTGCACTCACAAACTTGATTGTTTTTTAAACGTATACGCTACCAAAAATTGTATTGAACTGTGTGATCCACAAAAAAAAAATATAACAAATGCCGAAAATCTAAAACCATAAACTGATGTGAAACTCAACCTAAAACAATTTAAATTCCGACAAAACGCTTTAAATAAAATTTGATTTCTAAAACTAAAAAACGTAAAACTAAAACCAAAAAAAACAAACAACAAAACGTTTTTGGCAATACCTTAATAACTGCGCCAAAAAAACGTAGAAAACCTTGGTAAATTTAAATTAAAATAAAAAAATATATATTTTTAAACAACATTAATTATAATTTTTAATTAAGTCGACTGACAATTGAAGCAGAAAATCAGTTTTATATAATTTTTTATCATTTTCTAACCGAATGAGAATGAGGTGCTGTTAGTGCTGTTTTATTCTTATCACAATTAAACAATTTAGTTAGAGCACTCTTTACTTTAATTTTTATTTTTAACTTAATCAGCTTTAAGAAATCTACTCATTCAACTTTCATTTCAATAGATTTTTTATTTTTATTCAATTTAGTTTACCATTCCATTTTAATTTCGAAATTATTGCTCTCAACAACTTAAGATTTTGATTCTAATTTGTATTATAATTTCTGCTAATAATATTTTTATATACTATGCAAATCGAATATCATTTATTAAAAACACAAATTGAACATTTTTACCTCCCGAAAAATGCAAAAAAAAAAAAAAAAAACTTAAAATATGCAAAAAAAATGAATTACGCACACTTACACCTTCAACACCAACACTCACACATACACAACACGCGCACACCCACACACACTGTCGTTGGACATATATTGGGTGCGTACAGTGCCACCCACAGAGGTTGTGATTTTGGACGCAAAGGGCGACCGCATCGAGAACGGCAGCGTCGTTGGACCCATGCAGGAGCGTCAGAGCCTCAAGGCTACATGCACGGTGAAGAACACCCGCCCCCAACCCGATGTGGGCTGGTGGCGTGGCACCAAACGCCTGGCCACATGTGAGTACTGATCCCCTCCCACCCACACTCAGTCACCAAAAACTCCAACTAGTATGTTTGAAGGTAGCACAAAACGCATAAAGGTTATTTTCTTTCGTCAGGCTGTCATAAAAACTGCTGAAGCGCGTTTATTGATTCCCCAAGGGGGGGATGGGCTAGTGAGCTGAAAAGGAGACTAAGCAGCCAATTTGATGCATAAGCCCAAGCAAGTTGAAGGAGTCGAATTGAGAATCGGGTTTACGATGCGCCACAAAGTTTACGCAGTGACTGACGACCAGGGTCATAAAGCCAGGTCCAGGCCACGGAAGGATTTGGCTGCTTATCAGTGTCAGTTTTGGCCCCATAGAATAGGCAAATGCCCAGCCGCGCCCACAGCAGACCATAAAATGTTATGCCTTTTTATTGTAAAGCATAAAAATAAACTTTCTGGTGATTTTCATTAAATTTTTAAGAGCGCCGTAGCTAACGCCTCAACCCCCAAAACTCAACGTTCAACCCCAAAGAAGAGAAAAAAACTCCATGAAAATTAATTGATTTCTATTTTTAAAAGCCAGGCATCCATTACATTAGCTTAAGCAGAATTTAAACCAAGCACTCGAAACATTTCCGAAATGTTGGTTTACCTTTTGCTGGCCTTGAATAGCACTTAAAGTGATTTTTTATGCCCCAAATCCTACAAACATCCCAGCAATTTACAACGGAAGCAAAACAACTTCAGCTACAAGGCGGCAACAACATTTTCATTACTCTTCGTTTTTTTATGGTCTTTCCGTTTCCTGTTTTTTTCTTTTGCCTCTAATTGGCCTCGGTTTGTGGCTTGTGGCAACCCTTTTATCTGGTCAGTCGAACCTATAAGCTCAATCTTTGATTCCGAGCGGAATTGTATTTATTCTTGACTTTAAAAGCCGTTGCTTATCATAATTGCGTACAATTAGAAAAAAGCGCACTTGCAAAATACGAAATTGGTTAGGAGAGGTTAACGATTCATGAACAAAGATTTCCTTCGATATGATTTGATAATATTTGCACTTCTATTTGGACAGACTCACCTACGCACGATCTGACCGATGGTCTCTATACGTCCACCCTGGAATTGGACTGGCAACTATCCCGTGAGGATCTGGCAACGGATATTGAATGTCGTGTCGAATCCGCGGCTATTAAGGATGCAATTGTTTCGAAATTCAGCGTCGATTTGCAAGGTGAGTCATCATTACGACTAGCGATAAATATAATCCACAGATCCCATTCCAGGCTGAGATGACTCATAAAACTTAGCTATGAGTCAGCCATAGATATTGTGTTGAATAAGCCATATTTATGTAGGTGAGCTTAGTTATATGGTCATCTGAGCAAAAAGGGTTCGTTTTACGACTTTGTTTGCGATTTTACAATGCATAAAATACAATGCATAAAGAAAACTCCCTAAACGAAATTTATAGAATCAAATAAAATTTACAGTAAGCAGCTGAATACAAGGAAAACAAAGTCAATATAACGTAATAAGAAGCGCCCATAAGCTAAAATATATATTTAAGATTTAAATTTCTCACGTTTCTAGTAAACCAGTTGAACTCATTTATCTAAATAGAAATTTGACCATTCTCAAAAGATCAGAATTCAGTTAAATGCTTTTTTCCTCTACTTTACATAATTATATTTAAGTTGTACTCACATATCTTTGTGCTAATAAATAACGAAATTAATTTGAATTGACAAATTGCCGCTTAAGACTCAAAAGTTTGTAATGTATAAACATTATTTGGTATTGCTTTAATCAACATAAATTAAAAAGCGTTCTAAGTTTGCTGAAAGTGACATTATTCACACGACATTTTGACATGTTTTAGGTTCATTAACCCAAAAAGAAACCCAATCAAATTCCAAGGGAACCCTTCTAATTACAAAAACAACAACATTAACGGATTCCCTGAGGCGTCTGAGAGCCTTTTAAAAGTCATGCAAATAAATTTTTTCTAATTAAAAGCTGACAATATCGAGTGACACTTTAGCTCCCTCTCCGTCTTCCTTGTCGACATTTCAGTCCTCTTCTTTTTTTTTTTTTTGAATTGTCGAATGATTTGACATTTTTGTTGGAGCAATTAATGAATGTCATTAAATGTAACATAAAACTGCGCCAACTAAGCCAACTTTTTCATTCACAAAGTGGGCACAACAAATTGATTGATGGCTATGTACCCAACACCCATCCCCATGTAAGACCTTAAAATATTTACCAATCAATTGAAAATGGAGCCCCATATGAAGTAGGCAGAGCTTCGCATGCAAATTGCCGTTATTAATGTTTTATATTATGGGTAAGAAGAAAAAAAAAACAAAAAAGACAAAAACAAGCAAAAGAAGGAGAAAATGGCTCAAACGAGCTGTAGACATAGCCAGACAAAAGCCAATTACAAGCCGAGCATTTTAAGCAATTTTCTAACAGCCACCCAACATTCTTCCATTTTCACATATATTCACAGTGCGGCCAACGAGCATAGACATCAAGGGAGTGGAACATCATACGGTGCAGGGCAGCAAAGTGGTGCTAACATGTGACGTAAGTATTGGCTGAATTGTGAACCAACTGCAAGGATCACTCTGACAGGCAAGGGGGTAAATGGCTAAAGAGGTTTGGCATGAGGTTATGGAACTGTCTCACAGTGCAACATGTTGCGGTCGAAATCTAAAGAAGAAAATAATATACAACAATGGCTAAGCACTTTTCAACAAATCTGGTGCTGAAATTCTACAAAAAGGAGACAGGCAAAACTGAACTGATGCCTAAAAAATACATAAATCTCTGCTTATTTAACATATTTATTTATATTTGAATAGATTTTTCTAATTATACTTTTTCTTCAATGATTTTATCAAATCACTGATTGAATTTTGAGCATTTATCCACTGTGCACTGGCTGCTTTGCAGTCCACATACTCAATCTCCTTCCTGTGCTCGTCCCTTTTGTTGCAGACCAAGTAATTGACAATAATTAACTGTCAATTATTTTGCGATTTTTCGTCGACATCGAGGACATGTGTGCGTCTGTGTGTGTGTGTGAACTATGCAACTAGCTATGCAGCTGGCAGTGTCCTTTCACATCCTAAGCTTTATACACCATCAGCGACAATGCCTTGTCATTTAGTTGGGCCTCTGCCTTGTGCTAGTCCTCAGTCACCAGTTCAAAGTTGCCCGTTGCCAGTTGCCAGTTGCCATTGCATTTTAATGGAAAAGCGCTCAATTCGCTAGAGCTTAGTAGCACTTTGAGCACAAGGACCAGCTTCATGTGCACTGTAAAATTATGCAAAATTGTCTATTGATTGCGTATTATGTTTAATGGAATTTTATGCAATTGTTTTACTGCCTGCTTGGCTGCTTGCCAAGTAGGTAGAAATTTTTTACCTGAAACTGTTGAGCTAATGGAAATGTGTATGAATATGTGCACTTGCCAGCTAATGGAAATTTAATGGCAATTGCTTATAGTTCATGACAGCCCCGCTGCAAAGAACCACCCCAAAGGCAGTCACATAACACATACGCCCCATTTTTTGATTGTGTTTTATTATTTTGTGACAGATACATGGCGCCCGTCCGGCAGTTAACCTAACCTGGTACAATACAACATCCGTTATCAGTGGCGAGGAGAACGATCTAACTGAGATACGAACCAAGGCTGTAAGTTCCATACTATGAACAAAAGGGATTTTAATTCATTTGATTTGATTTTACAGTTTGAAAAGGAGGATGGCACCTATCACACCCAATCCGATTTGATATTCAATGCCACCCGCTTTGAAAACGATCGCGTCTTTCGCTGTGAAGCCGAAAATATTGTGCTGCAAATTAATCGCGAGAAGCCAATAGCCTCAGCTTTGACTTTGGAAGTGATGTGTAAGTATTAAACCTTCTTAAGTGGATTCTAGTTACAAAACAAACGCATCTAATCCAAGCAGTATTCTATTAGCACTTCTAAATGCTTTCAACGAAAACAATAAATAGAATAGAATGTCAGCTTGCACTTCTATTTGACATTTGGTGTTTGCAAAACTAAGTTTTTGGCCACAACTGAGCTTAGTCTTTCCCCATCTTGGTTTTCCCCCACAGATCCGCCCGTTGTCAAGGTCAGTCCGCCGGAGATGGTGACAAATACGAGTGAAATTGTGCTGCTCAATTGTGAGTATGTGGCAAATCCCGCATCGCTCACACATGTCGTTTGGTAAGTGCTTTAATCCAAAAACTAATACAAAGTAAATTCGACAAAAAATTAAACCCAAAATCAGCTGAAAATTGCGTTTGGGTTGTGTGACAAACAAAAACGGCAGCCAAAATGACCAAAGTTAAAAGCGAAATGCAAACGAATTTAAATTGCTTTCGAATTCGGGTCGAACACTCAAACGCACACATAAAATATACCCAAATACGCACACGTGACACAAATGGCAACCGAGAAGAGTGAGAGTGAGAGAGAGAGAGAGAGCGAGAGATAGAGAAGATGACTGTATTCTCGGAAAGAGATGGAAATAGCGATAGGCCGAAGGCAAAACCTAACGCGCTCTTTGTTGTGCTACCTAGGTGCCAGACAGCAGAGGGGCAGAGTTGTGCCGAGGCAGGTGGGGGAATGGGGCCGGCGGCTGCCCGTCAGTTTGTGTGTGACTTTGGCAACCCGGCTACAGTCACAGTTAACAGCAGAATCAGGCAGCGGAAGCAAAAGCAGCGGCAGCGACAGAGACAGAGGCAGAGACGGAGCAGAACTCAATTAAACTAAAATTTCCACAGTAAACAAAAATCTAATTAAAAACAAATACAAAAGTAAATAGGCAAGGAGAGTTGAAATGTACGCAGCAAAAACGACAGCCAGTGCGTGAATTGGGTGTCGCATTCTGTTAAGGCAACTGAGCACACACACACAGCACACACACACACACACATACAACACACACACATTCAACATTAACGTCGTGCAATGCATTTATCTGCTGAAAATCAAAACAAACTCGCAGCTACGTAATTCGTATGCGAATTCCGAATAGCAAATGGAATTTAACCAAAAATTTGTTGATGTTGCATGCTGCGTTCCATTCTGCGTAAAGAGAAATCATTGTGCTTATGCAAATACAATTAATTATTAAAATTGACTTGATTTGCAGAAGCTAAGGAGTTTGATCCAATTGTATTTTATTTAAATTAAATAAATAAAATAACAAGTGCTTATGAAAAGCAACAATTGGCCTCCAAGCATTTGTTTATTAAGTAAGCTGTACACTTAATTAAAATTTCTACCCAGTAGCTATTTTATTAATTGAATTTAAGACCGAAATTGCTGTCAATTTGTAAACAACATTTCAAATTTAAATATGTAACGAGCTTATTAAATGCCAACACACATGTTCGCCCAGTGGAAATGCAAACAACAAGCATGCAAAGCTGTCATATAAAATGGCATAGGCAACTGTCGCTCATATCACAATATCTTTAGCTGAAATGACAACCAGCTACTACCACCCATGGAATTACACAGAGCGAAATCCAAACGAGTAGCAGAGCAATGATAATTTGGACAGTTGCGTCCAACTAACTTGGCCAAAATACGACGCAAAATGGATGTGCATACTGCGATGAGTACGCAAGCCAGTTAGATTTGCACAAAATGCAAATTGCAGTTGCATTTCCATTCACAGATTTCCCTCACTCTGACTCTCTCTCACTCTCTCTCTCTGTATCCCTCTCATTTTCTTTCTCTCTGGTTGACTTCAATGCTGATAGCGTATTAATTTGCTTGATGCCTGACGTGACAACATGACGCATACGCGACATTTACAGCAGCTTCAAATTTCATCTAGTGTGTGTGTGGCAGTTGAATTAATTGCAGAGAATCTGTTCTGAGTATCTGGTGGTGTGGTGATGCAATGCGGATAAGAACTTAATTCTGTGCACCACCATATGCCAACCAGATAACCGCATTGTTATTCAAATCTTCATCAAGTCAATGGTAACCATAACTTTGCATGCACTTACAATCCATTAGGGAATTCCAAATGATTAATTTTTGCGAGAGTTTATTAAGTCTTATTAAGAAAATGCAAATTATTAAGGAGGAGATTGATATGGAAAGAGAGATAAATAATGCAGAGAAATATATAACAAATAAATGACAACGACAGAACGGCATTCAACGTTGGAAACGAGATTCTAACTCGAAATGCCTACTATACTTTTAGGGATGGTTGAAAACTTTCCGAAGCTACAAAGTAATCAGATTTTCAAAAACCCTGTCTTTTGATCATGGTTTGTAAAGACGATTCTAGCTCGAATGACAACAAGCTACACAAGCAGCAGTTGGAAAATATGATGTATGAAGATGACACCATCAGCACATGGACAACACACACACATGCACAGATACACACATTCACTCACAGGCACTGTGTCAAGTGGCTGCATTTTACAAGCCTTTTTACCCGCTTTAAGTTTCAACATTTCTCTTTTCACGCTCGGGTTTTAAGTTTGACTTTTGCGTCTTTTTTGCTAATGCCAGCTGAGAAATTAAATGCACACACAAAAGTGAAACACACAAAATTTATTTAGCAGGCATTTCATTTACCCCTGTCGCTGTATCTCTCTCTCTCTGTCACTCCCTTCTATCTCTCTCCCTCTCTCTCTCTCTCTCTGTCTATCAGTTTGAAATGTGTGTGTAGTGCGCAGGGTGTGTGTGTGCTTCTGTGTGTTTTAGCGTTGGTTATGTTGTGTGGCTATAATTTGAAAAAGCTCCACACAAAAAAGACAGCATAATTTACAGGGGTGAAGAGATTCGCTAGAATTTTCGTTGCATTCGTTTGAGGTCCAACGTTTTGAAGCCACAATTGTTGGCGCCACCAGGTTGCAAAGCTACAACCAGCTACAAATTACAATTTAATTGGATTTTAAAGAGGCTTGTTTAAAACCTACTAATTGCGTTGGTCTATTTAACGTAGTTGTGGATAACGTTTCAAGTTTATTCTAAAAAGGAATTCGTATCTCGATTAAAAGTGTGCATATTTCAATATGTACAATATGTAAAGTTCTTTTCTGTAAATTCTGATCAAATATGTTCATATATAGTTGAATAATTTATGGTAATTATTTAGATCATATTATTACGTTATTTATGTTACTTTATTTCTAGATTTTATTTTTAAGATATTTATTCTGTTTCTCTCATATCTAACATTCTCCTGACATACGCACATTTGTTATTTATTTGCTTCGATGTTATTATATGATTCATTTAAATGCTTTCTCACGTAATATAATTCAATTCCTATCTGCAATAATAATCTTGTAGAGATGGAATCGACATTGTTTTATGCATTTGGCGATTGTTCTCGGGCTCCAGCATTTCCATCCGGCACTCGGCATGAAATATTTACATAAAATTAATCTTAATTTGTAGCGCCCGCCAACAATAGGCCAAGGTTTGGGTCTCAGGGCTATTTACGGTGCTGTTTGTCTGCTACCCCCAAAAGGTTAACAATAGGAAAAGCAACCCTAAAAGGCAGCAACAAGCTCAACCAGCCATTGAACGATAGAACAAATAAGCCCATAGACAGCATACACACACGCGCACACCCTCACATACAGCTTCTCACAGTCTCTCAGAGCTGCACATAATTTATAAATCACCACAAAAGTAATTGTAATTGTTGAATTATTTAAGCGACTGGCAATAACCACAAAATTTGCCTCAGGCCAAAACAAGAGGGAAAAAAATTGACTTTACGGCTTGTTGATGACGACAAGGCCAAAGCTCCAGAAGTTCCAGGAGTGCCACAAGCTCCTCCCAACCAATTAAAAATGTCTGCCTCATGTTGCTATGTACACACAGACAAACAGACACACACACACACAGAGAAACACACAGGCACGCATACTCACACATGAGTAAATTAATGAGCTGCTTCGGTCTTGTAAGCCGAACAGTGTGCAAAACTGTGTGTGGAGCACTTTGCCAGCTGCTGTCGAGATATAAAAATAATTTCAATACTTTTTCCGTTTGCCATTAAGAGTATTTCCGGTTGGCTCGCACTCTCACCCGCACTGGACACACAGTTCCGTCCAGAGTCTCCACACTGGCCAAATAGAACGCAGGCAGCACGCAACTCTCTCTACCTTTTTTGGATTTTATCGAAACTTGCAGCGTTTGTTTTTTTTCTTTTTTTTGCTCTTATTTGGGAGAGACGGATAATTAAAATAAATTACACTTGTCGGACGCTGATGATATGCTGGATTTATGCAACAGAAGTCATGCAACGTTAACTCATTAAATTAACGAGGCCGCAACACTGAAAAGTACTCTACGCCCAAGGTGAATTGCGATGGAAACCTGTGCAAAATATGTAGTGTAGTCCAAGCGATCAAAATTACTTTTGTGCATTGATGCAGCGGCTGTTGTCGTTTCTCTCTGTTTCTCTCTGTTATTGTAAATCAATTAAAATTTACATTGAGCCATGCTGCCTGCCACATGCTTCGACTCTGCTGCCAGCATCTGGGTTGCTGTTGCATTCCGAGCTGTGGGTAATACAATTTCCATTTATGCCACCTACCGCCGTAAAGAATGCAATGCATTTATTAATTTCACACAAGCTCACACACACGCACGCACACACAAAGGGAAACAGAACACGTGGTTGCTTCAATTTTTATATTTTACTACCATCCTTTTATCGGCAGACAGAAGTGTGCGTAAAATTGTTTTAATGCCACTGGGAAATGCGCAGAGAAAAAAAAAGTAGGTACATTGCAGGCGAGCTAAACGGACTTCGCAATGCTCTGTTATTGAACAGCTGAAATCAGCTTGAAAATTGCCTTATTGTTTTCAGCAGTTGTTTGCTTGGCAAGCATACTTAAATTGACTAATATTCTGTAATCTACAAAAACTCAATTGGTCTAGCCAAGCTTCATTCATCTGTCACAAGCATAACCGTTTTCGCTTGTGGAAACAGTGTATGATAAAATAATAAATCGAGGCAGTCCGAAAATGAAGAATCTTCCGTTGTCTGTGGCTTGCCACTGCGCCTAAGAGAGTGCGAGTGTATATAGGTGCGTGTCTGTGTGTGTGTGTGTGTGTGTGTGTGTGAGGGACTGAGAGGAATTATGTGTTTAATGTCTGACAGTAAAAACGTGCAATTGCAAGTTTTTCGATTGGCCAAGTAGAGATGAAGAAATATTAAATAAAATTAAATTCCCAAACATTGCAGTTAGTCGTTCCTTGAATAATATTTTACTCATTTTAACCGACTTGTGGTCTGTATATTTTTGTACCTCTCAGGTGCAATTAATATGCAAAGTTTATGTTAAGGTGATTATAATTATACAAGTGGGCTCTCTTTTCGCAATCGTTCAGCATTCACAAGTGGATTTTAAAACCCACTTAGAGGCACAGGAACAGGAACAGAAAAAGTCTAACAGAGTCAATGTGAAAGAGTTGAGCAAAAAGCATGTTAAGCAGAGCATGCAACTGCAAAATAAACGTTACTTGAGTGCAGTTGGCAGTAGGAGCTTATGCAAAATGCACAATGGGCTGGAAGAAGCGAAGGGGGCATTCAACGAAGCAATGACAGTAAATAAATAAAGCAATGCGAGGCAATGCACAAAGAACATTTGACATAATTTGCTAGTCTCTTCTGGGTTGTTGCTGTTGTTCTAGTCTATGACAGCAGAGACAGCAAAGTAGCCGAGATTCATTGGCACAACAAGGCGGCTATCTACCCATCTCTGTCTTTCCCTATCTGTCTCTAAATCTGTCTCCATCTCTCTCTCTCTGTGTGTGAGTGTGTGTAGCAGTCATGCTATGCTGTGTGTGGGTTCTGTTGAAGTTGTTATGAAAACAAAAACACAATGAAACGTGCCTATAAATTTTAAATTGCCAACAAGAGAAAAATCTTCTCTTAGTTCACCCATACCTTCGCCATCAGTCGCTCTTTCTCTGTCTTTCTCTCTCTCTGTCGCTGTCTCTGTCTCTCATGTACGTGCTGGTGAACGTGTTGCATCATAAATGAGTTAGGGTGTGTGTGTGTGTACGAGTTGGATTGTGATCCAACGAAAGGGCCTTAAATTATGCTACACAACGTGTGTCTGGCAATAACCAAATAACTAAGTTGGCATTTTTGGTTTCTGTGCTGTTTTGCAGGTATCGCAACGGTGACATTGTAAATGTCAATGATACGGATCGCTATCAGGGCGGCAATTCGGAGAATGTTGCCTTGGTCATCAGGTCCACCGATAAGGAGGATATCGGCAACTACACTTGCGAGCTATCCAATTCCATTGGCAAGGCAATCTCCGAGCAGCAAATCGATCTCGATGTGCAGTGTAAGTTATTAAGTGCATTGAGGATCTTCCTTGCTAATAAAATAAATATTTCATCTGTATATCTGATTTATATATATACATATCCATTGACTTAATTTTATAATTGTATTAAATAAATGTATGAAGCAAACTTATGCTAATTTATATTATTTTATTTATATATTTTGAACTACAGACGTGCCTGTGGTCGAGGTGCAGATGATACCCGAGGGACCCGTCAAGGAAAGCGACGAGTCGAATGTGACCCTCTTCTGTAATATTCTGGATGCCAATCCATCTGTGCTAACCAAAGTGCGCTGGTATGCAAATTCCACGTTGCTCAAGGAGCTGCCAGATTGCGAGGAGACAAGAGTAAGTTCAAACAAAAAACGATTCACTCTCGATCTTTAATAACACTTGCTGTTTGTTTTTTGCGCAGGAGGATCTGTGCCACATTGATCCCAGTAAACTGCTGCTGGAGAGCATTGGACGCGGCTTCTTCTACAATTATTCATGCGAGGGCTACAATGCAGCCGGCTGGGGACCACGCAGCGAAGACAAGGAGCTAATGGTAAGACAAGAGCAGCAACAACAACAACAACAACCCCTCTCCTTTATCATTTAAAGTGTAATTTCCATTTCTCACTTCACTTTCTACTTGATATTTCAGGTGCATTATGAGCCTGGGCCGGCGACTTTGACACACTTTCCACCGATTGCCATTAAGAAGAAGAGCGTCATTTTTTATTGCTCTGTGGAAGATCCGGGCTATCCCGAATCGAATAGGTTTGTAGCCACAGAACAGGCCGACAAAAATAAAAACAAAATCAAAAACAAAAAAAACAGCAACAATCACAATGCATCCAATACACAAATTGCTTTTCACACCGTGCAAGCCTTGCAGCCGCATGAGGCAGATGCCGCTTTCGAGGCGCTGCTGTTGCAAAAGCAACAAGAACAAAGACAACAAAACAAGCTGCAACAGCCGCTACATCAATTGATTAATACCACACACTTATCATCAACATTATCAACATTATCCAGCATGAGTGCTCGCGAAATTAAAGAAACGCATGCTTTAATCGATTTACATTTGAATCATTCCCTTTGTACATTGCTCACGCTCACCACTTACATGCCACAATCACAAATCTTAACCCTGTACAATGGGGGGCACCCGTTTGACTATTCATCCGAATCCACCACCGCATCCTATGCACTCTACCGCAAAATGGGCAAATTCATGTATGTGGCTCAAACGCTCTCGCAACCCAACAGATACCGTTGGCTGCGTGGCGGACGCGGCCCGCTGCAGGACATTGTCACCAAGGAGTGGACCGTGGAGCCTGTCGGCCTGGATAGCCGCACCAACTATTCGTGCTATGCGTACAATGAGGGCGGCAAGGGCGTAATGGCCACAGTCAATTTGGAGGTGCATGCACCGCCATTCTTTATCAAGAATATGCAACCGTACACGGGCGTGCTGCACTCCGTGCCCAACTTCAATCTAACCTGCCGCATCGAGTGTGTGCCCCGCTGCGAGATCGCCTGGCTAAAGGATGGCACGCCAATTGACAAGAATGATACCCGCTACTTTGTCAAAGAGAAGTACATGGACGCCTCCCCAGCCACCGGTGATTTCGAGAGCATGCTCTCAGTCCTGGTAAGTACTTACTTACATTCCCAGCAAGAGCAATCAAGCAACGCTCCGCCATTAAGATTACTTTGTTAGCTAAAGATAAACGAGCAGAAAGTTGATTGGACGTGTTTGCTTATCCTCTACAAAATGAAATGAGGGCAGTTGTCAAGGATTATGAATTAACTTTCATTAAAGACTACACTAAAAAGATAGCTGAACAAAAAGTTACAGCGAGTGCCATCAAGTAATGAATGAAAATAGTTTAAGGAATTATAGTGAAATGGTTTCCTATTCTAAAATGAGTGACTCTAAGCACCTAAGAATTATAGCGACGAGGTTTCTTATTACAAGTTCGATTAGCTATTGAAAAGTAAACATGAACTTAATGAACAACACTGTAAATAATTACTAAGTCTTAAAATCGGAACTAAAAATGTATAATTTAGTATTCCCAATAAATTAGGCAAAAACTGATTACACCTGAAAGTAGGCCAACATATACAGTAATATGAATACCATGAAAAAACAGATTAAAGTAACTAATTTCAAGCAGCTAAACCGTAACAAGCCAACTCGCTTACAAATTTTTGGATCCAATTAAGCAGTGACAAAAAATTCAACGAATTTTCAATTTAAATATGTGTTTCACATGAACAGGTCAATACACAAATAGCTGTCTACTCAATATGCAATAATTTCCACAGCCACTGCAAACAAAATGCCAATTAATTTGAATTGTTTATCTGCGTGACAAAAAATCCGTGTAAAAAGAGAAATGAGTCGAATGTCGTGTTACTGCATGGCTCCGGACAGACTATATGAAAATTCATCCCCAATTCACAGAACTGACATATTTCCATGTTGTCTTCTCGTTTGTTTTCTTTTTGTGTTGTTTTGCAAACCGATTACAGCACTTCAATATGTCAAATTTTCCGAATAAAAAATTCGATATCGAATCGGATAACGCCAAATACATGTGCATATCGACGCCGAATGCGGTGGGGCCGACAGTAAATAGCACCACCTACTTGAGCATTGAATGTGAGTATTCCAACACGACAGCCTGTGACAGGCATTCAACTGAACTCCCTCCCTATGTCTTCCTCTCTCTGTTCCTTAGACGCACCGGAGAACATAAGCGTCTCGGAAAATATTGTCTATGTGCAGGAGCATCATATACCGGGACGCGTCATATGCAAATCGCAGGCAAATCCAGGTAAGTGAATTGCCAGTCGTGCGTGAGAGTGGTGTGAATAGTTGCATCTGAGGCATCATCTTCAATATCTTACAGAGCCCTCATACGAGTGGCTGTATCCAAATAAGAGTGTCACCATTGGCAACACGCTGATTATCAATGATCCCATCAAACGCAACGATACGGGCATCTATAGGTGCAGAGCCTTCAACAAGCATGGAGATCGCACAACCGAAACGGTCATCGACGTCCAATGTAAGTATTTAATAATGATGGTCCTTTCGACACCTTCAATTTATTTTTTCACAATTTTTATATTTCAATTTGTACTTTTCCTCTTTTTTTTATTTGCGGTACTTAGTTACACCACGCTGTGAAATAGAAAGGCAAGAGATCGATGACCAGGATACACTAATTTGCACAGCATACGGAAATCCTGCAGAGGTGAGTGCCAATGGCGTTTCTCTTCGCTGGCGGTGGTAAAGGGGCGTTGCCAGACCTCAAAAAAGGGTGTGCATCCGCCATTGAGACACACACACATACCAGTAAACAAGTATGTGCAAAGTTAGGGCAAAGCGAACAAGTCGTTGCTTAGATACTCTATAATTTCTGTGTATTTTTTTGCGTTGAGTAAAACCAGCAAATTATTTTTCTAAGCCGACTTGCCGACGATATATTTATATATGTATATTTATTCAATTTTAAACCAACTTAAAAACTATAATTATTTCTCAAGGAAAGTAGATAAAGTTGTTAATCTTGTAAAGCAATTCGATTGCTTAGTAATACTCCTAGCTAGAGCAAACTCATAGAAGGAGTAAGCTTTAGTTCGATGCTGACATCCACACACCATGACACTGGCACAGACACACACACACACATACCGACAATAAAAGGCATTCGTCTTCCCATTGCAGGCCATCGAATGGTAATAACGAAAGCATTTGCTTTTGTGGCGCTTGCTGAAGGGCTGGTTACACCAACGGTTAGGGGTTTTGGTTTTCCCCCATTTTTTTGGGTTTTTTTTCATGCAGGTGGCTGCAAGAATTTTCAATTTTATGAGTTTACGTTTTGGGCGGAACAGGGATCTCCTGCCGGCTACAACAGTTGCAGCAACTGTAAACTCGGCTCCCAACTTCAGTTTGGAGTTCGCACTTTTTGCCATGCCGCATAAATCAGTGCAGCATTTTTTTTCTCCTGTTACCATTTTTGATTTTTTTTTTTTTTTTGCAATTGCATTTGCTTTGCCGTTACTTGAATTAAGGCGTGCTGGCGATTAAGGTATGGAGTAAGGGGTACAGGGAGGAAGCAGAGGCAGAATAACCTGCTGGTTGGCCCAGAGATTTATAGCCACGCACACAGGCAGTAACCACAGCGAAACGAGTCTCGCTCTACTCATGTGTGTATGTGTGTATGTGTGTATATGTGTGTGCGTGTGTGTGTGTGTGCATGTGTGCAAGGAGCAAAGTCGATGCCTCGTAATTATTTGATTGGAAATTATTCAACGGGCGTAAAGTTAAAATTTAATAACGAAGCAAGCAATCAGAAGAAATTGATGTGCGTTCAAGTTGGATGTATTGAGCATATACAAGATTAACGTAGATACGGCTCAAACAGGTTAAAGATATGTTTCTCTTTACAATGGTCATCTAGCATATAAATTCATAGCTACACGAATTGCTCGCAATTCACATTCGAATATAAGCCGAGTTTCGGACTTCAAATGCAATTTCGTTTGATCAGCCATGTCGTTCAGCTCAATGCCCATTAACCAAAACTTGAAAGCTGTCTCAGCAGTGTGTGTGCACTCACACAGCCGACGAATGCAAAGAATACGTAATATTGCGAAGCAAAGCAAAAATACGTAAAACAACAACACAAAACTGAATGACCAAAGAGCAAGGTAAAAAGCCAAAGTCAAATACGGCTGAAAAGGTAAAAATAACAATAGGAAAAAAATGGGAAAAATAGATGTAGACAGAAGTTGACATAGGCGGGCATACACATATACAAACACACACTGCTCCTATATATGCACATAAGTGTGTGCTTGTGTGTGTTCTCAACTCGAACCCATTTCCACTCTCCGTTTCTAATGCTTCATCACTTTACTTGCCCACTCCATTACAGGCCGACTTTTCATGGTCAATTAAAGCTGAGAATGAAACAGTCGAAACGCTGGGCAGCGGGGACAAGAAGACCTATGTGGACAGAAGCTTTTACATACTGCAGGAGGATTATGCCATTGCCAGGACCTATCGATGTGTGGCCAACAATTCCGTTGGACCCGGCGCATTCTGTGAAATTGAAGTTGCTGGTGAGTAATAATCCAAAAACGAAAAGCACACCGAAATAAAAAAAAAAAGTGAAAAAATTAGGGCAAAAAATACGTTCCGAGGGTATGGGGCAACGCAACGGAAGCTGATTACTGTCAATATTTGCTTCATCTGTTTCCGTTTTCCGGTGCTTCTTCTTCTGCATAAAGCTCTGCATAAAATGGTGGCTAGCTGCATCCGCTTCCAACTAAAATGGCGTCCACGTCTTTGCTGGCTAAGGCAATTAGGGCATTGTTTGGCACCCAACAATTTCGATTTCCCCTTCAACCAAACCCAATCCCAATCCCCACCTGTCCTCCTACTGCGCCTTACTTGCCTGGTATTCTAACATGCGCCACGTTTTATTACAACCAAACGGAAATTGGCTTCTACGCTTTTTTCTTACGCTCCTCACAAAAATCAGACGCGATTTTTTATTTCTTATTTTTATTTTTCTTATTTTGTGCGCTGTGATTTTCTCCAGCTGCTTAAGTCGTGAGCTTGGCGTCTTTTCTCTTTTGGCCTGCGATTTTCCTTTGCGATTTTAATGTCTGTCAAATAAATACAGCGCCCAACACCCAACACACCACGGCCAACTCCCTTCTAATCCACCAGTTTACTGCGTCCACTTACTATGCCACTTTTTATACCATTTCATTGATTGAATTGAAATTGAAATTGAAATTTGACAGCTGATGACGTCAACGTTTTTCTTTTATATGGTCCACTTTATATATTTGAGAGCTGTGCGACGTATTTTATTGCTTTTGATTTATGTGCTCCTAGGTAACACAGACCCAATATCCAAACTCTTCGAACTCACATCCCAAAAAAAAAAACGACCGTCGGCCATTAATCATTTTTATAATTTATACTCAAGAAATTATGTCAACTTTTTGGTTTTCTATTATATAATTAACAGCTGGTTCAGCACTTTATATTTGGTGGCAAGGTAAATGCCGAAAAAATCTCACTATTTATTTTGAGTTATTTCCCTAATGTTTTTTATTGAGTTCGGAAAGTACCCAAATTATTGCTAACTATGTGGAAAATACTGAAAATTCTTGTGTTTGCAAGTTTGTTAAGAACCCTGCCTTAAAAATAATTGGTTAGCACCATGTATTAACAAATCTATTTACTATTCTCTGTCTTCCCCTTTTTGCTTTTAAATTTAATGCTAATAAACATTTAATGCCGCACTAACGAATTTGAAATGCCTCTAATCTGATTAGTGCGACCAAAAAGTAAGTAGCTGTTGCATGCCAAATTACTAAAACAAAGAAACTGTTGTAAAATATTACAAATTTATTAACATATATAAATGAAACCTAATTGTAGCGAAACACTTACAAAATGCCAACTAACAGTGAAGGAGGCCTGAATATTATGTTATGAACTGCATATATATATAGAAGGCTTACTTTAATCTGTATTTGTGTAGTGAAAACGAGTCTAACTTCTTAGAATTTTATGTACTACAAAGTCAAAGTTAGTTGCTTAAGAATTTTCAAGCAATATGAAATTCCACTTATAATGATAGTGAACGGTAGATGGCGCTGCTATTTGGAATGCTAGCATGTTTGTAAATTATGCAAGGACCGACAACAACTGTTTTACATGTATAAACACAGCCGCAGTTGGCATACAAATATGTATATATAAAGGCCGCTACTGTGCCACATGCTGACACTAATCCACATAAGCAGACACAAACACACACACACACACACTTATAGACATATGCGCGCCACTAAAACTAAAAGCCGCCATTTTTCATTTGTCGCTCTCTCGCTTGTTTAATTGCATAAGATAGGAGGGTAGAGTGGGGCGATGTGGTTAAGGAGTGGCTGCTGACTGCTAAATGTTGTTGACACGCGAATCCACACACGATGCCAAAATGAATAGCTCATAACATATGTGAATACACTCAGAGAACAAATACATCTGCCAACAGAGATAAACGCTGCCACAAAACAAAGGCACTTTACATATGTTCACACACACACCCACACACACATATATATTTATACATATATATTTAGAGCGCGCTGCTGGCAAAGACAATTCATTTGTTTGGATGATAAACAGCTGAATTATGGCAAATATGGAAAACAATGAGGGACGACGAGGCGCTTGAAGGATGCTGTTGCACAGCTGCCTAGCGCAATTCCATAAGACAATGCCACATTGCGTGGTCATGATGGGCAAGTGGATGGGGGTGGGAGGGTCGTGGTGCGGGCGAGGGGTTTACTTTTGTAAGTAAAACATGGAATGCATTTGTATGTGCGCAACTGATGCTGTTGCTGCCACTGCTGCTACTTCTGCATATCTAATGCTGCGGTGGTCTCTGTGGCATGGCAAAACCATGTGACAAGTTGATAAATTAAAGTTAGCTGACAACCAGCAATTGCAACTCCACTCAGTCAGTCAACCAGTCAGTCAGTCAGTCAGTCAGTCAGCCAGTCAGTTAGTCAGTCAAGTGGCTAAGTAGGCAGACATCGGGCTTAGCTCTGAGCTAAGCTGTCAGTTGTAAAGAATTGCATGTATTGTTAAGTTTCTTTTTTTTTTGCCTTCGCTTAAAGTCTGCAAGTATGCTCTATATTAATAGTCATCTCTCTTTCTCTATGGATTTTTTTTACCCCTTTTCTCCCTTTCTCTTTCTTTATATAGAACAATTGGCCTGGTGGCAGCGCTGGGACAAAACGACGCTCATTATAGTGGTTGTTGCCATATTGGTATTATTACTGGCCGTCATTATTATTTGTTGCATCATTATTTGCATATGCCGTCGCCGTCGGCGTCAGGATAAATGTGAGTACAACAAAAACAAAATCAACAACAGCAATAAGCTAAAAATCGACTGCGAATAGTCGTTATGGAAATTTCCCATAGCATAGTTTAAGGCCCTTTCAACAATCCGAAAAGAACAACAATAGCAAGAACCAAAACAAAAACCTACAATATGAGTTTAAGTTATATTTGAACTACTCACACCACAAAACATCAATTGAATATTTCTGGTGTTATTTTCCATATCATTTAAATCTTTTCATTTATTTGAATTTTGCCTATAAAGCAGCATGCCCTGATTACACTTTGCATGGGTATTTCTGCGATTAACTGCATAAGAAACAAATTTTAAGCATGCAACTCCAATTATATGACTGAACAGCATACTGGAACAGCTTACTTACTATTGAATAAATATTAATTAGGCATAAAAGATTTTCAGAATATAATTATGTCATTTAAATTACACAGCTTTTCTCCATTGAATGCATTTCACATTAAATTTCACTGCTCTTCCATTAATTAGGCCTTTGGTTTTTTGTTTTTTGTTCGCATTTTAATTACTGGACTTAAGCTTATGTGCTGTGCTTTAAAGTATTTATTTTGTGTCAGTGAATTGAATATATATTAAAGAATAAAATGAAACACATAAGTCTATACAGGGTGCTGCTTGATATTTGATAAATATTTCGAAATGTGTTCGGAACCAAAGCAAATAACGTTTTGGACATTGACGCCCTGTAAAGCAGCTGTTACTTTCAGTTTTTTATATGCTTGTTTGCTAACATTTTAAAGAATACAAAAAAATACCTATTGAATAATATATAATTTATAATTATGTTTATTATTTTATTTTTTATTTTCATTTTCAATTATATAACGCCTTGCATATGTATAATTCAAATTATGTGAACGAAAATTCCGATTGGCTGCATCAATGTTTAATGCTTCAACAACAACAACAACATAACTGGAACATCAATACACACATAAAAAAAATGAATACAAACAAAAATAAACCCATTAATTGCAATACCACAACAATAACAAAAATATCTACAACTAATTAACAACCACAACGAACTACAACAAAATTAAATTGCTGTTCTCTTTGTTGTCAACGTTTTTTATTTCCTTATCATTTGCTTTGCCTGCGACATTTTTAATTAATTTCGCTTGGCATCCCGCTCTAACTAATTATTTATCGCTTACTATGTATCTATTTGACTCATACACTTGTGCATATATACTATTATATATTGTTGTCTCTACTGCTGCTTCACTTAATAATTGCTCGCTGTAACAACCACAACAACAACAATGACCACAACAACAAACACTACATTAAATGCTGCTTACAATGCTAACTAAACAAAATGCGTCAAACTCTTTACATTGTGCTACAACATCATCAACAACAACAACAAACTACAAATATTCATACTCACACACACACTTGCATCATGTAAACTACAACAACAACAACGACATTTGATTTAAATTCATTTGGTAAAGATCATACGGAAGTATCCATTAGCGCCAATCAAAGGTAAGTGCTGCATTATTTTCCCTATAAATCATATGTAAATTGAAGTATATTGAACAAAATTTAATAACGCTTTCTTTTTTTGTTTCACTATCTTTTTAAATTTCTTAGTATATTGACCGTAATAATTACATAAATTCTACATATATCAGATTTTGTGAGAATTTACGAGTGATTTTAAATGCTTTTCAGAATATATATACATATATATTTCGATATTCTCTCAAAGTTTTCAAATAATTATTGGTGATAAGACGAAATATTAAATGTCCGAATATTCTCTTCAAAAATATGAATGAATCCGAGTATTTCATAATTAAAATGTTTCATAATAAGCTTCCGCAATTTATTAAGTATTAAAGCAAAACCATCTAAATATTTGGAACTCATTTCAGAGTTATTGAATTCTGTCAGTTATTCAGGAAATTGTTCTTTATTTTCAGTCTAGCATATCTGTTTAATGAATCTTATCAAAAGCTTTCTGAAAATGGCACCAACTTTTAGTTTATTCCAATTTTAAACAAGTGTGTCCATGCTCAATAATACCTCTAAATATTAATAATATTTTATGCAGCTCAAGTCAAAAGCTTATATAATTATTAAAAATGAAATCATAAATAGAAAACTGTAAAAAGAAACATTTAAAGTTTAAACTATAGACATTATGTGCATGCATTTTTCTAAGTAATAATACGATTACAAATTGCTCATATCCGACACAATTTTAATTTGATTTATTTGCTATATTTGTTTTCACACACCTTTACTTTTTCGTTGCATATTCAACAACAACAACATCAACAACATAAACAAATGTATCTTTTGTGTTATCGCATACGTTTATCTTGTTTATATCGATGTGTACTCGTTTGTCGCTCGCTTGCTTCATTTACACACACGCTTTGCCAAACTTTTAACAACCACAACAACAACAACAACAATTGCAATTGCAATTGATATTGCAACCGACAACAACAACATATAAACGCATCCACACACACCCACGCAAACCCATTCACAACTGCATTGTAAATCACAGTGTACTATCATATCAGCCAGTTTCGCCGCAAGTAGGTGTTGCACCGTCCACACAAGACACAATGACTACGGCCGCAGCCACATTGTTGCCCGCAACTCTACTGCCCCAACAACAGCAGCAACAGCAGCAGCAACAACAACAACAGCAACAGCAGCAGCAGCAACAACAAAAGCTCGTCGCAATGGAGAACAACAATGAGGTGGAAACGCCACCGCCCACAATACGAAATATATCGTTGCATGCGACAGTACCGAAATCGCCGCCGCGGTGGCCACTGCGCCCAGGTGTCATGTTGCACGTGAGCAGCGACACCAAAGAGAATCTCGCCGTAAATCGCATGACACTGAAACCGAATCCAAGTCCCAGCACAAATCCCATTGCGAATGCGAGTCAATTGTCCGCCCAGTTGAGCGCCGTGCTCAACGATAGCCAAACTAACTCAAATAGCACAATGCTTACCGAGGTGATGGTGTCGGTGATGGATACAGCAGCAACATCGCCCGCAGCAACAGCAGCAACAACCATAGACAATAGTAGGCTGACGAAGACTAATCCGACTGACGTTGTCTTGCCATCGGCAGATGCAGCTACAGCTCAGCAGGTGCCAGAGCTTACCGCCTGCCTGGACAACCAAACAGTAATGCCAGCAGCAACATCCGAAATAGCCACAGCAGCAGCAGCAGCTGCTTCTCCTCCCAGCAATATGCAGCGCATTTTAAACTTTGTTTTTCGACGAGCGAAAAGATCTAACGGCAAAGATGATGGAACCCGGGACAGTCAACGCAGTCATGTGGGTCTATTGCAGACCTTCTGGCGTGGGCGTGGCAATCACGAATCCCCTTTTGGGGCACAGCATCGTCTTAAGGGCATTCGCTGCAGTGGAAGTGGTAAAAGCAAAATGACATTTCAACGACTCGAAAATGAACTCTTAACTTATGATTTTTATTTCTTATTTATGATTTGCCATTTTATGTTGCTCACATTGCGTATCATACACCAAACGTACACACACACACATATGTATCTTCACGTATCGCTAGTCACCTACAAAAAGACGCCAACAACAGCAGCAACTAATACAACGACAACAACTGCAACAACAGCAACAACAGCAGCAGCAACAACAACAGCAGCAACAGCAACTCACAATTCCAGCGGTGTCCAATCACATGCCTCTGTGACATTTCAAGCGCCTTTATTAGACAAGACATCGGCAATAGACACCGCAACGACAGTATCAGCAACAGCAACAGCCGCAGCAACAGCCACACCCGCAGCTGCAGCAACAGTAGCCCACGCTGGGCCTGGCGCGAGCTGCTTGGCGCAACCACAGCGTATACAGGGCATATTGAAGTGTCCAACGCCCCCACCACGCCCACCGCCACCCATGTTGCCGCCGTTGCGGCGTGGCCCTGGCCATCAGCCGTTGGTCAGCAGCAGCAATATACCCATCAGCAACAATGGCAGTTGCCCACCACTGCTCAAACGCACCGTTGTGGTATTACCAAACAAGGTCGAACGCGTCCAAAGTAAGAAGAAAAACTCACAAGTCATCTCATACACACACATATATATCTATATATACATATATATATATATATATATATAGCTCATATAACATTCAGTCACACGCCCATCTACACTCTACTCATAAATCATTTACATTGATTGTGCTCTTCAATTGAATTTCATGCCGTTCAACCGTCTACATATACTGCTTTTGTATTACTATGTACATTTTTCCGAAACATTTTTCAATATGACTTTCGCTCAACGTGTGTAAAATTATTAGCCAAAGGTGACTGGCCAAAACAGCGCCAAACAGAATGTCCAATATGTACTTTCAGCTATAGGGCATAGAAATTTATTTGAAAAGCAATTGGAGATCCATTGAAAATGCTGAATTGCAATTTTAATAAATTGAATAAATGGTCTAAGAAGGATTACTATATTATTTTTTTTTTTTAAGTAGCCTTTTCGATCGTTTTGGCAGTCGATAGATTGTAAATTCAGAAGGGTATTTTTAAATTATTTATATATATATTTGTTGAGAGTTTTGCCTATGGTCGTAACACATTCATCAACATATATTACATCGTTATCAATCGTACATACATACATTTCCACACATAAGTACACTGAATTCTTTCCTCATTTATCTAATCTGTATCTCTTTGTACCACAATTAATCTGTGTAAGTAATTTACTATAACGAATCAAGCGTCGAGGTCCTCATTTAAGCTCAAAGAGACAAGTAAGAGATATGAATATTGCTCCGTAGCCTCAATCGCTACTAAAGCCATTAATAATGAACATCAGCTAACACAATCAAGAACTTGTCATTAGTACAAATCTCGATGTTCTCATTATCAATTCGTGAAATATATGTTTTTTTTTATTTGTTTTTGTATTGCACTTTTTAAATGTTTTCCATGTCTGCTTGCTTGTGAATTGTTTTTCCCGAGCGTGTTTCAATTTCTGCATGATTTTATAACATAATCAAAAATATGAAAAATCATTAAGTCATATAAAACTCAAATATTAAATATATATTGTGTATCTTTAATTTCTATAGAATTTCCATTGTTAATGAATGAGAAAATAAAGATTAGTCTAGGTGCTTAAGTTTAATTTTAGTGAAATGATTTTAGACTAAAGTGCTTTTGATTTTATGATTGACTAATTGAATTCTCTTCTTTTTTCCAAATATTTTCGTTTTTATCTCATTTGCTCCTAATTTACCAAAACATCGAATAAAAAAAAAACACTCCTCAATAAAAAACGAAAATAAAAACAAAAACAAAATACCCAACGCTAATCGCCAAAATCAACCGATCCGTATACGTATACTATATAGTACACGACAAGTCGTCTTCACTGGGGGATCCATTGACGGAACCTGGCGAGTATGAGAATCTACCGTTTCATGGTCTGCAAACGGCACCTAACAAGGTATAGTTAACCATTTTCTGTTTGTCCAATACATAGCCATGAATATTTTTACAAAACATATTTAATGATCAAACACTCAGCAACGCATCCAAACCCACACACATACACACATACACATACACATACACACATAGACACACATTGCTAATCTCGCCTCGTATTATATATTGTACTACAAGTACTTTATGTTTAAGTCCAAGCTTTATCTTAGTATATTGCCTCTTGTCTATGTCTATGTCTATGTCTATCTTGTAACTCACTTATTGTTTCTCTGGTCTTTAGTGTTATGCCATCTTTCTCATCTTAAGTTGGTATTTTGCGTAATTTGTTTGTCGTTAAGCCAAAGAAAAACGCAATACTTTGTTTTTGATATAAGTGCCGTATAGGTATATATATATATATGTATATACATATATATATATATATATATGTATAGAGGTGTCTATCTTATCTATTTACGAGTAGTATATAACAAGCCTACTCTTTCAACTTCCTGCTTTTCATTGCCTAATGATGTCTCTCATTCATCATTCATTTGTCATCTGATTGTCATTTTTTCTTTCGTTGTTTTCCCATTTTCTTACATTTTATTTATTTATTACAAGCAACATCAAAAAAGCTTGAGTTGCCAAAACGTAAATAATCATGATTTATGTGTCGTCAAGTGAATTTTTGCTACTTTTCTTTTTTAACTTTATCTCTTCTCCCGGCTTTGGTATTTATCTATGATATTTTTAAGAGCAGATTCTTGTAAAGAAATCTATAATGTTGTCTATATTAAATAGTTTGTAATGCGTAGTGTGTAAGTTTCTTAGAAATTTTTCATTTATGTATATTATTTAAAGGAAATTCAATCAAATATTTACACATTTGCAAATATGCGATTTAAGTGGGACAATTGAATAACAAAATATGAATGAATAATACAGTTCCCGTTAAGCTCGCATGTTTGCAATATACTGACCTCCTTGAATCGGTAACACTTACACCTATCTCCCCCCCCCTCATCAGTGTTGTTCGCTAGTCCAATCACACAACAGTTCAACTAGTTCACAAGCCAACAGCTCACAGTTAATTTACTCGTAACTAACTGAGAAAGCATAAATCCATAACTAACCAAAAAAAACCAACTAATCAAATATTCTCCCTCTCTCTCTCTCTCTCTCTCGTTCTCTCACGCTGTTAACTATTACACGCTGCTTATAACTCATATCGCATGTGCAGTTCTCTACTACCCCTACAAATTTTAATAACAACACAAATGTGGTGCGCGTCGCTCCACGACCCAAGAGACTAAATGGAAATATTGGTCAAGCAATGAACAACCAGCAGCAGCAGCATCACCAGACTCTGCAGCATCCGCATCCGCAACCTCAACATTACTACGACCAGCAACAACAGCAGCAGCAGCAGCAACATCTGCAACAGCAGCAACATCATCAGCAGCAGTACAACACTTTGCAGTACGGGCGTGGCTGCACAGCCCCGCCCCATCTTACAGCACCACATAACCGGAGTATGGATCAGCTGGAAACGAGCACCGATCAAATCCAATATAATCTAAGCAATTGCTTTCCCAAAAGCTACACCGAATACTACCAGCAACATCATCATCATCAGCAGCAGCAGCAGCAACAGTCCCAGCAGCAGCAGCAGCAGCAGCAACAGTCCCAACAGCAGCAACAGCAACAGAAATTCAACACCAACTCCGCATCAAATGCGCAGCTGTTGAATGCCATCGAGCAAGATTATCAGCCAACTTATGCGGTGGTTGAGCGTGTGCCACCACCACCACCAGCGCCCACCTCAGCGTTGCTCAATACGAATCCCTTTCTGGCCGCCAGCAACTTTAAGAAATATGATGTTGTCGGCGACGAGCTGCTGCAGGGCAGCATGCAACGTGGCAAGCGGGGTAAGGCGACGGCTGGTAGCTTGCTGGAGCGCTTGGATATGGATAAGAAATTTTACTCCTTGAAGTTTCCCAATGGCGGCAATAAACTGAAAAAGCCAGCATACAATTTAAATTCATCGCTGGCACTGACGCCGACAACTGGAACGGGATCAACTGGGCCAAAGTGCAAGCGGCATCATTCCTTTGCTGGTGGTAGCCATGGCGATATTGAATCCAACGGCAAGCCCATGCGCCTCTACGATCCGCCCGTCTATGAGAATGTGGCGGATAAGTGCGGTGGCGAAATGGATATGGAAATGGGCGGTGACAACAGCAGCAGCAGCATCGCTCACAATCTCAATCTGAGTCACAATCCAAATCTAAATCTTAATTTGGCAACTGTGCAGCTTCATACGCAGCCGGCTGCTGTTGTCGCCTCGGCTAGCCATAAGAAGAAACATCACCATCGCCAGCACCAACAAAAGGCTGATGCAGCATCCGGTGGCATTGCTGACTTTCAGCTAATGGAACCGGAACGCCTAAGCATTTATCGCAGCGATTCGGGCATATCAAATAGCTCCTATGAGTCTCAACTGCCAACGGCGCTGGGACAACGCACACCCAAGCCACATAAGGCGACATCCTCGGGACTCAATCTCACCCGCAAGCCTGTCTACATGAACGTGGAAGGACAGCAGCAGCAACAGCAACAGCAACATCAGCATTTGGCAGGTGCTGCTTCACCTGCGCACAATATTAATTCGTCCTATGAATCCGCATCGTCGGCTCCAGTCACAGATCCCACCTCGCTCAGCTCAAGCAATTCGATTTACAGCAGCGGCATCGGCACAGTCAGCACTCGCTGTAATCGCCATCCGCAACAGCAACAGCAGCAGCAACTGAATCAAAGGCAGCCAACGCCGGAAATCACAACACCCGAGGATTATGAGCAGTACCAGCTGGGACATCAGCCGACGCACTCTGCTTCAATGTTGTCCGTTGCCAGCAGCGTAAGCGCTGCCAGTCGTGGCAAGTGCAAGCCCTCAAGCATAGCAACAACAGCAACAGCTTCGACAACAGCAACATCATTGCAACCGCTGCCACATCGCGTGGGTCCGCATGAGGTGCGTACATTTTAGATTCCTTGTCAATTTGCAGCCGAAAATGCGCCTGTGACTGGCAACTCAATTACCTTGGTGGCAATACACACCTTACACTCCACTTTCCACACAATTTCAGTTTTGTTTTAATACTTTTCTTAGTTAAGAAAATGAATCAGGTAACAGCATTTTTGACTAAATTTGAACTGATAAATATTTCTACTCATTGGCCTTAACTGCATTCGGACAACATTTTATAAAAATATCTTCAAAGCTGAGAGATAAAGATTAGCATGGTAGATAAGGAAGGACAGACGGACAAATATGGACATATATATTCAGCTGGCAAGGCTGATCAGAAATGTATAGATATATATATATATATATATGCATATATAGTAACCTTTTCAATGAACAATTCTTTATTTTGCTGTTACTACGGAAACAAATCAAACTAAGTTTTACGTCTCATGGCTCAAACTTTAAAGGGATAAAATATGTTTCAATAAATCGTTATTTTTTGCATATTAAATTTTTTATACTTTATTGTGTACGCCACTTTTCTAATTTAATTTTATGATTTTCCATTGTTTTTATTCACATGTCACATTTGCTAAAATATATATAACAATATAATTTTGATGGAAATACAACTACACAACAACTGCTGCAATTAAACACAAACAACAACAACGACAACAACAATTAAACAATTGCAACTGCATGCGAATTGATAACGTTGCAATCCCAAAACTAATCACAGCAAACACAACTGTTGACCACTAATCCATTTTTAGCACTTAAACGGCACAATTGCAACTCCAACTTCAACAGCAGCAGTACCGGCAGCGGCAGCGGCTGCAACAAAAGCAACAGCGATGCCAGCAGCAAGAAACTACGACGACAGACCATCAGCGACCCCTACGCACATATCAAACGGCAGTTTGTCAGCGATGCCGATGCCACTAATACCAACAACAACGACAACATCAACAACAACATTAAAGCCTTTGCTGCCAACGCTCATTGCAGCTCCAAAGTCGCGACAGCAACAACATCGTCAGCAGCAGCAGCAACAACAGCAGCGCAACAAATTGGCAACAACAACAACAATCGGCTTGGGCATGGGAGTGGGCGTGGGGGGTGGGACTACAATCATCAACAACAAATGCTAATGCCAAACGAATTGCTGCTGCAGGCAAGTCAATTAACTGCCGACTGTAATCAGAATTTAAGATATGTGCCGCCAATGCCAAGTGCCACGTCGCTGCAACAGCAGCAACAATTGTTGGACGGAGCCTACGATTGCCTGGTGGTGCGTCGCCCGATGCGACTGCCGTTGCGCAAACATCACACCTTCCATTTCCAGACAACGCAAACGGCCAATGGCAAATTGCAGCAGCTGCGACGCCAACTGCAGCAGCAGCAACTGGAGCGACAGCTACAGGAGCAGCAGCAGCAGGTGCGGGGTCCTCTCATCTATCGTCCACTGGCGCTGAGTGAACGGCATGCCTTTAAGCCAATTTCGCCAACACCTGCGACAACAGCAGCAGCAGCACCAACGACAACAACATTGTCTGATTATGAAAAACGCGAAGCCAACGAAACACAACAGCAACAACAGTTGCAACAACAACAACAGGAGCAGGTAACAGACCAACATCAGCTGCGGCAGCAACTAAATCCCGCCGCCTCATTAGAGGCATTAGAGGAGCTAACTAAAACGCATCCGGACTTTATGTTTGCTCGACCCAGTGCCAAACAAAGCGCGCCAATTGGTGCAGCAGTTGTACCAACAACAGCAACTCCTGCCGATGGGGAGGAAGATGAGGATTTGGGCTACTCCTTTTGCGAGGAGGAGTACCCCGTTGATTCTGTTAATCATGATGATGATAACAACATTGATGATGACGATGACGTTGACGGTGATGATGATAGAGAGACAGCAGCTCACAATGTTACAGCACCGCCCACAACACCCGCCCACAGCACACAGAGCAGTGCAGCAATCGCGAGTGCAACTGCGGGCGCATTGAGATACTTTATGACTCAAAGCTATCGCGAAGTCCACATTTAGAATGCAAATCGCTCGCGCCCAACAGAGATAGACAGATTGAGAAGAGAGAGATAGAGAGAGGGAAAGATGGAAATGAATGACAGTTAGACAGGCCTAAATGACGCATACAAGGTATTTAGTATTTAGATGAGATGAGATGAGGAAAAACAGAGAAAAACAAAAAGCAACTGCATATTTATAATTAGCATAATTCTTGATTTGAAATAAGGTATAGGCAGTCGAAAGATCAGTCAACTTAAACGAGTAACTAAAATATACAATAGCTTATAGAATATCATCAACACATTCAGCAAAAGGTTCTCAATTCCATATGGCGAATGCTAAGAAAACGATTCCAAGCAGAATTTAAAAAACAAAAACACTTTACTCGTCTTTAGGATTCTTGGGTTTTCTTCTTAGCAAAGTTCATTGTGTGTGTAGTTCACTTACTGTTCACATTCCATCAACTTTTGCCAATGTTTTTTACGCATCTTTGCATTATTCATATAGAAATTAATTATTGATAGGACATTTGTGGCCTCAGAGACGCCCAAAACTCAACCCATATGAAGAAATCGAAAACACAGAAAGTCCAAAGTGCAACAGTTGCACCTTTTTTTGGCACTTAGTGTTAGTGTATATAGTTAGCATAAATTTAAATTTAGCAAGTGAATATTATTTAATTCAACTACAATTAAACAAACAAAAAAAAAAACAAAGAAATCTAGATTCACAATAATCATCGAGCATTATTAACACTAAACTAAACAAACCATTCCCAGAAGCACAACCGATTCATTCTATTACGGTACATATATATTTATATAATAATTAAGTTCGATAATAAGGCAACTCTGACTGTATGTGTGTTAAGTTTGAAGTAGTTTTGTGTAAAGCTAAACAAATAAATATTTAAACAATTTAGATATTTATGTATATGAGAACCTATCTGTAAGCCCTCGTATTGTATATAGAAATCATTCGATGACTAGTTGCGTTTACTTTTTCTCCGACACCTGAGAAACTTGTGGAGCAACTAGGCACAGCGACGATGAGTTGATGCATTAGCTATTTATTTTAATATTAATTAATTTATTAATGAGAAAATAAAATAAAAGACACCATTGAAGCGAAAACCAAACAGGAGCCAAGCATACTATGATTATTTCAATATAATTTAAGCGCAATACTTGATAATATATACTTTATGCACTTAAGCTATAGTTTATCTAAGGAAAATAAATACCAAAGCTTCATTTGTAAAAGAAATGAAAAAACTCACTTGACCATCATTACAGATAAGCCTATTATAATCCCATAATCATCTGCCACAATACAAAGCTAACCAGTCAAATTATAATAGAAATACCAGTAATTGAAGTGTGTTCTAAATTCCATATTAATTTCTTATAGCATGTGTCCGATTTTGAGGATCCATACAAAGGCAGCAATACCTATATATTCTAAATTCTTTTTGTATAACTTTCAACTAAAATTAAAATGCCAGCTAAATGTTTTATGTCACAATAGAAAAAGGTAAATCTATAACTCGTATATATTCCAAGTTATACTTAATAAATATGTATTTCTGTTATGGTAAAATGTTAATAATTTATTTCAACTGTCGTTCTGCTGTCAATGCTATTTGTGGTCATCCAATTTCGATTTCAATGCCGATTCTTAAAATCGTTCGATATGCTATATAGCACACACTTTTCTCGCCCAGTTCTTTCATTTGCTTATATACAAATACGACAGGCGGTATAGATTATTAATACTATGCATGAGAAGTGCGCTTTCTAACAGTTGTTTCAAGCATGTTCCATTTAATGGAGGATTGTATATATGATTTTTGACTTAAAGAAAATATACTTTGCATTTCTCGATACCAACAAAAAATACAGCCACTAAATGCCGCAAGTTTCGATGATGAATTCATCTATGCCGATCTCGAGAGTCAGCATTATGGGCCCATCAATTATAAGGCCGCCTCAATATATGCCCAGGTCAAAAAGAACAAGAAAACGGGTGCTTTGGAGGAGCAGAAGAAATAATGCTGGAGACACCAAATACTCTAATTAAAGAAAACAATTTGCAGTGCATTTCGGTCGACTTATGTTATTTATTATTGTTTCTAGTACTTAACAAGCGATATGCGGACGATTGAGCTTCTGTAAAAAAAAGAAAACCATAAATTTTAAATCTAAAATTGTTTAAAGCAAATGAATAACGAATTTCTTAACTTTATAAATGTAAACTAAAACAAAATGATAGTAATTGTTATACAAAATAAAGTAATAAATACAAAAGAAAAACCACACACACACACACATAAATTAAAAATATCTAAAATGTAAGTCACGCAGCAAATTAACTAGCAAAACATTTTGACAGGCAATGCACACGCATTATCAAGCCACATTAACAACAGCAGATATGTAAAGAACGGAAAAAAAGGACAAATGAATTGCATCATTTATATCACTTATCAAATAATATTAGCAGGCATTGTACTTAGCAACAAAACGCGAATAGCTATAATAAATAATAAATTACCAATTTAAATCGAAAAGTAATTGACGGAGCTACATAAAAACCAACAAATTTATTATGCATCCAACCATAGTCCTTTTTAAACGATTAAACAAAGAATAGCAAATATAAAACTGCAAATATTTCTTTTGTATATTCAAAATCAACCGCAAAACAAGCTAACAGGTCCCAAATGCATAATAAAAATTGAATAAAACAACAACAACAAACCTTGGCAGCAAACAGTGAAAAAGCCATCGAAACAACATTAAACATAACAACATTCAACAAATTAGCTGCTTTAGTAAAACGATGAAACAAAAACTAAAAAAGTAAGCATTATAATTTAATTACATTGTTTTCTGTTTATATACATAACAAAAAAAATAAAAAAATGGTCTCCTAAAAAACCGAATTATTGTAAATTGAAGAACATAAATAATTTTAATTAACGGAACGTCAAATGAATTTTGTTATGCAATTTATTGTAATTAATTATAAATATAATTTATTATTAATTATGTGAAATACACAAAACATATAGTATACATACATGCATACATTACTGTATAATTATACACATAAATTATAAATCAGCATTTACTTGGAAATGCCGGCAAAAACAAATAAAACTAAACCTAAACTAATACAAACAAGCAAAAATAAAAAATAAATAGGAAAGCAGAGAGCAACCAAAAAGTGGAATTAAATTGAAAGTAAACAACTTAGACTCAAGTACTTATATACACATACATATATAGATTGAAGGAACCCCGTAAATATATGAGTAAAGTAAATTATGATGAAGAAAACGTAAATAAATAAATTGTAAAATTTAAAATTCTTGTCTATTTATTACATCTTCTATACGGCATTGAAGTAAGTAAACAACTTTCTAGCAACTAAATAAGATAGAATAAAATATAAGTTTAGATTGGTTAATCCTGGAATCTGGAAGCATGTAATTCTATTGGCTACTGGAATCCAATTATCTTGAATTATAATTTGTATTTCGGCTATAGCTTATTGAGAATATATTTGTCTGTGCTTCACTTGCAGCATGCAGCATGCAAATTGAAAAAATCAAAATCAGACTACAATTTGGCAATTTTTGCATATTAGTGTTTCGGAAAGTGCATCCAAAAAGGACACACACACACACACACACACACACGGATCTGAATGTGACTCCCATCGCATGCTGATGCTCTCCTCGTCCTCGTTTCGATTTTCATCCCGTGTGTCATTTCCGTGCAACGTAACTGAATTCGGTTATTGCTTCCTGCAACGTTGCAGCGCTGTCATTTCCGTTACTGCCAAACACACACACATTCATTTCCATATACGCATACACACACAAACACACACACATACACACACACAGCTGCATCCGTGTCGAGGTCAGTTGGCCTCGCCTCGTTGCGTCTATTAATTGACGCTTCAAATTTTGGGTAAATATTTGCCAACATTCACGAATTTCAAATTCATTTCTGTTTTAACTAGAATAAAAAGTTTTCACTTTTGTCACACTTCCGGTTAAGCACACACACACACGCACACACACATGCACAAGACAAACCACATTCATTTCCGCAATGTCATTGAATTACATTTAATTTTTAATGCTGCATTTCAACTCTCGGTTAAGTTGTTATTGTTTCGAATTATAACTTGCAAAATGAGTGCAACAATGTTGTTAGTGGCTTAACCCCAATGGCAAAGGTGAATTGGAATAGTTCAAATTGATTCGATTGGATTTGGAGTCCGAACAACAACGAACAAGCTGTAGCAGCATTTTAATAACAATTTACTCTCTCTTTGAGCGCATTTAGTTTGACACTGGCCAGCACTGGCCATTTCTTGCCACACATTTTCTAAACAATTACGTGCCTAGTGAGCTCATAAAAAGTCAAATACCAAAAAACAAGCTGCTATCCGGGCAACCTAACCGCTATCCTCGTGCCCTCCTTGCTAGCCAATTGCTAATTGCCGGGCCACGATGAGCACGTTGGCAACCTTGTACAACAATCACTGAGGAGGGAGGCCAACAGCAACAACAGCAACAACAAAAACATTTAGCTTGAATTCAACTGTTCAACTGCTGCTCAACTAATGGTCCCAAATTCGCCTTTGCAGTGACCCCTAAATAAATGGTCAGCAGGACAAACAACACCTGCCGCCTGCCGTTGAGATGCAAAGGACAAACTTTTTATCTCAACTTTTGTGCCTTGTCATACCCTGTATTAATTAAATCGACCAAAAAGGGTGGCTTAAAAAAGAAAGTTCGTTACACACACATGCGAAAGAAACCCACATAAAATAAACAATATATTTTTAGTTTGAATATTTGAATGACAAAACATGAATAAAATTTGACTTTCTCTAATTTCACATATTAATTTCCATTCCCAAGAGCATATTTTTGTGTTTGTAGATATCATTTTATAATTCAAGATAATGTAAAACTTGTACGCAAGTATAAGATAACTCTAAGTCGAGTATTCTTATCAATTTTCAATGCATGTTTGTGTGTGGGAGCCCAAAGTATCTGTCCGTTCTAATGACACATTGCATTGGCAGACAGAACTACATATTTTTTAAAACAAAAACAACAATAGACAGATCTGTTGCTGTCTGTTTTTGTAGTTGCATTGCTGTCTGCTGTTAATGGCGCCGAAAAGTATGCAAAACAAATAGCACACAAACAAACATTTGCAGAGACAGACAAAAAGATAGACAGACTGACAGACAAACAGACAAACGGGCAAAGAGAGAATATATAACAAAACAGTCGTCGACCAAAATGAAGTTGAGTTGAGTGGAGTGCGGAGTACATGACATTTAATGGTGCCAACTGTTGTCAAACAATATGCCTGCAGACTGTCCGCTTTTTGTACTGCCCACTCGGTCATTGTGTCAGTTTGCCAGCTACTTTATCCTGGCACACAGACACTCGCACATATTTAGCTCAACTTCTGCACTCATTCATTCGCTATTCACAAACTTTTTACGCCTTCACAGACAAAATTAATGTGCTTTTAAATTAAAGCCACAGCTGCAATTGGTTGCTGCAGCTGCAACAGGCTTGGGTCACCTTCAGCATCTGGTTGGCTACGAAACAAACCGCCAGCTGACTGCATTTAAACTTTGCCAACTTAAATAAAATGCCAACTGACTCAGGATTGTTAGCTCGGAGCTCAGGTGAAACAAAAGCAAAAGCAGATGTCATCTGCAATGTGCTCGAATAGTTCACTAAAGTTGTCATTTAACAAGCGCTGGGTACTCACTAAAACCAGATCTGAATTGGCGAATTCTTAGGGACACATTAATTAAAAGCAGAAGGTATTTTACTTTAAGGAAATTTGGTTAAGTATTTACTCAATATTATAATTATATTTATACTTAATATTGCGATATATCTACCTTTAAATGCACTCAACTCGATGCATTTCAAGCCAATATGATAACATTTGTTATTTGACTTCAATTTAATTAATATAATGATAATAATAAAGCTACATACAGCTAAATACAACAAAAAAAAAGACATATTAAAATCATTGAATTCATTATTTATGCACATGATTTCTATGTGAATGTTCTGCTATAACCTTTAACACGTATAACTAAAGATTCAGAAAGACTTAATCAAATGCTGGGATTACTTTAAGCTGCAACACCTTTCTGTGTACAACTGTGCGTATGATTTGCATGTTGCCAGGCTGCTCCTAGTGCATTGTACGTCGCATAATGTACGTGAGCAGCAACAGAAATCAGCCTTGGGGCTATAATCAGCAACAGCAGCACGCGCATAAATTATAAGCACTACTCTGTGCAACAAGAAGTGCAGCTGCAAATGCGACAACTACGAACAGTGCTACTATGGATGGTTAAAGACGGGGAATCGTCGTTGGTCGACTCGTGTATGCCAAAATACAAACTCTCATAATTTCCATGTCAGTCTACCTGATTGACGATGACGATGACGATGGCGAAAATGTCAACGAGACTGCTGTCAATGGCTGCTCTGATCACCACGAAGCGTAGTTCTCAGATGCAATGGACTGCGACACCCCACCGAACCGTACAGCACGGAACAGCAGACAACGTAGTTGAGTTGAGTAAAGAGTAGTTCAGAAGGCTGGGAAAAGCAATGACACATTTTGATGGCACAACAATCACAACAGCAATAGCAATAACAGCAGCAGCACCAGCAACGGCAACAGCAACAAGAACAGCAGCAACTATTGCAACTGCTGCGCGGAAGCTGTCGCGGCATACAAAATGCCAAAGGTGAACGGGCAATCGAGTTGTGGAATGGTGCGGGATGAGGGATGAGGAATGAGTGGTAGCGGGACAGACATCGAGCCAACTCAACGGAAGCGAAAGCAATGTAAAGGCAGACGTTGCGAATAAACTTAGAGCGTTTTGCCAAAGTTGCAGCAGGACAAATTGCATGAGGAAATATTATGAAAAGGTTCTCAAAAACTGAATTATTAAACTAAGTAAGCCGCTTTAAAAGAGATGAGAAATAGTAAACTTAATTGTAATGCCAAAATGTAGTTCCCTATCTTGATAAAAAAAATACAGACAAAAAAATATAAGGTATAAGAAATTCTGTTTTTTTAATTTGTAAATGTTGAATTAAAAGATTAATTCGAAAAGCAATAATTTAAATTAGTTCGAGTTTTATCTAAAAGTATAGTTATCCCATTTATACTTAGGTCCAATGCCTAAACACTTGCTGAAGTTGAATACATATTTCAGTTTTTGTCATTCTCTTCATCTTCGACTTATTGTTGTGAATTGTGCAGTTGCTGCACAACCTGAGCGTCTGCTGTTGCTACAATGAGTTGCACAATCAAAGTTCATTTGCAATGTTTGCGCATAGACTCCAAATGCCAAAAACTGCCCCCAACCAGAATCAGCACTTCCTGCGCCAGCTATAGTTACAGCTGTAGATACTGCTCCGACCTTAATCCGCTCACACCGGCAGTCCATTCAACAACATTCGAGTACTCCCGGCAGATCCCCTTCGCCGACCATTGCGCGTGCTGATGACCAAAGATTTTGTCAAATATAGAGTCAAGTTGTTGAAGCGTCCGTGCTTTGCACCTGCTCTGTATCCTGACAAGGACCTTAACCTAAACGCTGTTGCCGACGACGCGACGGTTCAACTTCTCGTTTGCAGCGCTTTGTTATTCTGTGTTGGGCAAGTTGATTGTTGCTGTGGTTACCTGGAAATGTAAGCGTGAATAGTGTAGACAGACGGACAGTCTAGCCATAATTTAAATGCAACTTGCAGGTCCGCATGTTTCATTGATTTCGCTCACCTGACTGTTCAGAATAGCTCGACAAATGTTATATTCAAAGTTAAGAAAAAATTAGATCAATAATATTATATATTAATACAGAAATAATTATTTATTTGTTTGCCCAGAAGTTTGCAACCGATACTCTGATGCTCAAGATACTTAAATATTAATTGTTAATCGTTTAATTCCATTGACCGCTTGGTATTTATTTTTCTATATTTTTTTCCAAACTTTCGACCTAATCTGTCTGAAGTTTTTCAGTTGCTTTGCCAGCTACCTCGCTGGCAGGTCAAAAACTTTCGACACTTAACAAATTATGCTCAAAGACACTGAACTGGTCTGGTCACAAACAGAGCGACAACGTTAATTCGGAGTTATTAAGAGTGACATCCCAGACGGTAAGTTTGGATAAAACTCATGCAGAGGGCATAAATAATTTGATGATTAGCCATATTCGAACGCCAAAGTATCTACTAATTAAATATGAAAAATTATATACATAAATAGGTATTTATTTATTTTTATCATTATATTATCAATACATTAAGACTTGCTAAGAATATAATGTTTTTTCAATAAGCAACCAACTTATATCGCAGCAAAATCCGTTTAGAATAAGGCCTGTTCAAAAACAAGTTTCAAACTTCACTCAAATGTTTGCCAGGGTATTTAGGAGTCAGCATAATGAACAAACCTATTTGGCTTTGCTTTTTCTATATATATATTTTGCGCTTTTTTTAATTAAGAGCCAACGTTTGCTCGTCAATGCACATTAAAAGCCGACCGTCTGGAAAACCTTAATTAAACACTTGACTTTTGCAGCTGCTTGCGTTGTGAAAGGCGTTTGGCAACTATGGCAACTATTTTTCAATTCACAAAGTCCCCACATCCTGGTCTTTCAGTTGTGCCCCTACTCAGCAACCTGCTTGCGAAAGTTTTTCATGTGTGTGTGTGTGTGTGGGAAAGTCGAGTGAGAAAAACTACAAAACAGTTTCGCAGATAATGAGAATAGAACGAGAGCCGCTGTTGATGGTCATAATGATGATGATGATGATGGCACTTAACAGCAACACATGACGCCGACGTTGACGTCACCGTTTGACGGTAACGCTTGAATTAAATTTTATTTTCATTTCAACTTTCGTGTTATAGGCAAAGAGCCAACAGCCAAGGCAACTTTGTTAATTTATTTAAGCAACATTCTTATATATGAATGTGTGTGTGCATGTTAGCTAGTGTGTGTGCGTGTGTGCACATCTGACGGATGTTTTTGTCATTAAGCAAAACTTTCGTCAAAGCATAAAATTTGCCTCCGTTCATACAGAGAAAAAGCACTGAGCACACAGCATTTGTAAAAGAGAAAGAGCGACAGCTACATAGAGAGTGAGAGGGGCAGAGGGAGAGGGAGAGGGAGAGCGAGAAAGGAAGGCGAGTTATATTTTTACTACTTATAAGCAGTGCGCTTTGGCATTTTATGCTTTTGCCTTTTGCTGCATTAAAATGGAACCTCTTTTTTGATGCAGCAATACTGTTCCACATTCCCTCCCCGAATACGCCAGCCAACGTACACCCTCCCACAAAACTGTTTATGGAAGAAGAGAAGCTTATAAATACTTATGAAGTGTTTACCTGACAGACAAGAAATTGTGCGGGAAGTGGAAGGTGGGGTAGGGAGAAATATGCATAAAAGGATTGCTAATACGGTTTGCGCTTTGTGAGAAAATTGCGAGGTATGCATTAGGTGCTATACAGCTACTTAACTATCCCAAGATAAATTGCCAAAGCCAAGGCTAGCATGTAAATGAAAACAAATGTGCAATGGAAGCAGCTCAAACACTTGCATATTTTTAATATGTAGCTCGAAGCCGTCCAAAGACAAATTGAATGCCTTTCAAATACGTAGCTCGACTTATTATTTGGTGAAAGAAGTGATAACATAAAGCGAATAAATAAAATATACAAATCTCATGGTATTACTTAAGAATATTTGAATATCTCTGAATGTAAAATAAGTAAGCAAAATCAAACAAACCAATAACTTGTACAAAGAAATTCTTGATAAATAAAATAATGTGCATTCAGCGCCTTTTCTTTGTATAATTGTCAAAATCAAAATATCGCCGCAAGGTCAAAATGGTCAAAATGGTTCAAAGGAACATAACAAAATCTATTAAAAAAAAAAGAAACAAAACATAAAATATAATGTGAAAAGAAAACCTTTGTCATGGACAGATTCACAGCCATCAACAACCTTGCTTAACACTACCCGCATCCATCCAGTTTTCGCTCGCCATGCGTATCGCTCGGTTGCAAAACAAACCGCTTTACACTTGAGCAACATTTATTTTTCCGTTTCATTTCACGCGTTTCAGTTTCATTATGCCAGCTGTCAGCGGCAGTTGCTGCTTTTAACGGTCCCCGTTTCTGGTTCAGTTTCATTTTTCACACCATTCGCAATGCGAGTCACGTACGCCACGCCCCCCACTTCCACATACAACTGTGACCCCTGATCCCACAGCAAATGGCAAACAGTTTCCTTTATGGAACCCTCAAAAGACCTTTTCCCATTCAAATGATATGCGGCGCAGTTTTTATGGCTCATTGGAGGCGACGGCACCGCAAAAAAAAAAAATAATACAAAAATAAAATTAATTTTAAAACCAGTCAATTAGGTTTGGGGTCAAAAGCGAGTGATGGCTGAAAGCAACAACATCAAATCTGTAAGTTGCTGTCGTGTATTAGTGGGGAGGGGGTTTGTTAAATTTAGAGAGCCTAGTTGTCTATTTTGTGGCATCAACTATTTCCCAATGATCCAATTAGTTTCATTTCCATGCCCCGTGAAATGTCAGCTTGTCAATTGGCAAATGACCCAAGTTTCAAACACTTTTTGGGTTTTCGGCCAATATATTTTCTCGGATTTGATTTGTTTTCGTCACTCGTCGACGTTGCATAATTGATGGATTGCTTGTGAGCCGACTGGATGCGACAACTACAACAACCCTCAATAAGGAACACAATTTCCATGTCCGCTTTTCCGGTGGGTCATGGCTAATAAATAATAAATCAGCCGTTTGACAGTCTTTGGCAAAAGACTGCCCAAATGGCAAAGGAAGTACCCAAAAACCATATTGCAATTTTAATGCGATTTCTTGGATCGATAAAAGTGAATGGAATATTTAGAGTGTTTACACAGCTCTAAGATAGGACGAACATTTCAATCCAACCCAAGTGAAAATAAAAAAAATTTACCTTAAGCAGAGTCGTTGGTTTTATTGGATAAATAATCCATATAAAAAAAAAAAACATTCAAAAAATATTTTTCAAGTATCTTACATGCAACAAAACTACGTGGCATTTATTCAAAGGACTCAATACCAGCTTCAAACCCAGCAAATACTTTAAGCATGTGAAATCACAATAACACTTTAAGGCCTACCAAAGGAATCTCTCACTTCACAACTAAATCCCAAATCAAATCAAATTCAATTATGTTCACTCTCAACTCTTTATGTGCACAAAGCAAAATCCCACGAAACAAGCAGCATTTACTTCAATCTCAGTCTCAGACGCATCCTCACACTAATTATAATTGCTTCAATACTTCCAAAGGAAAGAAAACCCCTTTAAAAAAAAATGGAATAGAATTTTTGTTAGCTGTTCCAAAAAATAAAAAAAGTGTCAGCTGTTGTATAAGGACACAATTTTCCGCTACACCTGCCTTGAATGAAGAGCTCCCACACAGAAGCTAGAGCACGTTTTTTTTTCTATTATTATTTTTTTTTTGCCTTAGTTCAGCGATTCTCTAACTGCCATGCTTAACGCTTAGGCAATGGCCACGCCCACACACGGTCACCCCCAATGTCATCGGCTTGTCCTTCGGAGAGTGCAGTTTAATTGACAGTTGAAAACTCACTTCAAAGGCTTTCGCGCAAAGCAGCTGCAAAAAAGAAAAGGCAAAAAACTGCATCGCTTTCCATACGCCATTGTCTAGGCTAGGAGCTTGGGATGGCCATTGAAACGGGTACTAGAGAGTATTCGGGAAGCTTTTCGAAATTGAATACAAATTCGGTGCAGCAAAGAAGTGCAGATAGAAGTGAATCTGTATATAATAAAATACATGCGTACACTCTGCTGTTACACCATATGTTTTTCTAACGGCTATTACAAACTCTTGCAAGTGCAGAGCCATATTCTTATATAAAAGAAAACTATACAGATAAAGCCATCGATATAAGTAAAGCTTTCATATTGTTCAAATATTGATAATTTCATATTTGAACACTTTATTTTATTTGTATAATTATCCAATAATTAAGTAATATATGAAAAAACGTTTAAAAATTATTTAATTTATTCTTTCAAACTTAAAATTAAATATAGCAAAACATATTTCCAGAATTTATTGGTTTCCAGGCATTCGTATAAGAATCTAACAGTTTAAACCCAAGAAACTCAATCACAAAGGGCAATGAAACTGTTTGAAATTCTGAGAGCTGCTAATAAAACTGAAGCCACAGCGCGTTCTGCTCATCTGATCAGCTAATAAAAATGCGGAATGCACAATTTTTACAATGTACTATAAAATACAAAAAAAAGAAGAAAAAAATCTGTGTCTTTGACGGTTGCAGAATTGGTGGATTGGGTGGAAGTTATAGACAGTAAGCTGCTGCTCATAAAAGTGCGCATGTAAATCAATGTAATGGCCCTTTTTATAGTACGACGACTTTTATTCCTCTTTCGCTTCAGCTCTCGCTCACCAACTCACTCCTTTCAGCTTATGTAGTACAATAAAGAAAGAGCGTTGCGGTGACAATAACTGAATGAAAACTGAATTATCCATATCATTATGTTGATGCAGCTGCAGCGTGCGATAAACTTTGCCAAGGTGGAAAGGGAAGGCGCAGCTATCTTGGATAGATGGCCAGGGGGAGGTGAAGGGGTATTAGGGCAACAGTGAAAGTGGTTGCAGTAAATGCCAATAAATCTCTAGCTAAATGCTCAAAAACTTTACGGGCAAGCCGTGAAAGACATTTCCCAATGGCCACACTAAGAGCTGACGGATTCGCAGCGCATTTTTATGGTTTAAATACTTTGCTTCAAACTTGAAATAATGCAACGAATCCACCACCTCCTGCACTCCTTTCGCTCTAAACATTGGCAGGACATAAAAATGTTCAAAAATACAAAAAAAAAGATTGAAAAGAGTAAGAAAAAGTAAAACATAAAACAAAATGCAAAACGCGCCCAAAATCTGCAGGCAGCTTAAGTGGATTTTACGCTACCATCAGCAAAGAGAATCACAGACCCCTACTCCCCAACCAATCCTTTTTCCCTGTCCCTCAAACAGCATGCAACCAAAGAGAAAACTTTTGTTTTTTGCTCTTTTTATTCTATCGGTGGGTTTTTGCAGCAAATCCTTATAGATAAAGACCGTTTTGCACTTGTCGAAAGCGCACAGCGCCAAAAAGTATGCAGCAAAGTTTATGAAATTTCTATTACATTGTTTTTCACTTTCGCCATGGGTCTGTAAATTCGTGAAATCAACTAAGAAATCCACATGCACACACACACACAAAACACAAAAAAAAAAAAAAAATGGCAAGCTGAAGCATATGCAAAGGGCCCAACTGACAACCTAAGCTCGATGTCGGAGGCAGACAGTCGAGTATGCCACACATGTGGCGTATACGCAATGTTTTAAAAACTGCCAAACTTAACTTTTAAGGGCGCTGTCAATTCTGAGCTACTTGCTGTGTTGTAAGTTTTCTACACTCTCTCAAGGGGGTAAATGATGGGCCAAAAATAAAATAAAAATATTAAGCGAGTTGGATACAAGCAGATAAGCTGAAAATGCTTACACTTTTCAGCACCTGATGCAGTCACTTGTGAAACTCTTTTCAAAATAAATCGAAAATTCTTTGAACAGGAAGAAGGAAGTGCCTTCAAAGGTGACTAAACAGTTATTTTGATTATTTTTGATAGGCAGCCCATTTACTTATGTGCTATCCAAGATCATTTAGATGAGTCGAGAAACACGATTCATTTTTGAGTAATATATAATAGGCAAAAGTGTACGTAATACTTAAGTCATGAAATAAGATATGAGATATTTTTCAAATTGAAACCACGCTATTCGGCTTTGATTTGATTGACTGAAGGCAGCCGTTGTGGCGTATGCGTAATTTATGTTTACCGCAACAGAGTCGAAGCCGAAAGTTGCTGCATGCAACTGGAAAATTCGAAACGGTGGCAGCATCAAGTTATTTGTCCTCACCACAGCCGCCTGCCACATGCAACTTTGTCAAAATAAAATGCCAACTAAAAGCTGCAAGGCGAGAAAGTCGACGTAGCCAAAGGCTTTTTCATGAAGCCAAAACTCATTCAGGCAACAATAAGGACAACTTTCCGCTTGGCTTTTGTAAATGAAATTTTGCGGCTTTTTGGGCGGCTGTTTGCTGGGCTGAGAATTGTTGCGCGTCTTTGCGGCTTTTGGCTTTGAATGTTGCGCATTTCTTCCGCGGCGCGTCGAATTTCTCAGCCTGCCAAGCAGCAGTAACAGGAGCCAAAACAACAATAGCAACAAACACAACGAAATGATGCCCGTTTTGTGCCAATTTATGAGCCCAAATTGTTACTGCTGCACAGTTGGCCAAGAGTCGTCTTCCAGGTCTGCCCGAAGCAGGGGCGTGAATTTATTGTCAACACTTGCCACCCAGATAATTAGTGGCAAAATGAAAATCAAGTAGTTTTCACAATAGCTTTCAAGAGAACTCAGTAAGCCATGGCAAGGTTTTGTCTTAACGCCTAAAATAAAATAAATTAAAATAGGAAAATAACATGAAATATGAGAACCCCATTTCACTAGAAAATAATTTACACCTGCACCAATAAATAATTATTGCTCATCCAAAATACTAAATAAATATTACGTATAGATTATGGCGACTTCCTCAGTCAATTATATTCACTTGCAATTCACTTATAACACATACATGCCATTAAATATTTCTCATACTCCCCCAGAACACACATCAGACAATTTCATTACAAATTTGAGAATCCTTCTGGCATTATAGTACACCATAAAATGCCATGACCCAAAGTGTTGATGGCGTCTAAATAACTAACAAAGCGATGTGCATCTAGAGAAGGCAACACAATAAAAAAACAAAAAAAAAAGAAAGGAAAAAAGAATGAAGACAAACTCCATCGCGTATTTGAAATAAAACTAAGAACCTATAAAGCCGCACAGCTCCCGCGATAGCAATGCAAATAAAAGCCAAGCCTGTGGTTCTGTGGTGCGATAGGAAGTGGCGAGTGGGTGAAGCACCAAATGACAGTAGTCAACGTGCCAACCCTTGACTCGGACTTATGCGGAGATGATGACAGCACAGCTGGCAGGACACGGGTGGCAACGAATTCGCATTGTTTATTTAAAAACTACTCCATTATGGGAGATGGCTAGCCCGGCTGCTCAGCTTTATAAAAATGCAATTTCAGGGCGGACATCAGAGGACAGTAGCTACAACTACAATAACGTGACTAAGAGAAACAACAACAAGAACAACACACAAGTATTATCCAAGCAGCAGCAGCAGCGGAAGGCAACTCACACAAAAGTATAATCGCACTATAAATCCCTCGCGTCGAAACCAAAAACTTTACATTTGCTTCTCGGGCGAGCGACAAAGAAAAAGACAAAAGAGCCGCCATATTATATAAACAGCGAGTTCTGAATACACTTCCTGAGAGTGATTTATTAGATTTTTACTACTGTTTATTAACAAATAATTACTACTCGATTTGAGTAATAATGAACTTATTTGATTTAAGAGCAAAATGTAGCTTACAATTAATTATTGATGCATACCTGCGTCTCTTTAGCTTTAATTATTTTTATTGGTTTATTTAACAAAAAAAAAAACAAATTCCAATTTAGATATATAATTAATTATTATCCATTCAAAAATCTACTGCGTAAACTTGTGGCAAACTGAGCAGCACTCGCAATATACCCCAGAGCTTGGTGCCAATAAAGAAAATACCGAAATTACATGCAGCGAGCGCCCAAGAAAGACTGCCAGGCAAAGCAGACAGAAGGGACAGAGAAGGAAGGAGACCTGCTCGACCGACCAACCACCCGGCTGCATTGTCCTTGCGCAGCTGCATTGGCCATAACTATGGCCATAGTTATGGCCATGGTCAGGGACCCATCCGTGTGTCTCTGTGTATGTGGTTGTGTGTGTGGGAGAGGGGGCGGGAGCGGGAGAGAGAGAAGAGTGGTGCAACTGTCGTCGTGGCCGTGTCGGGGCATAATGTTGATGATGAAAACGTGCGCATTGTTTTCAGATTTTTGGAATTTTAATTAAATTTGCATTGTTTCTAGTGGCACTTGACGATGGCCCAAAAGAGCTACTCGGATTTAAATAAGTTTCACATTCTTTTGTTGCGTCCCCAAGTAGTGGGCGTGGCTATTTTAAATTGGTTGCTGCAAAAAGACTTAACGATCATGTAAAATACAGTAATTGATAATTGCCCAAGAAAAGGTTAACAATTTAATTGAAGAAAACGATTAAATTTGGATAAGCAAAAATAAATGCTGAACACGTCAACAACACAAGGCTCTAAACCCTTCCTTCGAGGTTGCGAAAACTTACAATTTTACAGGCAAATTATTAAATGTGACACTTGAGAGTCGTAGGCCAACCCAAAAAAGATGAGCTAAATGCGAACTGTTGGCACTGTCAACGGCTCATAAAAAATGCTAAACAAGTCAACAACGTGCGCCTTTTAAGCCAGCTGTCAATAAATATGAAACTCCATAGGCCAAAAAGAATGGAGAACGAAAGAAAGAAAATATAACCAAAAAGGCAGCAAGAGTGCAAAAAATATCAATCATAATAAAAAACACATAAACAAAGCAAAGTTGACAGCGGGCACATAAGCAAATGTAAATTTGGGTTGTTTACACCCCAAACCAACACCAAGCTCCCAACACCCATCAACTCCCAACCAAGATCTCCTCAGCTCACCCCTCACACTTTCCTGTAGCAGTGTCTACGCAAGCAGCGTCAATAAACAAAGCAAATGTGACAGTTGTCTAAAGAGAGGTGGAGAATTGAGGGCGCCCGGTGACACAACATCAAATACATTTTGTCATCTTAGCCAGCTGAATGTTGACTGACAATTGTCGGCTTTTAGCCAATACGAAAGAAGCCAGCCCTAGTAAATTTTACTCAAAAGAAAACACTTTAGCCCTAAGTGGAAGCACTCTCAAGGCTTAAATTAAAGCTTAGCTAGTTGATAGCCAAGGGGAGATTTGAATATACATAAGCCAAATCGAATTATGCCCGATTTGGTCATCTTTAAAGCAAAATCGTTTTGAAATTATTAACCATTGATTGAATATTAAAAATAGACAATTTTAATCATAAATATAATGCCATGCTTTAAATAAAACCTTAAGACACATATTAAGTGCTTAGCAAATGCAATATTTATACATTATCTTATCTTGCGGATAATATATTATCTTGCTGAGTATTAACCTTATATATCTTTGAAGTAAGCAAGAGCCCTGACTAATGAGAACAGACAGTCAATTTAAAAATATAGATTCTTTCCCTATTTCTATAGACAATATTCACCTCAATTGGTAATAGCTATATTATATTAAAGTCTTCGTAATGCTCCACTCACCGGGAGACTATTTGAACTAATTAGCTGAATGTCGGGCATAGGGCAGATACCCACAAAATGCAATTAGTACCTCTAACTGCTTATGATTTATACTTATACATTTGCACTATACGAGAGCATATTATGTTTTTGTTTCTGCTGACCACTTATAATGAAACAGCAGCCATACCCACAGATACGAAGCCACACACACACTGCAAAGTTCGTTTTTAATTAACTGAAAAGGCTTCAGAGTCAGTCGGGGGCATTACGGACTACGTATAAAACTACCCACATATTATACGATATGGTTCTTTGGCATGTTGAATAATGTTTGCATCTGCAGCGCCTGTATTTTTCTTTTTATTTTATGTTTTTATTTTTTGCTTTTGTTTTGTGTTTAATAACCAACAACAAAAATGATGCTGAAGTCAAAGCCAATTTCCACGCCAATACCACGCCCACAACAGACAGTGCTAATTAATTATGCACTTGTTATTCTCGTTACATGAACTATATGGTGAAGTTGGTGATGACCTGTAATACATACTTTGATTTTCTGATATTAATTTAAATCAATGTTGTTCAATCAATAGTTGTCTTTGGAATTTGCTATATCAATCTTTCTATTTTTAAAAGTTTGGTGTAAGTATTACATAATGAATTGTACAGTACTTTTAACTAGACAAAAATAATTGCATATAGAGAATGTGAGCTTCGTTATATTCTGATTAGCAACGACTCCTGTTGTTGTTTTATTTGATTTCAAGTGCCTGCCACGTGTGCACTTGCAGCATAAACACAACATTTTACAATATTCATGTATTTTTTTGAATAAAAATCCCAGAAAAACGTTTTTGGCTACTGCAGCTGCTTTGGCCATTGAATATGATGGTGACTTTTCGTCCCTTGGCAAACGGCAGCCAACCAAATTCAATAGAACAGCAGGGAAATATATATATATGAAGGAGGTGAATGAGTTGGAGTGGGAAGTGGTAACGGAATAGGAAGTTGAGGCACAGTCATGGCAAGATTGTTTAGTCTTTGTCTTTCGCTTTTGTTGTAGTTTTCCCTCGCTCAGTCATTTCAGTTTTGGTTTGCTTATTCCTTCTTTTTATACCCTGCACTAGCTCTGCATGTAACAAGCAGTCCGATGAATCTCTAACCCCGAAAGTGTACATCCTTTTAATCGACCTTCTTTTAATTGTTCTCTTTTTTTATTTGCACTTGAATTATATTATAATATTACATATTATTTTTAATTTAATTTTAATTATTTTTTTCTTTTTGTATTTTTCTTTAAACAAATAAATAAATAAAAGGTCAGTCGGTTTCAGCATGTCCGTCTCCTTATGAACCTCAAAGCCATCAAAGCTACAGATATTCAATTAGCTTGACGAAAATCGAGTTCCGTCCTTTAACATTATATTGAGATCTAAATCGAGCTGCGTCCTTAAGATTATACTGAGATGGAAGCATTTAATTTGGTATGCTTTCCTGGCGATTATTTGATTCAGTTCACAAAAATATTATTTAAATCCTTACAGTCACACGTAGAGTTGTGTATTGAGTATCTCGTAGTCGAGTTCCAAAATCCTTAATATCTTTTTTCCTTTTTGTTTATCTATGTCCCCATATGCAAAGCGAACTGAACACAGCTCGCATTCGCTTTTCAACTTTATGCGGCTCTCTGAATGCATATGAAATTGAATATTTTTATATTCTTATGCCATAAGCGTGCACATTGCCACATACTTTAAGGCGCCATTCGCATATATTCAAATGGTTGTTGGTTTTAGTTTCCCGACTGCAGCAATTTTAAAATTGTTTAGTTGAATCTTTATTGTTATCTCCAAGTGTCAGCAAACGTGACGTTTTCATTCTTTATTAGTCAAATCGCATCGAATGCACACTGGGAAATTAGAGTTTCTAAATACTAACCAAATTGAAGGATCGAAGAAGCCAACAGGCTAATGTTGTTAATTAAAGAAATGGAAGGCATCTGCAAAATGCATTCTGGCACGGACAACAGAAAATGGTATACAATAATTGAATAAATAAATTTAATGGCACGTTTTTTAGCTATGAAAATTAATCTAAAGAAAATGTTTATTACTATTACATTTTTATTTGTCTGCAATAAATTTTTTATATATATTAAAACCAAAAACCAAAGCCACCTGAATTTGTTAAAATATATTTAAATAAAATCTGCAATCAAGCAAAAGCTGCATACCAAATTTTAAAGTTCCAAGTCACATTTCTAGCCACAATTGAGATTCTATCAATCAGTATGAAACCTGCAAAACCTAGCCAAAACAATAAAATTCGAAATTAATTTTAAATATATTTTATAGGTATTTGGCATCATTAGCAAAATGTTACAAAAATTAACCACAATCAGAAGAAAAACGTACCTAAACTAAACCAAATTCATAGCCAAATATGTGCTTAGAGCTGTTTGATTATCTTACGAGATCTACGGATGGAAAATCGCTTTGCTGGCGCTAAGTGAAATGTGGCAAGAATGAACATGAGGTGCAGCTGCTTGGCAGCATAAAATATGAACAGTTTGTGCAGAATGCACAATATGTATGTATGTTTGCATAGAAATTACTCACCAATACACAATAAATGCATAATTCGAATAACAGGCAAGTTATGTGTATTTTGTGCTGCATCCAACCACACTTTGTGCTTCAGCTGCTGCCTTGCAGCTGGAATTAGACAGGAAATTATTTGTCAGAATCTACTCGAGGGATGGAAAACTCATAAGACTCATCGTAGAAACGGACAAAAGTTGATTTATTATGTTGACGCTGTGAAATGGAGTATACGAATTCTTGTTGTCTACTTAAATGCGTTTCTTTCATTTGCCAACTTTCATTATGCACTAACTAACCAAATCCCAGCCGCCCATACATCCCAGTCTGTATACAGTATTTTGCTTGCACAATTTATTTTCATTTGCTTCACAAATTTCAAATTTTGCCTAAAGGCAACAAACAGACATATTTTTGCAACAAATTAAGTGCTGCATACTCAGAGAAAATTTTAATTGATTTTCAACACGCAAATTAAGTTGAGTTGAAAATGAAAGAGCACTTTATAATATGAATGTAGAGCTTCTTTGGCAGATTAAGAGTAATGGAATAATTGCCAAACCTATGCAAACCCAAACGAAACTCTTAAATAAGAGTACAGTAATTTTAAAAGTCCATAAAATACTGATCAGTCTTTTTAATATATGCATAGTACAGACTTTTAATACATTTTTTGACCACTACCCAATAATAATAAAATTATAAGAATTTAACTTAATGAGAAATAGTTTAGCCAGAAAAGCTGATTTAAGGCTTAATATTCTCACAGTAAAAAACTAATAAGAATAAACAAAGATTATTCATAAACTTTGATTACTCAAAAAATTATATTGCAGATTGTCTGTCAAATTAATTTCAATAAAATTCAAAATAAATATTTACCTTGCACAAAAGAAGAGCTGTCAGTGGGCAGGAGAAAACTCCTAAGCTCACTGGCTGCATTCACAGTTGGTTTTCGATGAAAGCCCCTTAATTCCAAACAGCAGCAGCAGCACCAGTAGCAGCAGCAGCAAAGCAACGAAATTGTGAAACTCACTAGGATCTATGCGAAAAGACAGCAGAGAACATACCACCATCCACGGGCCAGCTCCCTTTAATAAAGCAATCAGTCGAAAAATTAAAAAACCCATACAAAAGATGACAACACACACACACACAGAGACTTCACGCAAACAAATTCAAAAAACTTAATAAAAGCATCAGAAAAAAAATTCGCTTACTATGCATTTTGTAGCTGCAATCCATGGGATAACATAATGTGGGTTGGGTTTGGGTTGTGAGTATTCGGTTTTAGGTTTGGGCTTCTGGCATTAGGTGATGGCTACGCAGGCAGCTCAAACATCATCACACAGACGACCTTTCAGCACAATCTAGCTGGCTATAAAGCTGCCTCGCACGTCAAACGCTTTGTTTACAAAATGTCGGCGCCTTTTTATCTTCATTTGACGCTCGACGCAAAGTGCTAAAAAACAACAACTGCGGGGCAACGGGGGCAGCCAAGCTAAGGGACTGAGGTCAAACGGTGGCACAAGGGCTGCCTCCACATTCAATCAACATTCTGCAGGAACTGCAACTCTTTGGGTCTGGTTCCCAGACAGAGCAAAACAAAACGTTGCCAGTTTTTGAACATGTGTCTGCCGACAATCGCTTGGCTGCTTTTATAATTCCTTTGTACAATATTTGTTTGGCAATGAATTTAATTGATGTTCACAGCTTGCCAGGCAGACAGTGGCGAGCACGTGGACAGGGGGCGAAGTGGAGAATGTGGCAGACAGTAGCACCCCAAAGGGTAATACGTAACAACAAGCGTGCGAAACTTCAATCAATTTCTTTTTATTGAACTTCGATAGAATCGCAAAAGGTGTTGCCCTGGCATTTGCGGTCGCCAAACGATAAAATAAAACGAGTGGAGACAGCGTTAATAGTCAGTATTGAAACTTGTTGAAACTTAATGAACACTTTAATTAACTTTAATAAATTGGACGCCAAGTATTCACTCATGTTAAAAGAGTCCCCAAAGCACATCATAGCAGATTGTGTCGCCTTGGCAAGTACAAGTTGTAGTATTCTATGGAAATTTTAATTCAAGTTTTAAATAAAAGCTGGTAATTGGAATGTTAAGACGTGGGCCAAGCATACAAATTTAAATTCTATCTTCTGTATTTGAAAATATCCCCCGATTTACGATATTAATAAAAGAAACTCCATATTTAATGAATGGATATTAAACAAAATATATGAGTTACTATCTTTATCGATTCTCATTCCATTATGAACTTTGCTAAGTTCCAAATTAAAAATGATGTACCAAAAGACAAAGATATTGGCAGACAGTGCTATGTTTATTTCGAAAGTCTAATTAATTAACTGCTTTTGTTGAACTTTCAGCTCATTTGCAAATGTTCTGTGTCGACCAGGCACAGACATACTCTTCCCGTCCCGTAACCCCATCAAAATTAATTTGCGGTTTATGCAAGCATTTCGCAGCCATCAAGTAAATGAAATTGGCTTTTGTCACATGTGCGCCGCAGGAACTCAAAGCTTCCATGTAAGTATGTGTCAGTAAGCCAAGACTACATACACTATATAATATATACCACGCACACATGCACACAGCTTATTATTAATAGACGTAGGCCTACACAAAAGTAGGCAAAATTCGCAAAGCCCAGCAAAGGGAAATTTTATGCATGCGCCACACAAAACTTGACTAATTACAAATTTAGCCACAGGTTAAATGGCGAATTACTCGTAAATCACTTCACGCAAAAGGAAATGAGCTAAACACAGTTTAAGGAGACAGAGGATACCCACATATGTGTGAAATTGTGTGGCAAATAAACAACAACAAAGCTCGACAAGATTAGCAGTCACTGGAATTTTATCATCCGCTCTGAGAAAACGCCCCATTTTTGTTGTATCCTATTTTTTTTTTTAATAAATGAAGCATTTATTGTTGAGAGAGAGAGAGAGAGAGATAGGGAGAACACTAATAAAGCAAATCAATTGTATTTGTGCACAAGATTTATGCTATCCGAAGCAGAAACAATAATATGTGTATCCTGAATGCCCCACTTTCCTTCTTCGTGCGTTATCTTTTGTTCGTGATCAAGTTGCGGCACCGAGCTGCTCAATTAATATTACAGATGAATCGCAAACTGAACTCAAGCAAACTACGGCAAATTAATGGCGTCAGCTAAATTAATATGCCACTGTGATAGAAACGCAAAATTGACAGCAGATAATTCATAAATTTGTTAGCCAAAGAGCACACTCAAAAAATGCTGAGGTGAAACACAACGAATGTTAAATGCTCTTCAGGAAAGCATAATCTAAATGAATACAATATTTTTAGTTGACTGACTAATTTTTAGATGTTAAAGATTTTGAATTATAATCGTCATTTTACCATAAATATTAAAATAATTTCATTTGTCGTTAGTTGCTTAATTTAAGCTACAGCAGCAGCTTATTTCCACAAGCTGTGCAGCTAAATATTTATATCATGAAATTAACAACCACCAAATTGCTTTATTTTTAGATGTTGTTTTTCATTTTATGAAGGGAGTGTTGTTGTCGTTCCTGTTCTTGTTGTGGTTATATTCTGTTAGTGGAACTAAAAATGCCAAACAAATTTGTCTAAATTAATATGCAATTAATGGCGCCACTTGCTGGCCACTCTCAACTCAACTCTTGTCTCTCTCTCTCTCTCTCTCTCTCACTCACTCTCTCTGTATCTGTCTCTCTCACTCTAACCGCTCTTGCAGCTTTTCAGCACTTTTCCCGGCTGGAGCGTGCAACCAACGTATGCGCAACGCGCTTTTTAATTTATGCACTTTTCAAGTTTAATTTATGTGTGGAACAAACGAGGCAACTCCACGCCCCATGCCCCCAGCACCAACACGGTGGCTGTAATGTTGTAGCTTTTGCTGCTGTTTAGCTCTAATTTTATGAATTATTGCTGATTAATTAGATTGTTAGGCGAGGCAGCGATGCTTGAGGAGTGTACATAATGTATTCACAGTTTTCTTCTCCTTCTTTTTTTGTTGTTGGGTAGGGTAAAGGGGCGGTATATGGGGTCTGCTCTCTGGTCAGCTTCAACTGGAGCACGTAGCGGAAATTGTGTGCGGCGTGAATAACGGAAATTAATAAGAAAATAAATCACATGCCTGCCGTTTTTACTGCCACCATTTTGCCAGCCCACATTTTCACTCAGCCTTGACTTTCTGTCACAGGCAAAGACGCTGCGGAAGGAAGTGTCTAAAGTGTTGCGGTTGATTTACGGCAATTTTCTTCAATTCATTCTTTTCTTTTTTGTGGACGCGGAAGTGTTTTCGGAAGCTTCCGGATGTCCGAGCTGGACGAAAACTGGCAAAAGGGAAAGCGGCCAAACAAATGGAAGAGTGAGTTTTCACTTAGTCGTTGTCATAAAGTCCATAAACGGGTTGATTTTGTGTGGTCGTCCATGATAAATGTCTTATGAGTTATTAATTAGATTGCTTTCTCTTAATATAAATTCAATTTCCGCATAAGTAACCGAATCGAATTTCATGCATTTTTTAAACTAAAATTTAAGTGGTAAAATTATTTGCTTGCATAGATATAAATTGCATTGCACACAAAATTGAATTCAACGTTACAACTTTTCTAGGCTCATCTCTCATGACACAAATGAAATCATTAAAAACAGATATGATAGCATTAAAAAGAGCTCATCTCATGTACTTAGCTTATAAGCCTTTTCAGCGTTGCTCTGATGACAATAAAAATCTGTTGTTATTGATTGTCTCTCTCTCTCTCTCTCTCTCTGTCTACCTCTCTCTCTCCCTTTCACTCTCTGTATGTCTTTTTAATTGTGGTAGCAGTTGAGGTACTATAAGCCAGTACAAGTATATCTATATGCGCATATACTCGTATTTGTTAAATATTTAAACAACAATGCATATGCTTAATGCGCACTAATGGTGCCATTGGTGGCTGTGCATTTGGCCTTAAAGTATTTTCTTTAATATTTTCTGTTTTATTTTTAATTTGACCCACCGTGTGGTTTGAACCGCTTGTAATTGCTTTACTCTTGAAATGCAGCGATGTGAATAAAAACAACCTCGGGAAATGATTGAGAACGAAACGAATTGAGTGCTTGCAGACTTGATTAATTGCGTTAAAATATGCTGAAAATGTTTTCATTGTTTCAACTTGTCAAAGGAGGCGACTCAAGCTCATATTATTTTAACACAATATATATTTAATTGAAATAGGCAACGCAGAGAATTACAAAGAAAATAAGTACTTTACAAAAGCGTTAAAATTAAAAAAAAAAAGATTAAAATTTACATATATGTTCATTAACTTGAATCAAATTGAATTGACGTTCTGACAAGTGTGGTTGGCTTTTGCCTAATGAATCAATTCTAAAGCAGTAATTATTTGCATCAACATATTTAAGTGATATTTGCTATAAGTTTTCACTTCAAAACAAAAGCTTAATTCAAACTAAATTAGCAAAACCTGTTTTGTTCACTATGCAACATCGATTTCCCAGCTTTATCTGTCCTTTTCGTCAAATGTCATTGGTACTTAAGCAATCTGATAAATTAACTGTTGATCCATTACCATAATCGAAAATGTCTCTAAAACTCCACACCAATTGAAAATGCTGCTGCTCTTTTTGGTTAATTACGAAACGGAGCAGTTGTCATTTATCATTTGAAGTACTTTATTCTCATTCACATTCACAATTTTGACACTCAAACTCTTCAACACTTTGACAGAAAATTTGCGCCACACACACACACATACACACAACAACAACAACAACACAATTGCCAAGTGGCCCAACTGCCAAAATTTTGCTACCCTTTTGCGGTTTGTGTTTCGAAATGGTTTCGGCTGCTGTTTGGTTTTATTTTTGAAAAGAGCTACGCATAAAATTGAAATACCATTTAAGGATTTGTGCAGTCATCATAATATAAAGAGTCATAATAATTTGCCAAATGCGATTCTTGTCTGTTGTGGACGTTTATGTAATGAGTTTTATGCGCCCTTTACACCAGCTTTTGTTATAGCTACCGCAGCTATTGCAATATGTTCAAATCATGTTGATGGTGATGGTGATGATGATGATGTCGATGACGACGGCGGTGATAATAATGATAATGATGATCAGAATAATTGCGTGTGCGGTTAATGTGATTTTTCAATTGATTCCTCGTGTGCGATGCCAATGAAATTGAGTTATAAATGACCAGTAAATGTGTGTTGATTTTTATTGGACACGGCTAACGTTTTATAGCATCAACATATAGTGAGGAAAACGATTGCATGCTTTGGACTCTTAATATGTTGCCTTTCAATTCTTCACATATTCTTATTATACTTATGAAATGTAATTGTAAACGAATTAAATACAAGTATTACAGTTTGAAATTCATTTTCAGATAGTTACGTTTTACATTTGAGAATGTTAATAAGAAAACATCTGTAACATAACATAATCTGATATCGATATACATCGATATACATATGTTATTAGTGTAGTCACCACCTTGAAGAGGAAGAACTTAAACGTTGTGAATAAAGTAAAGTGGACAGAGTTGCTTGGAATAGCGACGCTTTATTTAATTTTGACAGCTACAAGGGTAATTTATTTTGATTTTAGTTGAACAAATTTCGAATTTGTTTTCTTTATTAACACAAGTCATCTTTATTTTGTTTTCCATGTATATCTGAATTGCTCATTAGTCATTTATTCAATCAGTACTTAAGTCATATTTTGAATTATTCCTGTATGTTTGACAATGTGTTCTTTCTGCTCTCGACAGAATGCTTAACTCACCGAATTATGCAAAATTTTACACACATTTTAAGCTTATGCCATTAGACAGCATTATCACATTTGCAAAAATTCGCAGACAACTAATTCGAATTCAAAAGTAAAATGTTCACATAGGTTCTCCCGATGTCAGACCACAAAATCCGCAGTTAAAAGTTCATTTCTGATGTTTTCATTTCCAACAAATTTAGCCATGAAAACTGAAATCGTGAAAATGGGGAGAAAGGTGAAAAGAAAGTTGTGCGTATTGCACTTGGTAAGCGTAAATCATAAAGAAAAACTCTCGTAAAAGTAATAATGCGATTAAGTCTGCTTAAGCGACCCAAAGCGTACTTAACAAACTGAGCCTTAGATGGATGCCCGAGACGGAGACGGAGTCGGAGACGGATAGATAGAGGAAGGCATGCGCATCTGGAGATGTTGGCAGTGGGCGAGTGCTTTTCGAGGATTGCGTAAACTTTTGACACAAACAACAACAAACGGTTAAGGCTGAAAGTCGAGGCGTGGCAAAGCTGGAGACGCGATAAAGATGCCGACGCTAAGGACAAATGAAAGATTAAAAGTCAAAATGATTAATTGTTGTTGTTGCCTGTCAGTCGCCCGACGGAAAAGTTAAATAATGACCAAAGGCGAGGGCAGTAACAGCAACTGCAGAGAACGCTATTTCAAAAGTTTTGCGCTCACTTGAAAAGTGCAATTTCAAACGATGCTTTCCACTTGCGGCAAACTTACAACGGAATTGATTTCTTAGCTCGTTCAGCCCGCCAGCATCCTTTTGGTGTTTGCACGAAGGGGGAACGCTGCTTTGCGGCTTTCTCAACAATAAATTAATTTTCCAAACTAATATGACTTCGCGATGTGCCCGCTACAACACTCGATTCCAAAAGTACCCGCTACATCTGCCAATTTTAAGCTGCTTTTGGTATAAACTCGTTGTCCTTTTCCGCAAATTCCTGTCGCATGCATTTGCATGCACAAATAGTAAAGAAATGTACAAAATTTAAAACACCCTCCACCCATCTTAAGTCTGTCTCAGAGAATGCACTAAGTAGCTTACAATTATTTATTTATATTCGCTGGCGCTTTTTGGTCGTTGTACTTGCCAACTGTTTTTGACAGTTGTTACGGCTTAGCGGCCATGAAATGAACCTCAAAACATCAGCTCTCAACTCTCAAAGCGGTGCTCGGAACTCTGGGTCTCTTCAGTGCCCTATGTCCTGTCACAAGCTTAAGAAAACGCTCAGCGCTTAAGTTTTGCATAATTTGCCAAAGGGATTGCCATTTTGGATTTGTGTGGCAAAACGGGGGCAAAAGGGCGAGGCAAAAGTTTTGGTGTCTTGAAAAGTCTTTTAATTTTAGCTTCAGTTGCTCAAATGTAAATTTAACATATACTAAGTATTCTTAAAGAAGGACAAAATGAACCCATTACTTGTTCATATGCATATGTGGCATTACCAGGAAATGTTAAGTAATTCCCTTTTCTGCTTTATGCGTAAACGTTTCAACGACATTGTTACTTTGCTATTTCGTTAATAACGAAGTGTAAAGAAAGGAAACTTTTTAAGAAGCGTATAAGCGACAAGAAAATGTAAGATTCTGCTTTAGGCTACCAATTTATATTGTTTTAAGACTTTTCTGTGCGAGAATGGAACGACACTGAATATGCTATGATTTACTTAAAATGCCATTAGACTTGTTGTCAAACTGGAAAGGCATTGCGAAAACACTTGACACTCTCAGCTGGATGACTGAATGGTGCTACTTGGCAACAGGATCACCCACCTACAACGACAACAGCAACCCCGCTGGGACTGTTACTGGGACCTGTTCCTCTACCACTCGTGCAGCTCGTTCGTTTTGCTGGCAACCCCTTGACTATCGCATAAATACATGTTTTATTCATCAGCTGCAGTTGGCTGCCATTGCAACGGAAGTTCGTTTATGCCAAGTCGCAGAATTTGCTACTTGGCCACGCCCCCAAAAAGTTAGTGAATTAAATCAAATTCGCGCTTCAATTGATTTTCAAGCTGACTTGGACTCGAGACTCGAGCGACTGTTGCAAAACTTGTTAAAGTTTTTTGCTTACAAAATGTTGCTTGACTGCTTTAATTGAAAGCACAACTTGACCAACAAACTTTATGGAAAAAAGTCCTGTAATATCGTTATGTTCTATTTTCTTCTCTGAATCCCTTTTTTCACTATTTGTGTCTTTATTTTCAATAATATTTGCCAGCTAACGCCTCAACTTAATGGGAACACTTGTGAAACGCAATAAACACTTCATGCATGTCATCCATAGAATAAAAAAAAGAAAAAATAGAAAAAAAAAATGCAGAAATACATCCAGTAAAATGTTGGCAACAGACAGTTAGGGCCACAGAGCAAATAGTGTTGACCAAAACTACACAACAGCAAACATTCAACCAACATATCCAATGGATGCTTCGAGTGGCTCTGCGGTGATTTGAACGCCGAATACTGTTTGCGATATAATTGCAATTGCCACTGCGACGAGCTCATGTTGAGCTTGTCATGTCCAGCCAAACGTGGAACGATTGGCATGAGCTGAGAAGGGATAGACGAGTGGCCCAGCGAGAGCTGCTGCAACTAGAGCAGTATAAGTAGTGGCTATTGGCGTCAGAAATGGGAGCGTCTGTTTCAAACTGTGATAATATTGTTATCATACTAAAAAGATATGCCAGCAAAAACACATCACAAATACTTATGCTTAGCCGATCCCTAACAGAAATTCGATTTTGATTGAGATAACAGTTATTATTAATATTTAAGCTGATGGTTTTTTCAATATTGGACATTTAAGTTTAATTGAGTTTATAAAAATAGAATTATTTTTTACATATTCTTGTGCGAAAAATTCTAAAATGAAAAAAAAAAAGTAATTGCGCCTGAAAATCGAATAAGTTTTGTAGGAATGGAAGGCGTTATTTGTAAGCATTCCCAAATAGGTGGTTTGACCTGAAATTTGAGATGAATTTCAATTTGAAATCATGTTTCCTAACTTCAATGCAATGATAGTCAAGCAAATGACATTTTTTTGTAATTATTTAGTAATTAAAATATAATTTATCTGCTTGCTAAATGAGAGCCGATTCTACGGATTCTTAAAAAAAAAACCAAGAAGGGACATTAGAAATATCCCTTAAGGGTGTCTACTTCCTTAATTGGACATCTTCATAAAATGGCATTTTACCTAACGGATACAAGGCTTATACTCGTTATAAATGTGTTCGTTTATCACATGCACATTGAAACCTTCTGCAACTAGGCTGCGCTGGTGGCATGCCACGCATAATGGATTAAATCAAAAACTGTTGACTGTTCAGTGTCGCATAGCAACGCAGGCGACGACTTTGCTACTCATTCGCAGCGTGGTGCTTAGACGCATAAATCAATTGAAGAATCAATGAAGTGCAGGCGCATAGCTTGCACAAGGATACAAGGCAAGGAAAGCAAGCAAGCCCGACTCCAAACAGCAAGTCCGGACACCAGACCCGGACAGCAGCGAGCCTGCAAATGGCTGTCCCAGTGTCCCCATGGCTGATTCATGTGCCTCGCCTCGCCTGATAAGCTGGTGCCACAAAAACCAAGTGGGAGCGAAATAGAGACGGTACAAGAGCAAAGTGGTTGGAGATGGAGATATTGTCGGGCAGGCCCAGTCACATAATTGAGCCAGCAATTTACAGGACGGCGCAATGCGTGGCTGCCATTCAAAAGTTGTTTGTGCTTATGCTGCTGCTAGTGTTATTGTTATTGTTGTTGTCCATCATTGTGTGTACATGTGTACGTGTGTGTGTGTGTGTGTGTGTGTGTGTGTGTGTGTATGCGTCTACGCATCAGACAGCATTGAGTGGCAACAATACACATGCGTGCTATAATTTAGCTATCTTTCGCACATAATTCACAAGCACAGCGACTGTTGAGGGTGAGCCAACAAGGCAGGAAGGCAGGATATCTACAGGGACTGTCATTAGCATTGGTGCATTTGACTGTGCAACCGGAAGCGGAAATCGCGCTGCATTCAAAATGACAGACAGCAACAAACTGCACAACAAGTTGCCAATTCAATAAGAAAGAGGAAATAAGTCAAAAGAGGCAACTTGCAAATAACTTGCAACAAATCGACTGGTCGAAATGAGTCACAACAGACGCGTGGCAAATTCTACCATTTCGATCAAAGCTTTTATTGGCTTCTATTTAGGTCCTTGAGCTGCGCATAAATCATAATAATATACTATTCTATTGCCAATACCAATATCTGACTGCAATCTCTCTCTCTCAATTGAAATACACTCCAAGTAAACTAAGGAAATACATTACTTTATTTTAGTTTTATTTAAGTAAGTTTTCAATATCTGAATTTTAAACTCAACACACTTTAAGGATGGTGGAAACGTGTTTGACATTCTAAAACTGCAGTTTAAACTCATAAATCTCAGCCAACCAAGCTGCAAATGAGTCGGCCATCGGATGAGTGCACGCTTTGTAAATTAAATGCAGGTAAGCCCCCCAATATGCCCACCTTCATATTTGTATATGAGAACAAGGACTTTTGGAAATAGTTGTTCAGTGAAAACATTTCAACAATCTAAAATGCAATATGCCAAAACCTCTGTGTACTGTATCGGATGCCTTTGGCCAGATCAAAATTTGTATGCAAAATGCTTGAAAAATGCATAGTTGCATGTGGAGAGTGGCGTGGGTTAGTGGGTTACTATGTAGACGAGTTCGGTTCAATATTGAAAGTGCACTTGGTTTGTGTGGTTCAGCCACAGCATAACAAGAACAACAGCAACAGCAACAACAGCAACGAGACAAACAATGTGCAACAATGTTGTAATCAACAAAAATGTCATCATCAACGATAGCAGCAGTGGGCAGCAGTGGGCAGCAGTTGTTGGCGGTAGCCATGGAAAATGGTCAGTGGCAACGTGAAGCGGAGAGCTCATCGATGTCATCAACACGTAAGCAGTACAAAAAATGAAACAAGACATGACGCAAAACAATTTCAAATTGATCACCACTCAAATGCCCTGTAAAAAACTAACAATTTGAATGATTCAGAATGCTTTATATAAGAGTTTATATAGATTGTAGTTATTTTTATTTTAGTTATTACAATAATAAGAAAACCTTTTAAATTTATCAAACTCCAGAATACATGTTAAACATACAAAATCCATTTAATTATCCAAAAACTACAAATATATTAAATATAATGCAGTATTCAGTGTTGAAAGGCATTAACTATCAAGATTATTATTAAACTATTGTGTTTTAGTAATTTTATTAGATTATTATTCAACTATATATATATATATATATATATGGTCTTTAGCCCTTCTATCCAACATTGGAACATGCTCTTAGAGAGTATGCAAAACGTCAACAATTTTAGCCAATAGCTTGACCATAGTTGCATCTGCCTGTTGTCAACACACACCGCACACACGCAGACACGAAAACACAGCTTCGTGCGGCTACCGGAAATGTCAACACACACACACACACACACACACACACTCACACACACATACACACACGCTATGCACAGTAACTTTGATATTTGTATTGGTGTGTTGAACTCTGCTGCTACTGCCACTGCTACTGTTGCTGTGTCTCTTTCATAATTCAAGCTTTGGCTGCTGTTGCTGTTGTACTCGCCACGCCCATGGCCCATTGGTTAAAGCCCCACCGAATCTATGCAACAGCAATAGCAAAAAAAGAAAACAAAAAAACAACAACAATCAATAATAAAGGCTTTAGTAAACAAAAATTAAATACGCACAAGAATTGCGAGAATGCCACAAATTCTTTGAAGCTTGATTGCGTATTGTTTGCATCCAACTAAAACTACTCGCACACAAGCAATTTGAATACAAGTACATATTCCCTGTAACGAAGTCCACAAATGCCAGTTGGGGACGAAAAAAATCAGAAAGGGATACATACAGTAAATAAAAGAAAGATATTTACGCAGAAGTCTGCTGAGTGCAATATACTCAACACAAAAGGAAATAACAAATATAAAGAAAGCCAACCAATAAGAGTAAAAGTGAAAAATCAAATTGATATAGGCAACATTTTTTGAAACAGTAAATTAAATATTATTAATTATATGCCAGTTGTGGAAACTCGGTAAAATTAATTGAAAAAAGACGAAACTAATTAATATAAAATAATAATAAATAAGCTGTAAAAAAAATAACATATCAAACATTTGATTACCAAACGTTATAAACGAATATAAATTACTTTAAAACACCAAGTATACATACAATGTATAATATATGTATGATTTGCAAATTGTTATGAAAATGTTCGGTGTGCAGAAAAAGTCCATTAACATAATTTAGCTGCTTGAAAATGCGTCTCAAACTCACGGAGCACATAAATTAATTGCTTGTTTAAGTTTCACATCAAATAGAACTGACTGTCTATTCACACTGTGTGGTAAGCCTCTAGACACGCCCACTGCCCACGCAAACCCAACCCACCTCCACCATACAATTTAATATTTATTGCTTTTTATGCGGCTCGCACAAAAGGCAGGCGTCAGATAAATATACGACAATAATAATAAGTATACGTTCAAGGAGCAGCAGGAGAGCTACTGCTAGTAAATCACTTGGTCCACAGACAATGCACACCTCCTCCCCTCCCAACATTTCCCCTCTGCCCATGCTACACTCCTCCCCTGCCTTATAATAAGACGACAACAAAAGCGAGTGGCGACAGGCCGAAAGAGTCCTCTGAGCTAAGAAAAAATTGAATTGTTCTCAGTTTGTCAATGTGTCGAAAAAGGGCTTTACAAAATTGATTGGGCTGGGGGGAGGGAGGAGCCGTGAATCTTTAGCTAGGAAAAGCCTATGCCAAGTGAAGACTGCCATATGGATATGATATAATTTCATGCTGGAGTAGTCAAGCTCTTGCTTCATTTTGTCAGAGGTTTTCTATCAAGTAAAATAAAAAATAAAAAATAATAAAAAACGAAGAAAATCCTCAGTTAGTTTTACGTTTTAATTTCTCAGTTGTCAGTTGCAGAAATACCGGACAGCAACCAGATAAAAGTTTCAACTTTTTCGGCCCCAAACAAAATGCTGAAAATGACAAAAGCAAAAAAGTAAAAGCCTCGAGCTGTGAATGCAGCTTTAGTTCATTTTTGTGGCAACACCGTCACTCACAAGCTCATTCTCTCTCTCTCTCTCTCTCGCTCACAGTCCACGTTGTCCTGGTCGTCGTTGCGTTTGTAAAAGGTGTTACGCCTCCGAGTAATTTGCATCATTTTACGCTTAACGCGCCCAAGCAAACCGGCCAACCCGCCAGCACACACACGAGAGCCATCCAGGCAATGCCACACCAACTGACACCCAGAGAGACATGCGCTGCCAGCAGCAGCAGGTGCGTTAAGGGGGCGGAGGAGGTAGGAGGAAGAGGAGGAGAAGTGGTAAAGCAGACTGATACATGCGAGCAGCTGCAGGCGAACGAATTCATCCCGTTCAGGTAGCGGCAGCTTAATATGATTTTCACCGTGCTTAAGTAAATTATTTACTAAAGACTAGATAATATCAGACTCGAGTTTGCTGCTGCAACTAAAATGTATTTACTTTTATTCCTGTGAATACTGTTATAAAACAATATTTAGAGCTCTGCACTTTTTTGATAATATTAAAAATGACATTTATTATGCAAATGAAACTTGCTGAAAATTGAGTTTATTGTATATAAAGGTATAAAGGTAACAACCAAATTAATATATAATTCTGTAGTGCAGTAATTCGAGCATAGCCTTTGAGAGACGTTTATGAATTTTCTCTCTTAAGTGTCAGCCGAGAAAAATGTTGAGCTGCCAGTGTCAACAGCTCGACCTTCCCCTCACCTCACCACCACCCCCGCCTTTGCCCAGCAGTCAACTGTTGGGCAGTCAACACGAACAAGCCACAATTTGCCATACGCATGAATTGTTTCCAACCAAAAACACGAGACACACACACAGAGTTAAAAGCAGTTATTACACATGCAATTTCAGGTTATCAAGGACCATTCCCTACCTTCCCTCCTTTGGCACATTCCCCTCTTGTTGTTGCACAGCTGGAACGGAAATGACTTTATTATTACGCTCAAACAATTTTTGGGCGACGCGTTGCCAACTGTTTGTGTGCTGCACATAATTTTAATTAAGGTAAACAGTTTACGTGTAAAAGGGGAGAGAAACAGAAACAGAAACAGAAACAGCAAAAAGCAAACGCAAAGCATAAAGTAGAAACAGCGTGTGAATTCAAATGAAGATGCGAGGAAAGCAGATGAGTAGCAGCTCGAGGGGACCAGAGGAACTTGGGAGGGCAGAGCGGAGGCAGCAGCATTGAGACTTGACAATTGTGTTGACAGTTTGATGTAAAGCAAATACGATGGCAACAACATACGCCGTTCTGGGGACAGGTGCTGTTAACTGTAAAGAGTAGGCGAGCTGCCACACTGCCACACTGCCCCAATGCCACGCGCTCCACGTTGAATGCTGTAATTCGAGTGCTTGTTAAATAAATCGCATGTTAAATGCTGAAAAGTTGATGATATGCATCGTGATGACGGATGTACATATGTATGTGAGTAATATGTATTTATTGTATGCCTATGTAAGCATCTCATTAACTCAAAGTGGCTACGTTTCCATTTTTGGGGTTCTCAACGTTAACACACATGACATTTTTAACGAACTGTAAACGGTTGCCCAAAGATGTTTTACATTATAAATGGATCTCTAATAAAATGCCTTAAACGTGTAAATATGCTATCACATGAAATAGGTCATTGTCTACCATTCGCACAACTAATTTATAAAGATTGACATCAGAATTGGTTCTAAACCAAATTAATTACGTCGCTTTAAAATATACTCTTTTTTTTATAAATAAAAAGGCATTTCAAATTCTTAACGTCTTTTCAAGCATTCAATTCTAATACTTAATACATTTTATAATTTTGGATAAAATGCAATTTAGACAATAAATAAATAAATATTATATAAGTTCAGATAAGTCAAATGAAGTATGAGTTAAGGGTTTGTTTTTTAATAAAAATTCAATATTGCAAGGCCATATATGTATATAAATACTTAATTCCCAATGTAGGATAATAATAGTCCTGTGTCATCGCTCAAGTTAAGTGGCATATCAATGCACTAACTATGTCTTTTTGACCCAAGCCAGCAGCAAATTGCACACTTGACTTGTTAGCAACCCTATAACTGCCCCTACTCCACCCTTCTCGTCCTTTTAATACCACTAAGCCAAATTGAGCAACTATGAGTACATGAGTGAATAGTGCTCGACAAGCAGATGTCCTGTTGATAATTATTTGAGAAGTTGCAAATAAATGTATAATGGTTTCTAAGAGTGCGAGTAATAATACCAATTAATATATTATTTATGAAATACCATTAATATATTTAAATATTACAAATTATAGGCCAAGATATTTATATTATTATTAATATACTAATACATTTTCTCAACTTAATTATGCGTACAGGGTATACACATGAATAGAAGCAGTTGGAGCGTAGCTTCTGCCTCTGCCTGTGCCTCAGGCTTATGGACAATTGATGGGGCTTCTTGCAATATGCTAGTGCATTTTGCATGTGGAAATGCCAAGTTTTGCATGTGTCGCACAGTCTACCAAATGCCCACCCTTCCGCTCAGTGCACAGTTGCTTCCGTTATTGGCAGCACCAGCAAATATTGCACATAGATTTATGGCTTTAACATTGACATGACATTTGGCATTGCAACTACTACAACAACAACAACAACAATAAGAACGACAACAAAAACTAATAACTGCATGGCCTGGCTATTTGTTGAAATTGTATGGTAATTGGCAGGGAGTGTCGGCCAGGTTCAAATGGCGCCCAAGTGCCGGGGACTTCAAATAAAACGATCCGCTTTCCAGTTTTGTGTAGAAGCCAATTAAAATGGATTTCTGTTCCGATGGACAGCACAAAATCAATTAATAGGCAAAAACAAAATTCTGTTGCATATTTTATGCCGCCTTTCAACTTCAAAAGGGCGACAATTCATATTCTCCTCATCCGCACAATCCCCCCTGCTGACTGATCACACAGTATTTGTATTTTTGATTCTTTTGTTGAGAGCGCAAAAATTGTTGACGCATAATTACGTAGTCAAGGGAAGGCACAATAACACCCATTCTCAACCAAATGCGCGGAATTGATTCGAACATTGTTTGCCTCGCAGCGTTTCAGTATGAAAGGACTGAGATTTTTATTATATCAAATAAGGATGTTGTTGCCGATGTTGTTGCTGTTGCTGCTGTTGTTGTTGTCGTTGTTGTTGTTGTTTTATTGTGATTATTATCCCGCGGTCGAGTTAATTGAGCAATTGCAAAAGTAAACAAAGACATGGGCCACCCAATGTAAGCGCCGGGTATGGCGCCTTTTGCACTGAAAAGCCAGAACAGAGCACAAAATATAATTAAGTTATGCCTAAGGCGATGAAAACAACAAACAAACAACAACGACAGAGGCCAACAACAATTAAAACAAGAATCTATTTGCGGCTCAATCTGGAGCAGGGGTCAAGCAAATCGCAGACAGGGTGGTGCTTAATAAGAATGTGGAATGTGGTGACACCGATCCAAAACTTGCCCTGCGGTCAACTCAATACACAGTTATTATTTGTATAACTTATACTCAAGCAGAGAATATAAGTATATATAAATACTTCAAACTAGCCACATCCCTCTTAAAATTTGTTTTTTTTTTCCCATATACAAATTTGTATACGTTATTTAGAAGTACTCTTGACATTTAAAACAAAACATATGAATACAAATGAAAACATTTTGAAATAATAAATACATAATAATAAAAACGAGTGTAGGGAAGATCAGAAAATGGCTAAAAATAAAAGCTTACATAAGAATATATAAGTGTGGACAGATTCAGCAAATTGTCTAGAACAAATTATTATAAATTACTCAAAGTATTTAAATATTCATTCAATTTCATTTACACACAATTAAATACTTTAAAAGTAGCAAAAGTAGCCACTAAATAATAAGCTAGTATAACAAATTGCTGCATTTAAATGTTATTTGAGTATATATAAAAGATGCTTTCAAGTTGGTATCATCTTCAGTTGATAAGTGCCCAAACATAATTATTGGCATCGATAACAATCAAATACTATTATAAATTACAGCAAATTGCAGTAATTCTATAGACCAGCATGTAAATGATAGGATAACTCGACTACAAACCCCAATGTGGAAAGCAACTCAGTAAACCAATAAGTACACCGAATAAGCTTCCTTTCAGTGTCCAGACAGCCATGCAAATAGGCTCCAGATAGAGTCCTGCCCCTGCCCACCCTCTGCCTCTCTATTTCAGCCAGCATCCGTTGCAGTGCAAATGTGATCTAAGGATTTGAATAGTTGCTTCTGAGGAGCTAAGACAGCCAACAATTGGAAAACAATGGCGTTGCTTTGTTGCTTACACATGGGAATGTCTGTGTGTTTGCCTCCGCTTGGGGTACAGTTGCAATATGCAGCACTATTTGAAATATGCATAAAAGGCACACACACACACATAGACACATGGCCAGAACAGTAACATTGACAAACAGCGGAAACGGATGTTTGCCACTCAAATGCAGGCAGAGATGCAGTGGCACAAACAGCTGCGCTTAACTGCAAGGGACATGACGCAACTCACAACCAAAGTGAAACAGAAGTAGAATCATCATCAGCGGCTGAGAGAGGGACAGGGACAGGGACAGAGACAGAGACAGAGACAGAGAGAGAGAGAGAGTGAGAGAGAGGGAGCGAGAGTTAGAGAGGTCGACACAATGTGCACTTAATTTCCTTTTCATTATCAAATCATTTTCGACTATATGTAGGAAATTAGAACGAGTAATAGAGAGAAGACGGACTGGCTCTGGCAAATGCTGAGTGAACACGGAATGGGGGTATGATTTATGTTTATTGATGACGTTGACAAAATCCAGCCAGGCAAGTCAGAAAATGTTCTTTGAACTATAAATCAATATTTAGATTTCATTCACTTTAAGTGGTAAACAAGAACTCAGCTGCTCTTGACATTTATTATTTGCTCTTGCTACTAACAATTTATGTTATTAACCAACAATCATTGTATACGTATATGAATTGCCTACTTGTTCAGTTGCGTACGCCGTCTAGCAGATGTGTGTACAACATGACGTATACTTAATGTGACATTGCTAAACACGCAGAGTTAGCTTCGACCGAAAATACTTCCTTAAATTTTAGGTTGTGCAGCAGAATCTATATATAAATACCTTTGTCAAATATATAATAATATTATTTCAAGTTTTGTTTTCCAATATTAACTGCTGACAGCAACTTTTGTTGTTTATATGCATATCAAAAACAAAATAAATAAAGACTGAGTAGAGATCATATTTTCTTCCACAGAATACATTATTTTGAATTTAATATATTTGTTTACTAATAATTATTATATTATTTCCAATATGCCGTATACATTATGTGGCTTTTTAAATGCTTTGTAAATTAAATTTTATGTCATGCTTTCAGGCGTTAATTAATTTGACCACGCTCAATTTGATACGCATAATTTGCATATAAATTATAATGTATTCATGCTCATGGAACTGTCAACAACATCTACAGCAAATGCAACAAAACATATATTGTAAATCAATAATTTTAATACTCACAGATACACTCAATTCAATAATTGTTTATAATGCTAAAACTGCATCATTTCTGCAATCACTCATGTAAACTATTACATAACCTCCTCAATAATTTTGTATTTTGCATATGTCTTTTTTCCAAAATTAAAACAATTTGAAGTTTCCTCTGTTGATTTTGGAAATGGGGTCAGACCTGGTGAGAATTACTTATATTATTGTTTAATAAATCAAAGATGTGTCAATCTGTGATTTTTATTTGCCAATCATAGTTAGGAGAACGAAATATTTTTTTTACAATTTTGACTTAATCAAAGGTTATTCTGTCGCAAAACTTTTCCCTTTGTGTTTGTCCGATTCGAAGTCACTTCCCAAAACATGCTTTTGGCAAGTTGAATCCTCTTTGGCTATACTTTTTCCCACTGATAACTATGATTTAAAACTAATATCCTTGTGTAGCGACTTTTCTGCTAGTTTTTCAAACACTTTAATTTCCTAGTAGTACTTTTCATCGCTCTGGCTGTGTTTTGCAGCTTAGCCTGTTGGAACTGACACGGAATACGAGTGCTCGGCCAGGCCCTAGCCAGGATCCCCACAGTCACATTTGTATAACATTAAATGCCTTTGAGTATCGTAAATAACAGTTTAGTGTTCATAAATTCAAAGAGAATTATGAATGTCCAGCGGCGGACAGCACAGACCCAAGTGCAACGTGTTGAAGATTGCAAGGACGAAGGGCATGGGCATGGGCAGTGGTGGCAACTGTCAAGCCAAGTGGCAACTTTGGCGCCATAAAAACCAAAAGCAAAGCGTTGACATCCAAAACGCAAAACACCAAAGAGGACGCAATGCAGGACGATTGACTGCATTGGCTACTGGCAGCACACACACACACACACACACACATACACAAACGCACACATTCAGCAGGGAGGCACATCAAATGCACGTCTCGAACGCGCCGACATCCAAGATGAAGATAAATATGCTGCAGTAATAAAAAGCCTCAACTGCCCCAAACCCCACCCCAACCCATCCTCTGCAGCTGCGCCTCAATTCTCGCCAGATGCTCGTCTCGTCTAGGGCACATTTAAGTGACCAAAATGCACATTAAGCGTCGCTCGTCGCCTATCGTCCCCCGTCCGGTCACCCCTTCTATTTCCCTGTAGTGTACTCGCATCGTCCTGCGGCTGTTACTACTCTGTCCGTGTCCGTGTCCATGTCTGTGTCCCTGTCTCGTGCCTTGCATTTTAAATGTTGACATCAATTTGCAGCTTGCCGTTTGCGCTTTTAACTAAAACTATTTTAATGCAGTTGCTACTCATCCCCCCAACCCCCTCTTCATAGTCTCTCACCGTCCAACCCCTGACCTTACGTATAAGTGTGTACGACATAATAAATTTAAAACTTCAACACTTCACAGTAACCCCAAAAACTCGAGCTGAATTTTTACCCGATTTTTGTACCACAGTCAGTTTTAATTTGTTCAACGGGCAATTAAACAATGCTCCGGCTGGTTGTTTATAAGGTTTGTTGCCATTGTTTTTGTAAATGTTGCATTGGCCATTCGTCAGAAAAGTTGCCACATTTGTTGCAGCATGTACACAACTTTTGCAGCTCTGTTGTCCCAAAATATATGTTTTCATTCGGACAACTGCGTCAGCTGCTAAATGATGAAGTGCATTGTTCTCTCCCGAAGCTATAAATTAATATTTTTCAAATAAAAGTGAGAAATAAAATGTTTTCAGTTCGCTGGTTTGGCTATATCTTATACAGAATTTTTTCTTATGCTTATGCAATCTATAAATTATATTTTGACAGGATGCCGTCAACACCTAATACAAATGTTAACTGTAACTGTAAAAGACAATAAACAAATCGTAATTCAAATGAATCATATACAAAACTCCGTTAAATTATTCTGACAGAATTTGTGCTAATTTAGAAATAAGACCAAGATGATAATATGTTTTCGACTATAACTTGGATGTTTCTTATTCGATCTTGTTGAAATTTGTCCAGTTGATATATATTTCAAATGGGTTCAGGATATAAAAACAAAACATGCAAGCAAATTAATAAATATTAAATTAATTTTAAACTACTTATCAGCTTACGAAAAAATAATGCTTTCAGCAGTTCAATCAGATTCTTTGCATTGCCGGGAAAAGGGAAATTTATTTGTATTTGTGTATTGCTTAAAATTAGTTAAATGGTTAACCAAAGACTAAAGATATAGCCTAGACTTAATCTACAGTTAACTATATTGTCATCGGCTCAAATTTTCAAAATTCTAGCTTTGAAAACGGTTCTTAACATTTTCAAGTTTGGCCTTTATGATTTTATGTGTTTCAATTTTTATAAACCAATTGCTATAAGCAGCAGCAGCAACAGCAGCTAGTGCAATTAGAAGTTTACACATACGCCACACTAACACACCACTAATCATCTTGGCCTGAACCAGTCCAACCAACAGCAATTAATCAACTGAATTCATTTAAGTTTACTTTGTTGCTTTGCACGCGCGCTAAATGTGAACAAAGTTGTTTGACTTTATAGTGCCGTCGTCGTCGTCGTCGTCGTCGTCGACATCGTCATAAATGCCATTACGCCACACACGTACCACATATATACGTTGCACCACCCTTGACATCTGCCAGTGTTGCACTGCACTCTAACTAATGCAATAGAAGCCACCGCGTCGCTTACCTGGCTTCATTCTTTTCTTTATATTTCTTTTTTGCTGTACTTCCTTTTGTTGTGTATTAATTTCATAATGTAATTTTTACTGCTTAGCGCAACATTTAGCAGTAGTAGAAGTGGGATCCATCAGCGGCGACTCCGGCTGCATGGCGACCAGGCCCCGATACGCCTCGAGAGCTGCCCATAAAAACCATGAGCCCCAATTGAATTTACGACAGCCACTGCCTTTGCAAGTGGCAAACAATTTGCCGCTGCTTTTATGCAGCTCTTTACTCTGCTCTGCATATATTTGTTGTATTTTTTTCCTTTTTTTTCTTTGCTCTCTGTTATTTTCTTTGTTGTGTGTTTGCATTTATTCGTCGGCTATTGTCTGTGGAATTCTCCTTGTTGCTACTTAGACTAAGAAGAGCTTTAGATTTCTTTTTAATATGTTTTGGAATTTCGCTAAATTTGCTTCAGCAATGGCATCATATCAGCTTAGCTATCTTTTCATAAAAATCTGTGATATTTCATGAAAATAATATTGTAGTTCTGCAAGGCCTCCAGAAATTTCGCGCTATATATGCATTTCTATGCTTTTCCAGATATTTGTTATCATATCTTCACCATATATATAAAACTCCAAAAGTTTGAAAAGAAAAGAGATGCGGAAAATTAAATTTCAAGTTTAATTAAGTCAATTGCCTTACACTTAAATCTAATTATATCTTAATATAAAATGCTTCTTGCATATGTCTAAAATACAGCACATTAAATACTAGATTAGACTCTACATTCATTGCAGTTAAAATTCTATTTTGCATTCAATAAAACGCTGTCACTATCAATAACACACTTTTCTACAGATACAATAAATAAAAATTGTTGTGTTTTGGATGCGAGTTTCATTTATTTGCTAAGTGCTTCCATGATATATTTCAGTGAGCCGCAAGTGCAGAGTATAAAGTGCATTAAATTGCACGCAATGCAAACAGCAATACTTTTCTCAGAAATGCTTTCCACACAAGTGCAAATTTGAATTTGGCAAAAATACACTCATATTTCAAAATGAAAACAGCTTGCACTGAGTCTGCAATTTTTCAAAATATTTTTGCCAATTGTAAAGGCAAAATATATGACCAAGTAAAGGGCAACATGACTGTGTAATTATAGGGTCTCATCCATTTTTAAGGAGTTTGTGTTAGTAACAGCTTAAACTGTTTTATTTTAGAATTATTGATACCTATTTCAATCATTGAGTCTGTAAACACTTTCGCCGACTTCCGATCCAATGCAACCCTTTCCATTTTCGCAAGCTAATTTGTTTTCATTACACAAATGTCATGTCAATTTGTCTAATGAAAAACTGAAAATTTGTTGCAAATGACAATTAATTAATTCAATGAATATCTCTCATTAATCTTATTGCCCTTAGCCATTGAAATTGCCTCAAAATTTCTTGCAGCTTCGCCAATTGTTAAACCTTTGCGTATTAAATACTTAACTTTATTTACTTGTTTTTGGCGCAAAAGGACTAAGGGATAATTACAAATATTATTATTGTAATGGTTTCTGATTTGCTTGATGAGTTTGTCAACTTGTTTTGTTGTTTCTTGTTGCTATCAGAATTATTGGAATGTTTCTTGTTTGCCTGTCATCCTGCTTGTTTGTTGTTGTCTCTATCAACTTCTGATGGTTTATTAGCTAGTTTCTAGCTATGTATAATTAATACAATTTTCGGCAGTTGCATTCAGTGAGTTGCTTATGGGCTTATCGTCTGCAGCCACAGTTGATTTAATTGGATTAATTATGTGTTAATATTGTTTTGAGGATATCCTTATTTTGTATGTTTTTACAACAACATGTAAGTATATATCAGCAGCTTAAGATTTGTGTTTATTGTTTGATTGAGGCTATTTTATTTTCTGCGTGTTTCTAATTAACTCGATTTGGTATTTCAAGTATTTGCACTTTTATCACACTGCTCTCAAGTTGCAGCATTTTAAAGTTGTCCTACACCCAAAAACTTGTTATGGGCGATGCATGCCACAAATTTCTGGCGCTCACTAACAGCGTAATTGAATATAAATATTGCCTCACTGTCTGTGGCAGAGCGAATTCTACCCGCCTACTGCTCCAAAATTAACGTCGGCACTGGGAAAACTTGGCAACTTGTTCACTTTAGTTCCTCACTTCACACTCTGCCGAGGTGGCCAATGTCGATGAAATTTATACGCTGTGCAGATTAATATTTAATAAATACAATAACGTCGAAATTTTCTAACAACCGTTTTGCTCACTACGAAATTAATTCGCACAACGTAACATCGTCGTCCCCGCTCCATGCCACCGCTTCCGTGCCACGCCCATGCCCCTTCTGGCCATCAATTCACTGAGCATCGCTCACTACCAAAGAAGTTTATGTGAAAGTCATACACAAAACTCAAATATGCACTATGTGTGTATCTGTGTCTGTGTCTGTGTATACATATGTGAGTTTAGGGATTTCCTTATGCAAATTTGCTATAGCAATGTTATTTTAGCCAAGGATGAAAGCGTCGGTTGGCGCACGAAAGATGTAAGGGGCGGCGAAATAACAGCTTTGTAGCAGCTCTGGCAAAATTGTGCTCAAAATGCATAAGAGCGTGTATTAGTGAGTACTCATAAATATTACCATATGCACATACATCTTGCCCTTTCCTCATCCGTGCATTTAACGCTTCATCTTGTCCAGCTCCCTGGGCAAAAATTTGAATATGCTCTAAGTAGAGCGCACAGATTTATCGAACCATAAAAACTGCTACGAAGAGACTCGACGATGCGTTATGATATCTACCCCTAAGGACAGCCAATGACGTCTATGTCGCAATCATTAAACACAAAACTGAATATAAAAATGAGAAAACCGAATGATAATGAACAAAGAATAAACACAAAACAAATTTGATATTTTCGAATGAATCAGATGGACGGAATTGCAATAAAGAAGTATCCAGCATAAGAGAAGTCAACCAGGGTCCTCCATTAGCTAACAAATAGCCCAAGTCTTCATCTATCCAACTTGAAAATCTTTTGTTTAGAGCAACAAAAAAAGGATAAGAGGCGTGTCCAGTCAAACAAAATTCAATTGCAAATCGCTTTTCACTCTAGTGTCTTCTCTTATTCGCTTCCTATTTTGTCAACTGGTTCTTTCAATTTCGCTCTTTCTTAGCCTTGTGTCTATTTCGTGATCTGATTTGTTTGCACTTATTTTTCATTAAAACTTGTTTCACATCGAAATAGCTTTTAATTTTGATGTCACTCATACTCAAAAATTTGTCGCTGCTCCGCCAAACATTCGAAAATATTTTGAAAAATGGTTTTCATTGCTTACATACAAAACTATGCAGAAAATCCGAATGGCAAGTAAAACCACTCTGTTTTTGACAGTCTTCCTTGCACAAACTAACTTTTTATTACAAAAAAAAAAATCTGCTTTCTTCAGGGCTCTTGACACAGAAATGTGTAAAGTAAATATTAAATTTCAATTACATCAAAAACTACACAATCAAAGCAGCTCTTCAAAATTAGTAATAGTCTTTTGGTTTATGTTAGCCAATTCATTTTTAACTTAAAGTTTTATTAACTCGACGGAATTAAAGCAGATTGAAATGCGACAAGTTAATCAAAACTTTTTTAATTTTATCATAATATTCTTAAAGGGAATTAATGAAACAATTACTGATAATATTGGTCGCTTTCGTCATTGCCATTAAGTGTTAACCATTAAAACTTGATCCTAATTTTGTAGGGCTTTTTGTCAAGCTTCTTCATATTTCGCTCTAGCTCATAGGCCATATTCTCGTTTATTTACCACACACACACACACACACACATGTGTGTGCCGCTTTTATCAACGTTTTCATTTCTGTCGATTTGTCGATTTGCTGGTTTTTACTGTTTGTTTTTACATCAGCAACGTTCAGCATCATTATCAACATCAACATCATCATCAACGCACTTTGTATTTAATGTTTTTTAATGGAAAAACTTTGTAATGCTTGCTGCTGAAACAGTTTTCTTTCGCTTGCACTTGTCATAGGCGCTACAAGCCACATTCCAAATACACACACTCATATACATATATACATACATACATACATCCCGTCCCCCTCTATGGCAATACTCTAACTACGAGCTAGTTGCCCGGCGGCAGCCGCTTAAGCCACTCAACTGCATTTTGCAACTCTGCGATGTTTGCTTTGCCTTTCGCAGAATCCCACTTGTAGTTGGTATTTTTTCCCCCTCAAGTGCAACAAGAAGCCTGTATACTCTGTCGAAATGGTTAAATGGGGTATATTTAGGTTGCAGAACTCCATTTGCATAAATAACAAACTTAATTAAGAAGTGAATTTTCGGAATAAATTGAAAAAATAGATTTGCCACCAACTAGATTAGAGACAATACTTAAACATTGAAGATACATTATTTACGGCTATTGTAGTTGTCTCTTATTAGAGTATCTTCCGGTCAAATACTCTCCACTCTCCACATTTTTACTGGTTCTCTTTTGGGTTTTTATGCCTGCTGCATATGCTTCCAAACTGACAACAGCAGCAATACTAGAAGCTAAGGGGTTTTGGCAGGCATCAAGAGTTGCCTGGCAAACAATTCTTAAGTGCCTTCCAATATTTAAGCAGGCTTCCAATTCGATTGCTATTCGCTGTCATCGAATGGCGTTGTCTACGCATCTGAAAGAGCAACTTGTGATGGGAGCATGTGTGTAAGTGGTGTGCCAGAGATGTGCCAGGATCAGGGAATGGCAGAGGGCAACAGGAGACAGATGCGTAAAGAGATACACGACATGGTGCCTTTTAAGAACTTTTTAAGATGCTGTCCTCGCAACTTGTTTAGTGTCGAGTTTTATTTCGGCTTTTAATGTTGTTAATGTTGCAAAGTTGCAGTTTTCAGGCTGAATACTGTGCATACATAAACATGTTTACTGAATTATAGTTTGGCGTAGTAGTTAAATAAATGGAATAATATATATAAATATGTGTATGTAGGTCTACTGTATACTATAGTAGCAACACTTATTAAATTTCATCTCTATTAAAAAAAGGTATTTCGTTTGTGTTGTATCTGCTTAAGAAATATATGTAATTTTCCTAGCTTTAACCAATAAATTTAAAATTAACATATTTTTTAAAATCAATAGTTAAATTGAATCTTTTGAGCCATTAAACACATAATATATTATTCCCATTTAGTTTATAGTTTTTAGTTCATTGATTTAGAAACGAATCGAAATTTACTAGCATTCAAATTAGCGTTGATAAATTTTAATTACATAGAAAGCAACCGCAGTATGAGAAGCACCCCACTAATTACGCCCCCTCTAGCACCAATCGCAATCTATTTGCTATAATTAATTCTTCCTTCGAAGGATTTTCTTTTATTTGTTTTTTTTATTGGGACTGTTTTTTTTTCTGCACTCTCATTGCATTTAATTAAATTCGATTGCAAACTGCTCTTCAGTGCTGAAAGCTCTCCACGGAAAAAGAGTAAGACTTCTATTATTTATGAGCATTACGAAATGGCGATAAAAACTAAGCCAATTGAAATTTTCTCACACGTGGCATAAAAGTTTCCGCCGTTCAAGGCAAGAGGCCGCAACGCCACCTAGCGGTGCGAACCCACATTTACAAAAAAATACTTTTACGTTTGCTGCGAATGTGTTTTTTGAAGCGAGCTGCATGCGCTGCCTTAAATATTTTTCACACAAGCACATCTCCACATCTGTACACACACACATCCATCCACACACACACACACACACCCATATATGCGATGCCAACACGAGGCGTTTACAGAATGAAGTCAGCATTTTTATGATAGTCGTCGTCGCATTTATGACATAGTCCAGGGGATATATACACGTCCACTATGTGGGGGGCGTGTTAAGTGTTGGAGCACTGTGTGTATGGGTGTGTGTGTGTGGGTGTGTGGGGGGCGCGATGTGTTGTGTGTTTAGTGGATGCTTCAAATGCGGATATTAGTTGTCGTCATATAAAAAAAAAACACTGAAAGAATGTTAAATGAAAAGCAGAGTGTATGAAAAAAAAAACATTGTCAGAGTTAAGCTAACAATTAAATATGAAATAGCAAAATTAGTCATAATTAATTCTAATTTAATGGTGAATAGATCCCATTATATAACAAATAAGGTGCATTAAGAAAATATGTTATAGTTAACCCATGAAGAAATAAATATAAAAAAAAATACCCTGATCTCATTGACGAATATTACATGCTCGATCACTTCAACTTATGCAATTGAATTTCTCACAGTGTTTGAACTGACAATAGTTTATCATTTTCGTTTTTCTTTTTGTTTTTGTGCTCTTCGCTGCGTAATAACAAAGGCGTTGAACATTCGCCATTTGCTCTATTTGTGTTGCGAGTGCTGCACAATTTTATAGCTGCCACAAAGCTCGCGTTATATTTGCAATGAAAACGCACCTCGTCACACACATACACAGAGAGAGAGCGAGAGAGAGAGAGAGAGAGAGAGACAGGCAGATATACAGATGCGATGCTATAAAAGTGCGAAATACTCATTTATTAACATGAAGCTTACGAAAATGGCGTAGGTGCGGTTAAGGACATGGCTCAGGACACACACACACCCACACACGCATACAGAAAACCACAGCCAGGACAGAATATAAACAGTGGCAGATAGTGTGGAAGGGTGGGGAGTGTGGGGAGTGTGGTGGAGATGATTCTTGTCCAGCTTGTAAATGTGCTTAAAATTGAAATTTCAATTTCAGGACAAGCAGACAGCGTCCTGCAACTGACCGACAACAACAACAACAACTACAACAGGAACAGTTGCAACAACAATGTATTGTGCACTTTGTTGCATGGCTACAGTTATGCAATGTTGATCATCAAATTCAGAGAGAAACTTTAAAACAATTTCCCGCACAATTTTACAACCAAGCCACTTGACAATGTAAACTGCAGCCGGAAAGGCGGCAAGCGCCCTCATTCATCCCCAACCCAATCCCCTCCGCTACCCTCCCTGATCTCCTCAGCCTTAGCCACTCATGTGTGTGTGTGTGTGTGTGTGTGTGTGCGTGTGTGTGCATCTTTGTGAGGGAAGAGGATTTCGATATCGGTAATGCCGAAAAATGCTTTTGATTTGTGCAACTCTCTTTTGCACTGAGACCAAATTGCTTAATCGCCTGTGCATAATGCAAGCCCATTTCCCTTTTACCCATTTACCCATTGCAGCCTTGTCACACGTGCCCCAAATGCATTACATACGCAGAATACGTGAAAAATGCAGTGCAAATTTCAACACAAACATTTTTAATGCTGATCCAAGCGGCATTCAATCGCACACAATTTTCGCTTACGGTTTAATTATGCGTGTGTAATGTTCAATCAGAGAGGGGGAGGCATGGAAGAGATATTGTTTGCCTGCTAGACTGCTAATCAAAGCACCTAAAGCCACCTAAATCGCATGCCCAGACAACCGATATGTGCAGCATTGTGTGCCTGACAGTTTTATGAGCTCGTTTTTTGGTCATAAAATGCATTTTTGTTGTTGCTCTTTCTGTTATTTGTTGTTGATACATAAAAATGGCAAAAATTGTAACAATTTATGTTTGCATAAAGTGGAATTTGTGAATGCAACACGCAGGCATATTTTTATGGGCCAGACCTGCCCAAATAAAATGGAAGCTATTTTCGAAGGGATTTACGTTAAAAATTTTTGCAATATATAAATATAAATTGTAAGATTAAACTACAAAAATTCGATATGTGTTTTAATTAAACGAATGGCTCTTAATGATTATGATTATTAAATCATGTATACAAATTACACTTGTACTAGGAAATAAAGGCTTCGAAAGGGATGCTGAAAATTAAATACCAGAGTAAAATAACCAAAGTTACTCTGCTGACATTTAGATTTCTCGATTACTGCCCGAAGTTCGAAATTAGAATAGTATTCTTATGTTTTTTGCTCCACGATTGGCTGTAATTTGAAAATTCTACAATTTTGTAGTAATAAATTGTCTTAAATTCATTGTTAATTTGAAGTTGACAAGCAACACTGTGATTAGTAAAATTACATATATTATTATTTATACATACAATCGCTTAGTTTCTACTTTGCAATTGCACAAACGATTTGTACATTCATTTGTAAGCAATCCACAATTGAGAATAATTAGTAACTGAAGGAGCAATTGATTAAAATCTAATTAAAATGTATTTCGAAATGTAAATTCGTACCATGAATCAATTATATAAATTAAACCGCTTAGAATTAATCTAAAATTGCCAATGTCAATGCTAATTTCGATTAAAATTCTGACTGGCAGCCAAGCGGCAAGGTGATCAAGTGGTGTGGAAATTGCATCGGATCTGCCTCAAAATAACATGCGGTCAAATTACACGAGACAAACACAGGCAGGCTCAAGAGACACATGAGTATTTTGGGGTCGTTATTGCCATACCAAGGCAAGCCGAAATCACCAAATGCATACACAGGACACTCAGGTCGAAGTGTCCTGCTGCAATTTCCAGCCAAACACACACAACCCAAATGCTAATTAAGTATGTGGCATGCTCAAAATGTACAAATTCAGAAAATTGACTGCATATTATTGGAAATGGTATTTTGTTTGAAATGTCAAGAAATATAACTAACTAGTAAATATTGGAAAGTGTACTTATTCATCGGTTGTTGTCGCCTAATACCCTTGCCATAACTTTATTAATTCACCCAGCTCCCACTTTACGCTTAGATGAACCAGAAAATTGTTTTGATTAATGGCTACAGGTGTATTTACTTAGCTCTTCAATTATTTATCTAAATATGAATTATTAAATTACACATTCATTTTACTATTCTTTCCAACAAAATATTATTTGTAGTACTAAATAATTAACCAAATGAATGACAGCTGCGGACAACTTGCTGCTTATTATAAGCGAAACTACAATAATTGCAAATCAAATGTGACACTTGCCCCAACAAGTATGCACATGCCACAATACCAAAGAGAAAATCACATTACACATTCATGTAAGGCAAGCAAATTGCGCTGTTTGGCAAAGGATGCCAACAAATGCGGCCAATGGCAAATGCTCTGCGGTCAGCAGAAAATCTAAAGAAGCGAACAAGCTAAGGAAATCTCAAGCACACAAAGAATTTCTGCCAGTTAACAAACGGAAAATTCCAAAAGTCAAAGTAATTTGGTTTTTCTTTTTCCTTCTTTTAGTTGCTCCAAATTATTTGTGTATTGTGTATGTCTGAGTGACTGATACTGAGTGTGCGTAAGTGTGTGTTTGTGTGCGTGTGTGTGTGTGTGTGTGTGTGTGTGTGTACAGAGGAGTTGTAAGAACATCTGTGTATGGTTTTTGTGTGTAGTTTACGAAGGGTGTAGCAATTGAATCTGACTGGCAAGAACTCTAACTAGAAGCGCCAACAGTACGTATGCGTAATATTCAGCAAGTGCTCAGCAACAATGGCAATCAGTGAATGGCCGTCAACGGGGGTGCCTAAGGTCAAAGTGGGGGTTGGTTCCACGAACTTCACTGATTTTTATGATATTCCTTCTTTTTTTTCTTGGCTGCAATACAACCAAAGTTTTACAAATTCAATTGTTAGTTTCCCCATTTCTTAGTTTCTTCCTCGGGCTAATCAAGTGCACAAGCTGAAACCCTTTGAGCACAGACACACACAAGCGCACATACATTTGACAGCTGTTTCAGCAGTATTTTCAATTTCATTGAAACGTCAATTTCAACCGCTTGTGGGCAGTACCCAAAGAACAAAAAAAATTAAATAAAATGCAAGTACTTTACGAAATGATTTTCCGCATTCACAAACGATACGATCCCGATTATTTCACTCTCAAATCAAATAATCTATGCCTCGGTTACGCCCATATTTTATATATGTACATATGTAGTACATACATAGAATCATTTTATAGAGCTTTTATAGCTTGTACGTGTTGCACGCAGGCAGCGACTGCTCAGCAAAATCAGCGAAATGTGCGCAAAATTGTTGGAAACTATTACAATTTGATATATGCGCAATTTAGTTGAATCTACGAGTAAATGCGGCCAAGTTTTCCTTTCCGCCTTACTGTTTCTATTTTTTTTTTAATTTTTTTTTTTGCTGCGTAGCTACCATGTTATGCGGCAATTTTGCGGCTCGGGCCAACAGCTGTTGCAAATTTGGCCATAAAAATAAATTTTACTTAGCGATTTAGTTTCTTTTTTTTCGTATTTTGCACGAGTGTGGCCTGCATGTCTTGGCCACATCATGAGATTTTAACAAAATTAAATCGAAATATATATCGTTTGAATGTCTAACGATTCGCATAACCATCTGAAGGTCAAGCACAAGTCGGAATTGATGTGAATTGGAAGGGCAGTTGTGGAAAGACTTTTTATATGTAAGTGCATATAAAAGTTTACAACTACATATATATATACATATACATGACTGCTAAAGGAACTATATATCTTTAACGTTTAATTAAATAGCTTATTGCAGTTTTTAAGCTCAATTTCACATTAGTTAAATCACAATAAATTTCATTTGCAAACAGTTTTCGTTGCTGAAAAATTACTTACTGCTTGGCAACAAAAAGGTCACTGCTACACAACTCAACAGACAGTTTTTCGCTCAGGGCAAGCTTGCTGCTAAGAAACTCTTCTATAGATTCGAAATTTAAATTTTTCTGTTTGCCTGGCATTAATAATATGAAGCTTGAATTGATAATAAGTTACTTTGGAGAATAGTATCCTTTATCTAGATTCCATTTATAATACATGTATCCGTGCATCTTTAATTGCTGTCAGCTTAGTTGTTTTAAATATCGAATTGAAATGTCAACATTTGCTCAACTGTCGTGCATATGTTTACAGAAGATAACCTGGCCAAGTCAGTGACATGGGTGATATGGATAGGGACAAGGGATAGGAGATAGGGGCAATTGACAGTGACATGTGTGGAGACTGTGACAACAATTATTTTGGTTTAATGCACGCGCAATTAATATGTATGCAGAGCTATTTATTTTTGCATAAACAGCGTAATGACAAAAAGAACAACCACCTATATCAAATTTTAAACGATAAACAACGAAAGATAGAGAGAGAGAGAGAGAGGGGGAGAGCGAGAGCGAGAGCGAAAGCCCAAAAACATTTGCTGCTGTCAGCTTAAAATAAACAATCCGATAAAATAGCAGATTTGCAAAAGGGCAACGCTCTCGGCAAATTATGTTGAAAATAATGTAATTATCCATTGCATATACTTCATGTTCACCTAACTTTGCAGAGGTGATTTTAAAGTGATTGTTAAACATTGATAAAGGTTATATTAACATATATATATATATATATGTATATACTGAATTAACTTAACTGCAAGAGTAATTCAACTTTCGTATGCCGTAGAAAGATATACTTAATCTGATGAAAACGCAAACGCAGCCGATCAATTTCAACTGGTTGGCGAAATTGGTGAGAAGCCGAATGATTGACAAGTAGGAAAAGAAGTGCAAAGTTATTAAATGCGAATGCGATTAAGTGGATTTACAGCGAGCTCTATTCAATTAAAGAAGTGGTAAACTGAAAGGCACAGACAGCGAGTGAAAAGTAGCAAAATGGAAAAATGAAAAATGGAAAAGACGTTAAGCGTTGGGTGTATGCGTAATGCATGAATGCACATTGCGCATACGCCATTTGGACTGCTTTCTGCTCCCACTGCGGTTGCAACAAAGTGACATGCAAAAGTCGTTAAAGGAAAGGAGCGCAACAGACAACAAAAGCCACGGCCCAAAAGGCTGACGACGACGTTGACACAAGTTAATTACAGGAGGTCGAAACAGGACCAACTTGTCGCTGACTTTTTGGCCATTCGGGTCATATAAAATTACTTGTATTACGCGCAGAGGTGAGCGACACCTCCGAGTCTCTTACATAGTTTCTCTTCTTCTCCTCTTTTTTTTCTCTCTCTTTCTCTCTCTCGTTTCGTTTTTCTTTTTCGCTGCAGCTCTTTTACAGTCGTTACGTTTTACTGCTTCCTGTCTGCCCTGTCACTTTGGACTTAATTGTTATACACGCAAAGTGCTTGGCAGTTTCCCTTCCATATTTTTTACGACGATGATTTTTTTTGCCATTAGAAAAAAAATGTTAAATATTTAGTGGTAGTATGAAGTTTAAAGTGACTTATGAATCTATCAATTCTTAGACGGACAATATTCAACACCCAAGCTGGATTATGTGCATCAAAATTTGAGTCAAAGAAAAAAATACAAAGTCGCTTAAGGACTATAGATACAAAATTAGACACTCAGACTGGTCTTTTTTTTAAGATATATTAATTCCAGAATTTAATGCAGGATCTATAGAAACAGGCGTAGAGAGTGCCTAGAATCAAAGTACAATTACTCATTATAATAAAATATTTTTGTTCATAAAATTCAAACAATCCGCCTACTAACTATATTGCAAATATTACCAGAGGTATATAAACAATATTTAAACTTTGCAATATTTGAAAACTTACTCACCAAATGCTCGCTTAAAGCACTAATTGAGTAACACAGCAGGCCATTAAAAAAAAAAAAAAAAACTATTTGCTTTGCCAAAATCAAACGAAAAATTTGCTGTTGGGAAGTTCATTAAAATGTTCATTATTACCACAATCGAAATAAATGTCTGTTAACGAAAATGAACCATTGGAATGCATTATTAGAGCCATTGAGTACAGGCAAAGATCAATAAAATTACAAGCATTGCTCTGTAAAATTCGAAAAATGCGTTCAAATTGCAGTACTTTTGTATCTATTGCAATTATCCCACGCTTTTAATATAGTAATTTAGCATAGAGTTTGCCCCAAAATTCCGTTCATATTTATGTTGGCAAATGATACAGTAAATGGCCAACGTACATGCTCATATTGACATGTTATTGAATGCTATCTTATAGATACACACTCACACACACACACACACACACACACACGTACGAACCAACACAAATATTCAGATGCAGTAAAAAGCAAACATTGAAGTCCTCTGCACGTCCCTTTGGTAGCCACACTTTGTGGCATTTTGTTTATTTATATTATGCCATGTTGGCTCTGTTGAGTTTTTGTATCTACAAGATACACAAAACACGCAAACACATGTAATCCATGGCTAGATATGTACAGATAACCACAAATCCGGTATGATTACACTTTTGATGGTAACTTTAATAAATGAAGTAGAAATTTATTAGACTTAGTGCAGCAGCGACAACCGCAAAGTGCATACAACAAGATATGGATGCCAAGTATCTGCCGGGATACTTAACGCAACTCTTTTGTCTGCGGACAGCTGCTTTTGCTTTTTGGATATTTTGTCAAATATTTCATTGATTTTGCAACATTTTTGTGGCTTCTCGGCAGCTCGCCGAGGTGTTACAGCTGAATTGCAACGATAATTGCATTTGCACTTCACATTTTCTAAATGGAAGTTATTGTGTGTTTTTCTTAAATTAACAGACAGGTTTCCTAATTGGTGAGAAAGCAATTTAAAATCAACAAAAACTAACACATTATATTTATCTATTTTATTGTGAGTTGTGAATGAAACGATTCTTTTGTTTCTCAATTTTTAAAAGCAAATTATCTGATTTTTCAGCTTTTGCACTTTGACATTCAAATTATAAATAATATTCGAATTAAATATAAATGAATACCAATATCAAATTTGTGTTGTGCATGATACTTGTATATTGTATATCTTTTTGGGCCAGCATTTCCATTTTCATTGCGCAACAAAATCTCATCGCCCACTCGCTGTCAATTCGCCATTTACTTCACTTTTACAATAGCGCTTAAATATTTTATTATACATTTCTAGGCTCATGATTAATTCGCAGTGCAATGTTAAATGTGTAACTCGCATGAGAATGCCCTCATGGTCTTATAAGCTGCCCGAGTTGCTGCCAGGCTCAACATTTTATTTATATTTTAATGCGCATTTAAATTGCCGACTGCTGCTCGACAGCAACTCGCTCTCTCTCTCTCGCTCTCTCACTCTGTCTCTTGCAAAGCCTGCTTTAAGCTCTATCTATCTCTGTTTCGCTCTCGGTCTCTGTCTGTCTGGGTCTCTCTCTGTCTATCTACATGTATGTGCTGCCGTGTGCTTAAACAATATTGCATGGCAAATGGCGTAGATATGAACAGCTACTTTATTGTTGGCATTACACTCGAGCAATAATAGCAATTGTCGGAGAAGACAGAAGACGGAAGCAGAGTCGTAGTCCTCACGGGGTACCATCATTTTAATCATGACTAAAGCCCGATGATCATCATCATCAACATAATCATCAACATCTTGAGCAGCTGGTTTGGAGGGGCGAATATATATTGTCGTCGTTTGTCGATAAGTAAAGACAACGTCGCCGTCTGCTTCGTCGTCTGTGTTGCAATTTCTATAAACACAGAAAGTCGAATGCCTTCCCCCCGATGAGATTTTTGCACATTTAACATCCCCAACAGCCTCTCGCCGCGGCGTCTGCATGTCATAGGAGCGGAAATACGCTTACAAACGCAATAATTTTGCATGCACACACGCACACACACACACACGCACACACACACACAGAATCACATGCACAACACATTGCAACTCGCATGTTGCGCATACGCCGAGTATGCTGCTACTATAAATTCCTTTTGGCACACGCCCATCGCCCACTTTTGTTGACTTCCATTGTAGATTTATACAGCTTTTTACACATTTCTTACATTCGTTTTTGTTCTTGTTCTTTTAATATTTATTTTATATACATATCTTCTTCATTTCAGCTTTTCTTTCCTTTTTTTTTTGGGAATCAGACGATGCGTCATATATTTTGTTTCCGCTAAGTGGGGTGAGGCAATAAAAAGCACTGCAAGAAAAACTGCTTGCCTAGTAGAAAATTATTTATATATAGAAAGAGTTATTCAAATTCTGTATTGAAACTAATTCTATAAAAATTACTTTTAGTTTTATATAAGCTGACGATGGCAATATTTAATTGTATATTTAAAGTTAATAATTAATGCACTTTCTGCCAGTGCATGCAGACTGTGAGTAGAAAACGCATCACCGTCTAAGAAGCAGCACTGGGATGGGCTGCTGAGTGGGCATAGACCCTGGAAAAAGCGCACAATTTTCCGCTTTGCAAATCTTTATATTTATTACATACGCTGGCGCTCGTTGGCATTTCCATACTCCGTGGGAGTCACATTCGCATACTCATACCCAATTCTGAGATATTTCTTGGCGTACTCCAAATGCAGCCGAATTTCAAAAATTTTAGTCTCCCAATTTCTATACCCTGTGCACAAGAAAAACAGAAAAATCTGAGCAACAGATTTTTGCTAACTAGCATGAATCATAGATTGATGGGTGACTTGAGGCTGACTAATTCATTGATTGGTAAACGGTGAACGGTAAAGGCTACAAAACTCATATTTGAAGTGAAGCTTCATTGAAATAAAGTTTAAGTTTAAGCTGAAATCTTTATAAATTATTCAGTTAGTAAAATTTTTAATATATTATAGCTACAATGATAATTTTTTGTTGTTTCTGTCCTCGTTACAGGGTAACTGCTAGCCAATTACTACCCTAAAGTAAAGCTTGTTACTTGTATTTTTTTGTCCTTGTAGCCTACGCAAAGGCGCCGGCAGGGAATGCCCTGTGACCCCCTTAAGACCCCTCTGCCTCATGGCAGCGTCTGCGGCCCTTCATAATGCCGTTTGCGAATGCGATTGCTATTTCTATACATGTACAGATGAAAATATTTGTTTCTTATTACTCGTACGTCATTTTTAATGCATTTAACTTACTCCTGCCGACGCCAACCCAACCGCTCCGCATGACTTTTTTGCGAGCTGCTGTTGCAACAATAAAAGCAGCTTTCCGTAGATTTTACTTTGATCCGACATATTCTTATTTATTTTATTTATGTGTTGCACTTAATGTTGAATTTCTTAATCGTATTTTTCAATCATGAAATCAAGTTATGCTTATAATCATTAAAATGAATCCACCTTTTCCAGCATATATATATATATATATATTAATATATATTATATTAATTCTGTTTATAATTAAAATTTCGGATATTTTAAACTTTCGCAATGCTTTCGGGCTTAGTTCCACGTTGGGCGCCAAAGTTGGGCATCAACTTGGTACTATTGCAAATAAGCCAACGAAGCTTATAAAATGCAACGCATGAATGTTAATTAAAGCGGCAAAAATGGTTGAGGAAATTTGAAAAAGGATATAAAAAAACTGATTTAGGAAATAAATTACTGAACATATTGCAAATTTCATAACAGGCAAATGGCATCGTGTTTTCTAGTTGCTAATTTCATGAAAATATGTTCAATTAATACTTTCTATTAACTTCTAAGTTAGATAATTGAGAAATTGAAAAAAATGCGTGCTATTCTTAAAATTAAATAATATGAAATTCAATTATTTTGTTAACTACGCTAAACTAGTCCTTAGCAAACTACAAAACTCGTCAGAAATAGACGAATCCCGATTAGAGCTTAACTATCAAGCCAATCAATGCAGTCCTATGAATTTGTACACATTCACACACAGACACAAGCTACACTCGTGCCCCTTGCTACATTTACCAGGAATGTAGCCCTCTAATTAGCGCTAGAAGTTTTGTAATAGAAAGCAATCCTTGCTTGGTTGCTTCCTGCGCAAAAGTGCCCTAAAGCTGCTTTATCAAATTAACGCATCAGTTTCACGAGACCACGCAATCATCTCTCTCTCTCTCTCGCTCTTTCTCTCTCTCCCTCGCTCTCTTTTACAATGCACCCTCACAGAATCCTGTAAGCGCCCCTTGCCCCTGTTCACAAATCTAGGCAGCCACTGCTGAAATTGTGGCTGCATTTCAAACGCATCTAACGAGATGCGACAAAAACCAAGCTGCGAAAAATTGCCAACCCACCAAAAGTTCAATTGAAACTGAAAATGTGTGTTTGACTGCATGCAATGCGAATGAGGGGGACTGTTGGGGCTCCGGGAGGCTGTGGGGTCAACGGGGTTGCCAGTTAGTAGTAGTAGTCAGTAGCTTAGGCAATGAATGCTTGTTGTTTATCTGTGCGCTGCATCGGTGAATTGGCTAATTAATGTCCCAAACATTTTGGCCGTGACAAGTCGTGATAACAGTTTGTTGAATGCTTGTTTTGCTTTGTCTCGCTGCGTATTTGCAAATTGATAAGCGTACAAAGGGGAACTGCAGGCAGAGAGGGGAGGCGAATACAAGCAGACAAGCAGACAGTCAGATAGACAAACGGAAGCAAGTTTGTTGTCCTTGTGTAAAGGATATTGTTAAGGGTTAATGTACATATCTAATCTGTGGTTATGCACAGGTTCTCTTATCTTGCTCATATCACAAATGCATTTTGCGTGCCTCAATTAATATGTTGTACATTATTCAACTTCGATGGAATTGTGTTAATGAGTTGAGCACATACAAAACCGAATTGAAAATGTTATTAAAGCGAAATACTAAATAATAAAAATAATAAATAATAATTCAGCTGATACACATTTTTTATAATTAATCGCATTTTATGTTGTTTTTTATTAAAATTGAGGCAAGCAAACATTGTAAAAAAAATATTCTTTAATATTAAAATAATTAATTGGAATAAACAAACAACATTAACGGAACTTTTTATAAGAAGAATTTTGTTACAATCTGTTTCAATCAGGGATTAACAACAAATGCTTTCAACAGAGCATTTATTGGTATAAAAAATATATACAAACCAGTGTTCCACAGGTCTACGAGTATTTTAAGTCTAGACTCTTCAAGATGTGTTCAGAAGGCATTAAAGGTAATAGAGGCAAATTAATGAGCACAATCTGACTCTACTCTAGACTCTAACTTTAAATCTGCTAACACTCAACTGACTTAATACGGTTTTACCGCATCAACCTCCAATTCAGCAAGATCCTCCTCTCTAAATGGCCTAAGATGCGAACACGATGCCTTCATTTATGTTAAGCTCCTTGTTAGTTGTATATCCTTGCCTGCTTCAAATATAATTATGCCACACTGCGCATGTGCAGCTGCTATGTCTGCACTTAGGTATAGTAAACGAATTACGTTGCTTACTTGTCTGTGCGTCAGTGTTTTCAGCGTGTTTCGCTTTATGGCTGCATCAAGATAATTAAAGCCAAAGACCAAGTTTGCTCAAATATTTTCTCAAAATTAATCCAATTAGCAAAACAAATAAGCGAAAATTGCTGCGACGTCGAAAACTCTCACGTATGTGTGTGTGTGTGTGTGTGTGTGCTGGTTGTGTGTGTGTGTGACTTTTGCGGCTTTTGTTGCCTTTACCATGTCTGAGTTTAATTTCATTTCCCCGCAAAAGGCAGCGAACTGCAGTCGCTAAACAAATACCTTTCAATTAGTTGCGGCTGCCAAAACTAAATCACTCTTTGTATGCCAATTTCTCGCATCCACTTTGCCTGTGGTTGCTGTCTATGGTTTTTTGGCCTATGCATATATACATATATATATATGTATGTTGTTCCTGTCTTTGCATTTATTTGATTTTATTTTGATTTGAAACTTGTCTGCTGCCTCGACTTTTGCCATCAGCAGCTGGAGCAAACGAAGTTTAACAGACTTTTAAAGTCTATCTGCAAGTTTTTGGGTGCGACTTTGAAATTAACTTGTGTAATTGAATTGTGCGCAGATTATGCACTTGAAATTTATGCCGGCTGTCTACGAACGAGATTGTTTGACAACAATACAAGACAAGGCTTAAGCCAGTTGATAGAGGTGTTAGTCAAGGCACAATCCTTTCTAAATGAAACTGAGACAGTAACTGCAAACACAAATGTATATTCAGACTATAGCAATAATATTTTCCAGGCACAATTACTTGAAGTAATTAATAATAATTATTAAAGAATTTGTGCAACTATAAATTGTTATCCTGTTTTACTCGGCTATTGCCACTTTTTTAATTTAACATTAATTCTGGCCAAATAGTTAATGCTTACATTATTTTAATTATTTTGTCCGTTAAATAATTAATTGTGAAAATCTGTTGCTGACTGCAATAATTCAATTCACTTAACCGATTTAATATATAACTATTTCGATTAAACTTCAGATAACCAGCATGAAAAACAATTGAATTTCAATTTAAACTTTGAATACAAAACACAAACAAGAACAAGAAAGAATGCTTCAGTCGAGTGAGCTCGACTAGGAGATGTCCTAAGCCCAACCGCCTATAATAATAAGGTAATCAAATCAATAAATTAAAAATCTCTTGTTCCTATGAGAGCGGCTTATTCATATAGACTGTTCAACCAGATCAAGAAAATATATACCTTAAGGCACTGGAGTTGCCTCCTTCTGCCTGTTACACAATTCTGCTCGACTTTGTCACACGCTTTTTATTTTGGGTTCAGGGTATAAGAATTGCAAATAGAACTGCATTTGATTTTCAATGGGTTGACTAACTGCTCTCCGCTTTTCCACGCTCCCCTTCACCGCTGCCTTGCAGACGACGCACTAATGCGGAAAACAAGAAAATTATCACGAAATGCGCATCAATTGACAACCCAGGCGAAAATTGCGAGCAAAAAAGCGGTAAAGAGAGCAAAAACCCGACCCTGCCACGCCCACCACCCACCCACCGATAATCGGGAAAAAACAAATTGAGCTCGAAAATCTTCTTGGCCAAACTGCAAATGTGCAGCAAAATGTGTTTACTGTTTTTGACTGACTGTTTTTGAGCTTGGAAGATTTTTTTTTCTTAATTTTTACATATTGTTTTGTTTTGTTGCTGGTAGAAAATCACGTTGCTTCTATTAAAATGCTGTCAGCTGCCAAGTCGACTACACATAGCAACACTTTTCAAAGAACCTTATAAATAAAATCAAATAAGCTGAACATTTAATTTTGCATTGTTGCTTAAAAAATAATATATATTTATTATTATTTATATATATATATATAGGTATGTATATGCAAACATTTTGTAGGCACACATTTATCGCAAACCGGTGATTTCATTTTCGGATTTGAATTTTTTTGGACCCTTCAGTACCTGCCCTGCGATGTTCATAAAAAATGGGAGACCTTACATAAATTACATTTGGCTGTGCAAAATCATTTAAGTCAATAAAACTAGAGCCTGTATTTTAATCGATTCAATATATTTAAGAGCTGGGTTCAGGGCATCACTAAGTCAAACACGCCTTGTTACTCGTGTAAGGAATTCTTCATAAAAGCTAAAGCTCAATAGAATTTCCACATCCAGGGGCGGGGGAGGAGAATAATCCATGCCACTGCCACTTTACAGCCATCTTTAAGAAGTCATCAATCTGCCATCAATTTAACTGGAAATAATCCTTTCTTTATTTATGAGCCCCTTAAAAATGTTATGCAACACGATTCGGCGACAATTAACATTTATATTATGCTATAGAAATAAGTGGTTAGCAAATTAGCCCCAGATTCATACCCGCTGACGCCCCTCGCTGACAAGCTGTGACAAATTAATATAAAAAAAAAAACAAAAAAATAAAACAAAAAAATGCAAAAATCAAAAACGTTCAGATCATTAAAAGTATTTATGAGCTACGCAAATATTTGTTGCCTCGAGGCGGCGTGCGGCACTCTAAAAGAGTACAAAAATTTAATGCGAATTTATTTATTATTGTGCATAAAGTGCATAAAGTCTGACGAAAAACATGGAAAACGAAACGTGCCCAGCCAAATGGAAATGGAAATGGAAGTGGAAGTGGAAATGGAAATGGCATTGTCAGTGGTCATAAAAATTATAAGAATAAGTGAGTGCGCCAAAAACTGAGGCGGCAACTGAAAAGCTCGTAAGACAAAGCCTACCAAAATGGGCGGCTGTTTGCCAGATTCGTGCGGGTCATAAAAATGGTCAAACAAGACGAAAGCATTCAGAATCAAACACATGCCACACACACTGAAAAAATAAGAAGGGAACTCGACTGGCAGATGTCCTGAAACAACAGCTTAAAAATATAAAGCTGGCTTGCTAAACTGGGAGTATTAATGAGCTGAGATAAACTTGATTTGTTTTTGATTTAAGCGCAATTTTATTACAAATTTGAAGTCTTCCGTTATAGTCTCTGTGATCGACTGATCAAGGATATATATGTTCCTTCCTCAATTTCAGGTATAACCTGACCTGATTTACTACAACAAATGGGATGATTCTAATATTATATTCGGGGGCTCAAAACTTTTCCGTCTCTAATGTGGAATCAAAAATATATTCACAATTTTAGTTTACTTTTTTTGTCTTTGTGTAACTTATATATTTTAGAGGCGTGGCAGGCAGCACATAAAAATGTTTTCCGCCAAAGGAAAATTTGCGCATGTATTTTTTTTTTTTAGACTGGCATAAACATTTTTACGATCAAAGAGAGGTGGGGGTTGTGGAACGTTGAAAATGCATTTCAAATTGTCATAAATTCGTATTAATTTGAGGCCTCGCGTAGATTTTATGTAAGTTTGTGCCTCCCCCAGTCCCCCTCACTCGCCCCTCTTCAACCACTCATCCCTCTGCGGTTTTTCGGTTTGCTTGGCTTTGTTTTTAGTCCCTGTTTAGTCGCTGTTTATCTTAAGCCTCATGTGTGTGTGCGTGTGTGTGTATGTGTGTGTGTGTGTGGTTGTGTGTGCCTCAGCCCATTTCAAATTTAACGGCCATTTTGTGCTTTCTTTCGTTTCCTTTTTTTAATTGCCCACACATGCAATGCATTTTCCATTGTCCAGTGTCTCTGGGCTTATGAGTAATGTTTATTGTTGTTTGTTTTATGGCGGTTGCCATTTTGTTTTTTTGTTGTTGTCTTTTTTGCCGCATTAAGTGATAAGTTTAATGAGTTTTACTTTGCGATTTATGTGTGGTATTTTAGCGTTTTTTCCCGATTTTTTTATTTTTGTTTTTGTTGGCAGATTACGCACCTAATCAATGTTACGTACAAACACATGTACAAGCTGTTTATTTGATTTCTTTTGAGTACTGAATTGTTCATTCAAGCGTTTCACACATTAAATACATTTAAGAAGTATTCATGGACTTATCAAAGACCGCTTTGTAGCAGGCCACAAGTGACTTAGTCCTAAGACTGTATCATAACAGCTGTAACTTAACAGCTGTAATTTAACATGCAACTAGGTACTTAACATATGATATCGATATCGATCGATAACAAAAGGTGTAATTACTATCTTGAAGAGGCACAAATCAAACGTGGTGAATAAACTAAAGTAAGCAGTAATGCTGAGAGAGATATATAATTTTGTATTGACTGCTACAATATATCCTTCCAGACTTGAGTCCACCTACCGATTTTTAATATATACATTTGAAAAAAAAAACTATGATATTGTAGTGAAAATAATTAACAATTCAAGTATTTAGTTTTCTTTGAAGGGAATATTTGTTAAATAGAAAGTTGTGCTCTCTTTCTCTCTTACATTCTTCTTCCTCTTCATCTCCCTTGCTCTCTCTCTCTCTCTTCTCTCTCTCTCTCTCTCTCTCTCTGGCACTCTTTATATCTCTCTCTACGTTTATCTATGTGTTTCTCTTTCTGCTCTTTCTCTCTCCCTATCTTTCTCTCTCTCTCAGCCTGTCTCACTACATTTGTCTATCTTTCTCTCTCTTTATATATATCTCCCTCTCTCTCACTCACTCTCTCTCATCTGTATCTTGGATCCATTCACCTTTCTGCCTTACTTGCTGTTCATTAATAACTAAATTACTAACTTGCAACATTTATTTGGTGTGCTTAGCTTTTTCGCTGCTACACATTCATATATCTGTGAATAAACAATGTATATACATTTTTAATATGTTTTCATATTTGCCATATTATATTATATTATATAAAGCATCTGATTTGGTGGGCAAGCACACACGCACACACTCTTCACACACATATAATTGCCTTTAGCCGCATGACAACGCAATAAACATTTTGACTGGCTTTTTGGCAGGCACGCACACAATCACACAACCACACACACACACACGCACAAATATTTAAGTGCATTCGCAAAATAAAATGTTACAAAGTAAAAATGGCAAACAAATGCCGCACACCGAAAGTTGACATACCCTTTTTATTTTGAAAAACCACATCAATTAATAAACAAACAGCAAGTCGATTATTGGCGATAAATTCAATTTATTTATTTAATTTACTCTGTGCAAAACATATATTTGAAATTTTAATATTCAAATTACAAATTAGTTGATTAAAAATTAATAAATAAACAAAAAATATATAGCTTAAGTGAAAAAAGAGTAGACAATTTAAATCAAATGTAATATGTCAATTGTTGGAACATAATAATGAATCTGACTGGAATATCATTATTATATACAGAAAATAAACAAAAAAGTTTTAATAAGTTCAATCAAAATTTATATTCTTAAATCAGAAATATTTGCTTAAAACTGAGTATTTAAAGGAGAAGACAGAATCAAGGTATATATTCCTATTTAAAGTAAGTGGAATATATATTTTTGATTTCAGTTTGAATCTCTCTCTTTTCTCAATCACCTGCTGTCTCTCTCTCTCTCTCTCTCTTTCCAATCCGCGTATCTTCCCGTGTGCTTGTCTCTCTTTCTCTCTCGCTCACATCTCTATCATTACATCCGCAATGGGCAAACTAATATACCCCTCCGCTGCTAGGGTACATATGTATGCATGTACAGCAATAAGAACTGCAACAAAAATAAGGAATAAATTTGTGAACCGCTTGCAATGTGCAAATTTTATATGTTTCATAATAATTTCGCAGCAAATTCTTCTTGTGCAGTTGTTAGCCATGCGAATTATGTGGCCAACAGCAGCAGCAGCAGCAACAACAACAACAACAACAACTTAACGCCTTTTTGCGAGTAGCGGAAATGTTAACAACAACGTTTCGGGACTTTTCCGAAAGCGTCAACAACAGCGTGCAAATAGATGAGTGGGCAGAGTGAGGGGTGGAGGGGTGTTCTGGCAAAAGACAATGACAGGAAGTGCATAGTTCAGCAACAGCCTCTCCTCACCCACCTCCCCCCATCTCTCTCTATATCTCCCTGCGGTTAGAATTTCGCACAGGATGTGCTAAAAAATATTTTTAAAGAGCTACAAAAGTGTTGCGCAACCAAAAAAAAACTGTACATAATTAAATCAACTAAAAGAGTTTTTTTTATTATGCACTAGAAAAGAAAAGCAAGTAAAGCAAACCACCCCCCCCCCCCCCCCCCCCTTCCCCCATCCCACTTCCACGTCCTGCCCCTACAATATTCCAAGCTTCCCCAGCGCACAGAGTGAGTTGGCCATTTGTCGCTGGCATTGTTGTCCTTTGTTGTCAAAGGGGGGCGCTTTGCAGTGAAATGTAAATTTTCATTTATATTCGGACAGCCGTAATTTAGTTTGTCGTATTATTTTTACTTATTTCGGTTTACCAAACGGATTAGTAGCGTTCATTATGGCCACAGAGCGAAAAGAGTAAGAGTAATTGAAATATACTCTTTATTTCAGTTTGTATCTACAACCATATCAAATATAGCTCCCTCCTTAAATGCAAATTTTTCCACTATAATTTTTATATTTTATGTTTTAAAATACATATTTTTAAATATATTGTGAGCAAAAGTTGAAAAGCGCCCTTTTGTGGTTTACGCCATAAGCAGTCTATCCATGACAAGAACCATTTAATATCTTTAAAATCTAAATTTAAATAAATCAGTTTTTTCCAGCTTGAGACACTTAATCTCCATTTAATGTATCTCCATTCAGTTTAAAATTAAACGAATAATTTTCTTAAACTTGTGTTTATCATAAGAAAAATACATTTTCTGAAACCCATAGCTTGGAGAAAAATGTACGCGCAAAGCGCCCTCTTTCGGTGAACACTATAAGCATTGTATCCTCGACAAGAACCATTTAACTAGCTTCGTTAAGATCTAAATTGATGTAAAGTACTTATGGGCCTAAATTGAATATATATTTAAGACCGATGTAGTGAAGATTATGCAGATCAGCTTATGCTCACAAGAAAGAACACTTAAATTAAATTAAGATTTGCTTTACTTAAAAACACGGGAGGGAACCACTTAGCGGTGAAGCGAACCTAACGCTCCGTTAAGTAAGTACATTTTGTCGACTATTGTTTGGTATTTTTCAAATTGCATCTAGTGGATTTAACGCATATGCCAGCACGGTCACACTGCAGAAGCAGAGTAATTTTCTGTAGTACGTTTTGTCTCGAAATTGTTTCCAAATTACAAATAAACTGAGAAGGCCGCAAAACAGGACAGAATGGAGGCCGTGCCGCGTCTGCACATGTTATGGTTTGCCCTCAAGTCCAGTCCCGAGGGCACATCCTTTGCCCCGTTGAAAAAGGTGGGTGCATTAGAAATCGGATCGACAGATGCAGCGACTGCGACGCTGGCAGAGCCACAACAACGGTTGATGAACTAACCAAGCAAAAGAGGGGTGGGGGGCAAGTGGAAAAACTGATCCGCTCAGCTTTTGCATGCATTCCCCCCACAGACCGCCCCGAACTACCCACGGCTTGTACAATGACAATGGCAACAACGGCTGAGTCATCACAGCCGACATCGCAGTCATCGTCTGATTAGCGCTGCAAATTGCAAAACAAATAACCGAATAACTTTTTATTGTCGATCGGTAATCTCTTTTTCTGTATCTGTCTCACTCTCCCACACTCTGTTTGCCGTCCAGTACATTGCGGAATTCTATCACGAAGATGCCGAGGCATATTCGAAGGAGGTGCACGCACTGGAAACGCTGCGCAACCAGGCAATGCGCACCACCAAAGATGGTGCGGCGATAATGAAGCGGTACTATTGCCAGCTGCACGCAATGCAGAATCGCTTCCCGCAGCTGGCGGATCGCAGCATATTCACATTCACCTGGAAGGATCTGTATCACAGCGCCGTCCACGAATGGAACGACATTCGCTTCGAGCGTGCCGCTGTCCTCTTCAACATTGCCGCCTCGCACACCCAATCGGGTGCGTCGGTGACACGCGGCGATGTTGATGGCATGAAAATGGCCTGCACACATTTCCAGGTGAGACCCATATTCCATGACTGAGAACCATATTGGAATGAGAAACATTCCAGGACTGAGAACGAGTTTGAAATGAGTAAAATGAAACTAAAATACGAATATTTAATATTTATTTGACAAGCTCTTGCAATCTAGTGTGATTATTTATTAATTTCATTATTATTCTTTATTATATTATTTATTTATATTTGATAAATATTCAAATATCTCCAACTTATGTTAAGCACTTCGTATATATATAATTTAATTTAATTATTAATAGCTACTTTATGTTAATTATAATCTAATCTAACTATTTATAATTAATTGAATTATTAATAATTTATGACGAATATGCATGCATTGCTGCTTTATGTGGATTAATTTAATTATTATTAATTAAATATGTGCAGGCTGCCGCTTGGGCCTATAACGAGCTGAGGGAACGCTACGCGAATGTGGGCAGCGGCGGTGATTTTATGACCAACGAATTGTTGGTCTTCCAGCAGCAGGTGTGTTTGGCGCAGGCACAAGAATGTATATTGGAAAAATCGCTAATTGACAACCGGAAGCCGCACATTGTTGCCAAGGTGACGGCCCAAATTGTTGTCTATTATGGCGCTGCACTTGCCGCACTGCTCACCGGCGGCGATGACGGGCCCGTCGCGCAGGTCATCGATGGCTCCGTCTACAAGCTGTGGAAGAAATACGTCAAGTTCAAGATTAACTACCTAAACTGCATATTGTACCTGTATCAGGGACAGCACGCCGAGGAGCAGCGCAAAATGGGCGAACGTCTGACGCTGTATCAGGTGAGCTAATATATTATATAAATAATAAGAAGAGAAGACTTTAAACAAGTTAGAATGTAAAAAACATTATTTCTGATTCACCGCCTTCAACTTATTTCAATTGAACTATAATTCAAATCTTAAAAAATATAAGAAAAAACATAATCACCGTTTTCAACTTATTTACATTTAGTTTAAATTTAAAAATTATTTTTTATGTAAAAGGTTGAAAATTAACCAATAAAATAATACCACAATTTTTCAAATATTCACTCATAATTATGAAAATTGGAAATAAACATCTTCTATTTGTTCTCATTGCTATGCGATTTATGATCAATATGAATATCTTTAATATATTATTAATGATTAGGCGGCCTGGGACAAGTTGGAGGAGGCGCGCAAGGAGTCGAAGGGTCTGCCCGACCAAAAGGAGATCAACGAGTCGCTCAGCTTCACCGCCGATGTCGTCGAAGGAAAACGCAAGAATGCCAAAAACGAGAACGAGTTCATTTACCACGAAGCGGTCCCCGAGTTGACGACAATCGCTGCCGTTCAAGGTGCCAATTTGGTGAATGGCATCGGTTTCGCTGTTACCGATGAGGAATACGCTGGCGCTGATATCTTTGCCCGTCTCGTGCCAATGAAGGCGCACGAGGCCAGCTCAATGTACAGCGAGGAGAAAGCGAAATTGTTGCGCAAATATGGGGCACTGCTCGAGGAGAAGGACACACAGCTGGAGGGCTATATGAGTTCGCTGACCCTCGACAATCTGAACATCAACGAGGAGCAGGCCAACAAGTTGCCGCAGGGCATTGTCGATCGCTGTGCGGCGCTGCATGCGAACAAGAGCGCCATCAGCGATCTCATCGAGGCCATGTCCCAACTGGCCGAAATCACAGCCGATGTCGAAACCAATCTCGCTGAGCTCACCCACATGCTCGAGGCGGAGGCGCAGGCGGAGCGTGAATTTCAAACGGCGAGCGGTTTACAGCGCACACCAAATGCCCACATCACGGAGCTGACACGCGAATTCCAGAAGTACAGTGAAGCCCATGCGAGGGCCGGAGAATCCAATAATACACTGCGCAAAGCGATGAGTTTGCATGTGAATAACTTGAAGATATTGGCACGCCCCCTCCAGGAGATCCAGCAACTGATGCCCAAGCTTAGCTCCGAGCTGAACACGACCGAGATTTTCAAGGATGTCAAACTGATTGTGAACAAGGTGAACGAGATGAAGGCGCAACGTGCCCAATTCCATGCCGATTTGCGCATTGCGATCAATGAGGATGATATCACCAGCAAGGTGATTGCCCATGGCGGCCAGGAGGGACTGCAGGCGCTCTTCGCCACGGAGCTGGCCAAGCACGAGCGACTCACCCAGTTGCTCGATCAGAATTTGCTCGCCCAACAGAATATCCTGCAAGCGCTGACCGAGGCATATGCGCGTGCAGCGCCCGTGTTGAAAACGCTGCAGGATGTGAAGCAAAAGCGTGAGCATTTCTACAGCTCACTGGCCGCCTCGTATGATGTGTACGAGGATCTGTTGGCCAAGTCGGCCAAGGGCTTGGAGTTCTACAAGAAGCTGGCGGGCAATGTGCAGAAGCTTTTGACCCGTTTCAAGTCTGCACGCGATGTGCAATCCGAGGAGCGGCAGCAGCGACTACAGAGCGTCAAGGCAGGGGCTGGTCCTCCAACGCCAGCACCAGCTGCAATCTCTCTCAGCAAACCGGATGCAATCGCCACCAATTCAACGCCCAAGTTGCGTGATTATCTCAAGGCAAAGAGTGGTGGCATTGCGCCCATTTCCACGCTAGATGCGCGCCCCGTGCCCGTCGGCTCGGAGAATCCCGCGCAGGCCACTTGCTCGGCATATGCGAGCGCACCGCCTCCAAATGAGCCACCGCCGCCATACAGCCTGCAGCAGCAGCAATATTATGATCCCAATGCAGCCGGCTACACGAATCCGATGTACCAGCAGCAACAGCAGCACATTGCTCCGCCCGCCTACAAGGCACAAGCATCGCCCAACTCCCAAACGCTGCACGGCGCCATGGCGCAGCTGAACTTGCAACATCAGCAGCAGCAGCAGCAGCCTCCTCCAGCAGCAGCAGAAACTGGTCAGCAACAGGCGCAGCTGGGCTATGGCGGCTACAACTATCATCCCATGGCGTATGCAGCGCCAGCTGTTTCGCCTGCGCCTCGACAACAGAGCAACAACAGCTACAACTATCAGCAGCCACTCTATGTGGCAACCACATCGACGCAGCCAGCAGAGCCAGTCAGCTATGCACAGCAACAGCAGTCGGCACAGATTGCCCAGCAGCAGCAGCAGCAGCCCTTAGCCTATCAACAGGCAAGTGCGGCACAGTCCTATCCACAGGCCATGTACCAACAGACGGCATATGGACAACAGCCACACACCTTGCCCCAACCACAACCGGCCAGTTATCCTCAAGTCCAGACGACGCAACAGCAACAACAAGCCACAGTTTATCCCCAGGCGCAGACACCGCAGCAACAATCCACAATTTATCCTCAACAGCAGCAGCAGGCTGCCATTTATGGCCAGCAGCAGCAGCAGCAGCTGCAACAACAGAATTCAATGTTGCCTCCGCAAATTTCTCCATACGCTCAGCAACAAATAGCGATGCCACAGCCAGCTTTATATGCAACACAACAACAAGCTCCGGCTGTGGCAGCCACGCCTTCGCTGCCCCAGCCAGCTGCAGCCAGTGCTGAGTCGAACTATTTGAGCTACTCCAACCATCCCGGCTACAGTTTCAATCCACAAACAGGTGTCTATGAATACAGCAGCGGCTATCAGCATGCCAGCAATCACATTCCGCGAGTTTCGCAAGGCCAATTTGGCCAATTCACGCAGAGCGGCCAGCAGAACGGTCAGGCGGCAGTTGTGGGCACCACAGACTCGGAGCTGGCCAATCGCAGCAGTCTGGCCACCGGCTTTGATGTAAGTATGACTCTTATACGCCCTGCAAATGGTAAAAGTGATATTTATTCGAAACTCCATTCAGCAGTCGCCGATCGTGTCGCATACGAAGGCCGCAGCAAGTGTCCCAGATGCTGAGCCCAATGCTCAGGTTGCTCCCAATGCGGGGGTTGCCGTGGGTAACTATTATACGCCACCTTATGGTTATCACTCGACCGGAGAGACGCCCTCACAACAAACACAAGAACAACAACGGCAGCAGCAGCCGAAGCAACAACAACAGCAAATACCACAGCAACCGAAACTGGATCAACAACAACAACAACAACGGGCTAATCAAAAACCCCCAATTTATATGCAAAGCGGAGGCAGCAGCATTGCCAACACCATAACGACAACGAGCAGTGCACCATATGCCTCCTCGCCGCTGCAGCAGCAAACGGAAACCAAGCCCCCCAAGTCGGATTGCAGCAATGTGGATTTGCTCAGTGATTTGGATATCGATTGTTGTGCGGGCGTCGTGCTGAAGCCATTGCTGCAGCCAGAGATTGTGGCGACACCAACGCCGCCGCCACCGGCGTCGTCCTCAACAGTCAGCGAGAGAGCGGCAATCGATGTGGCTGCAAGCAGCGATCCAATTGCTGCTGCTACTGCTGCTGCCGATGCTGGAGCTGCTACCGATGCTAGAGCTGCTGCTGCAGCTGCTGCTGATAGTGTGGCAACACCAATGGTTTCACCAACACCCGCAGTTGTTGCACTGCGCAAGAATAGCCTCGATAATTTGTCCAATTGCTCGGATTTGAGCTCATTGGAGAATTTCGACTGGGACTCGGTTTCGCTGACACATTCCGTCAGCGACAAGCAACCAGCAATTAACAACAATGGCCATCCACTGATCACATTCCAAATGCACGCTCACGATCCGTTCATCGATGACAAGGTGCTCAAATATTTCCACAAGGAGGTGGAGAGCTATGAGAAGCTTGTCGAGAATCTGCACGTCAAAATGTTGAACGGCAACACGCAACTGGGCAGCAAATGGCTGCAACTGCAGCAGAAACTCGAAAAGGATACAAGCGCTAAGCGGACAACGACAATAGCAAAGCTGTTCCCCGAGAAGAATCGCTCGCTCGATTGTCTGCCCTACGATCATGCTCGCGTCAAGCTGGACAAGCAGACGGATGACTATATCAATGCCGCTTACATGAAGGTGCGTCTGTCCAGGCAGCTTAACGCTTTAATATTTATTAATTAATTGATGCCTTATTTAAACTCAAGACTGCCAAAACCGAGTTCAACTGCATTAAATATTTTCCTAAGCTTTGACTGTCCGAGAACTAACAAAAATCTTGTTTTTTGTTGCAGAATCTCAGCGCTGGCTGTCCAAACTTTATCGTATCGCAAACGCCGCAAGCGAATACCACCAACGATTTCTGGTCGATGATTTGGTCGGAAAAGTCTCGCACTGTCGTCTGTCTGCACACCACCAATGAAGTAAGTTCGCCAAGCAGCTCTATTGGGCTTTCCATAATAATCAGAATGGATTAATTTTCGTTGGGCAGCTCTTTGATCCTTATTGGCCGCAGGTGCTCAATCAGCCGACCCACTACGATGACTACACAGTTAACTGTGTGAAGCAGCAACAGCTCAGCCACTGCACGGAATATCAACTGAAATTATCGATGCATGGCGCCGATGCTGTTCTGGATCTATCCCTGCTGCAGCTCAAGCAATGGACCAAAGCGTAACTATCTTAACCATCTTAAATGTGCTAATGTTATTTGCTAATTTATGATCCGTTGCTTACAGTTTACCCACTCAATTACTGGGCATTGCACAGAATGCGCTGCAGACCCATCAGCAACGCTGCCTGGAGGCCAATACGCCCACTTCGCCGCTAATTTTGAACTGTCTGACGGGATCCGAGCGATCCGAACTGTTGGCCATTGGCATCTGTGCATTGATGGGCACACAAGCCAAGCGGCCAATTTTAATAAGTGAGCATTTCGTTTTTGAAAAGATTGCTACATGTTTAACTCACACTGTCTTTAATCACCTTTAACAGATGTTGTCGATGTTTGGTCACGCATTTGCAAGCAGCGCCAAAATTCGCTGCGTGATGCCGCAATCCTGGAACAGTCCATGCAAATTGTTTTGAGTCATGCTCACGATGTGCTCAACAAACGTGAGAATTATACTTTCAGCCAAACACATTCAAATGCTTACAATATATCATTGTATCATCTGTATCATTTAAGGTGGCATCATAACATCATATCAGATGAAAATGGCACCGCAGGTAACGGCCAAGGAGCAACAGGAGAGCAAGGATCCATTAAACGAGCTCGATGCGCTTTGGAAAATGAAATAAATGACTGAACGCTTGCATCGATAAATGGCTTAATATACACACACACACTGATTACAGCAAAAATTTATAATATTTATACAACTATTTAATAAAAGTATTAACTAAATATATATACATATACATATACAGAGCTGATATTGTTGCAAACAATTGAAGCGAGATAAAGATAGTATGGCCAATATCGAAACATTTTACTTTTATTTTTCCTTTATTGTTATGTGAAACGTATTTCAAACTATGGTGATGTTTATTAATGCTGATTATATCTATATATCTACAACGTTTATAAAACTCTATGCAACTATGTTATTTATCTGTCTAAATCTAAAATAAAATAAAGTATAAAAAAAACTCGAGATCTTCCCTATATCGCATTTTTATTTATTTTTTAATGGGGTAATTAAATATACATATTTATTTAAATTTTACAGATAGAAACAGATTTGTTGCATAGTTGGGGGGGCTGATCAAGTTTGGCGATTCAGCGCCCTTAAATGGAAGCTGTCACATTGTCTGGTGTCTGTTGTAAGGCGCATCCTTTCGACTGCAACTGCTTAAGGGATAATCCTGGCCAAAATATCATCGATAGTAAAAGGCAAGTAATCAGTAAAGCCACTATTACATTGTAATTGCAAACATTGGACATTATTCGTTTCCCTCGTTAAATTTGCCATATATTTTTGAAAAAGAACATTATTAAAAATTGAATTCTTTTTAAGACACGAATGTAATCCGAAAATAATACAAATATTTTTAAGTATGTACATATATTCAAAATATTCAGCTCATATCTCAGTACACATCCTTAGACTCGCGATTTTATACTCGATTTGATAACTCAAATCATTATACAAATTGATTGGCGACTGCAAGAAAATCCATTTCATCTTAATTCCGCACTTGTAAGTGAAAGTTTCCAATCTCAAAACAAAGACGAAGTTCCATTTTGGTGTCGATTAGTTGCAATCATTAAATGATTTTTGGGAGTTAAAGAAAACAAATGGTGTTGCAATGTTTTTTGTATGATTTATTAAGCTTGCACACCTTTGTTGCACGCATGTTTCAATTATGTTTTACCAGCGTGCACTTTGCTGTTAGGTTTCTTTTCTTGGATTGGCTTAAGGGAATTGTGTAGAGACAAACAAACAAAAAATGGTCAATAAACGTATTTGCTAAGTTGGCTGTGTGCGACGAACGCGTTTTACATATATATATATATATATTATATTATATATTACATATATATATAATTAGCTATATATTAAATTCAATTCAATTCAATTCTTGCTCAATTACAATTCCAATTTGAATAATTTAAACAATTAAATCTTTCCAATTACATCAAGGTGCAAAATTATTGTGGCTTTAGAAGTACGTACATTGGACATTTATTTATAAAAAAATATATATATAGTATTATTATGTATTTAAAATTAAGCAAGCGAAATAGTTAACGTGATGTTAGTTTTTTTTCTTTTTCTTTTTGTTCTTGTTTTTCTTTTTATAACAATATACCAAAGCAGTCTACAATATTTTGTTCGTTTCAGTTGGCATGAAGTGAGTTCAGAAAATGTTTACAGAACTTTTTCAAAAATAACTTAAATGTATACAAATAGAAAGAACTCAATTGCGAATATGCCACTGCAACTAACAATATATCATTTATTACTCAACAGGAACCCAGTGTAAACATTTACTGTTCTCTTTTATATGCTATATAATAATAAATTTGGCATTTCCAATTTGATTTCGAAATAATTATAATGTTATTTTTATCTCGTTGTGTAAAAAAGTATTATTATTTTTTCTTTTTTGGTTTAAATTTAGTTGACTAATCAGCAATTTTTGTTACAGTTTATAATGTATGTGAAACGCACATCAAATATTTTATGTTAACGTTATAGTCGTCTTTTTGTTTTATTTTCGTTCATGGTTAATGCAAAAATTATTAACAAATCACAGTAAAAAGCAAACATTGCTAAAAATTGTCGTTATGCATGTCATGTCAATTATAATGTTATGAAAATCATTTATTACATACTTATTTCGATTGTTATGGCTTGAGATTAGCAGCTGTGACACATATGTAACTGTAGCAGAATAATGGTCATAATAATAATGATATAATTTAAAACAATTATTTAAAACATTAGAACGTAACAATAAACTTATAAAGAAATAGATTGGAAAGGCGTTATCTTTACGAAATAATGAAATACGAAAGTAGTTGTCAAAAAAACAATTGGAATGCGTTTCGTTCAATATATACTTGCCAATTGTTGAGAATAACACTTAAACTAAATTATTCGAAATGCAAAGAACATAACAAAAACTAAATAATATTCGTATTTAGAGAATGGAATTGGAGCGCTCAGTTACACAGCACAGCTATTCGTAAACGTTATCAATTGTGTACAAAATGTATATATATTAACACAATGCAGGAATAGTATCAAAGGACGTACTCAATGCCTATGCGATGTGCCAAGTTAACAATATCATAATGCACAGTTAACGATGTTGCAACATTGATAAACCTGGCGCCACTCATTGGCTGACTGTATTGTAAAAAGAGTTTCATGTGTTTTCCGGTAAATTCATTCACACATGGACATATGGACATTAATATTTGATGTAAACGATATAAATCGTGTATCGCATAAGCATAGTAACAGTTGCAGTACAGTACGGTTCACACGTGATAAAAACTATCTTTGAATATCTTTTCGATTTATCAAGTTGGCTGACACGCTTCAGTTGACAGAGATTATTATTTGAGGGAATTGTACGAAATATCTGCTGGTTGACAGTCATAAATAGTTACAGTTAAACGTTATAATTATACCTGGAGATTAGTTATTTATACATTTAGATGGTAGGGCTTTAAAAGTAGCGCTCAATAAAAAAATATACACAAATATACACATACACATACACATACACGTACAGATACACAGACGCACATACAAATAGATGCACAAGGATGGGTTAACATCAATTCTTGGTTAGATCTCCACCATAAATACCCGCCTGCTGTCGATGGCGATGCAGCAATCAGCTGACTGCCGCAAAGCGCGGCTTTGCCACATTCGCGTCCGAATTGCTCGCATTGCTGCCCGATTCCTGCAACTCAATCTCGCTGAGCAGTGCCCAGTTCTCGCTGTCGCTGTGCACGTGGAGGCGCAGCTCCTTGATAGCACCAATCTTGGGATCAAGCAGACCCTCCGCAACGCCCAGATTATCGAAAGCGCCGACGACCAAGTACCCATCCGTTGTGGTGTTATACGTACTCCAGACGGACGAGTTCTCGCTGAGAGTGTCGGCCGGCAGCAGCTCCACGGTGGTATTGTAGAAACGATCCGACGGATGCTCTGAGTTGCCGCTGCGGAATAGATAGCGACGCAACAATGTCGGCTGCTCAAAGATGAACTGCACCAGATCGCCCGGCTGCGGCAACAGACCCCAGAAATATGTTTCGCCTCGATAGGCGCGCTTCAGCAAGAAGTTCTTATACGGCGCTATATTCGACTTGACCAGCGCCGGTGGATTGTGCGTGTGCGCGTAGTAAGCGGGCACCTTGTTGCCAAACTGTTTGTCCTTCAGCTTCTGTACCTTGCCCTTGAGCGAGGAGCTGGTGCCAATGTGCTGGAATAGGGATTTGCGAAAGTGCTGCCAATAGCGGACCTTCGCCAAATTACAATGCTTCTGATCCTTGTCCGTGCGACAAACCTTCGACTCTATGAAATACGTTAGCAGCCAGTCGACCGGTTTATCATTGTAGAACATTTGAAAGTACGTTATTAAATACGGCAACTCGGCACTCTTGAACATTTTGCCAATGAAGCCGAGCTGACAAAAGTCCAAGACAAACCAGTCCGACTGATCTGGCCGGGTTAAAGCACTCTTATCAAGCGCAAACTTCTTCATGGTGGTTATAAACTGTCGCTTCGTTAATATATCATCCTCCAGCTGCACATAGAATGTGCCCTTGGAATGGGCATAGGCCATTAGATAGGCAAAATCGAGATTCTGTTTACTGCGCCACTTCACACGTTCCAGCGAGTCATTCAGAGTGATCCGCAATCGCTCAAAGTTTGGATAGTAGCTGGGCGCTGGTGCTATGATGTCAATGAGTCCACTCTCCAGATGCGCCTCAAAGCTCGTCTCAATTTGTTTGGCTATCAGCTGCACCGCTTCGAAGTCCGTTTCTCCTATGTAGACAATGATGAGCGTCTCGTTCTGTTCCTCATCGTTCATGTTCTCGATGAGATTGTGCAGAGTGCTGAGCAGATACGATTGCTTCTCGCGTCGCACTGTGGGCACGCCGAGGACAATGCTCACATCCGAACGGCCTTTGCTCTGCAGATAGGCGGGACGCAGAGAGCCAGCATCGTCCAGAAGATGCGGCAAAAAATGATAGGCATTTGGCAGTCGGATATTCTGGACGGGCACATAGCCACGTGACGAACCCGAGGCACCCGATTTGGACACATGCGATGCGTTGCGCAACAGCTGACGTGCCTCCGGACTGAGGCCATCCAGCAAATTGGCCACCGGCAACGGTGGTGGACTAACATTGGTCAGATTGCTAGCGTTGTTGGATTGCAGCTGGCCCAGATACTGGGAGAGCAGCGAGACATCCTCCTGGCGGGCGCGATACATGGACTCGAGATACTGCAGCCGCATGTGGCATTCGGCGAGCCGTTGCGTCAGCGACTGCTCGGTGGATAGTTCTGGACCCAATACCATCAATATCACAATGCAAGGCGCCAATATTAGCACCGTGGCAATCAGCATACAATTACGTTGACGAATCTTAAACATATTGATGTCTGTTCGTTGCTCGCTTCACGCTAAGACTATATAAATGGAACAGAAAGAATACATTAAGAATTCATGTTTACAGGTGAGCGCGATAACAAAGACTTACCAAATTTGTGAAGAGCCTAGTTGCCGAATCAATTTGATATATGTACTGACTGCAATTAACAGAGGAAAGTGTGTTTTTGATAACGATGATGATGGCACTTTTAGGCATAAATGGTTTGCTTACCAGCTGGAATAGTGTGGATCGGCTTTGTTGTGCAATTTGTCGCCACATCGTTTGCGCCTTAATTGAACAGCTGCTGGTTGTTCGCATTTTCACTTCACGTTTTCTATGACTAATGCAGACAGGCGGCTACATCCACCAAGTGGGTTGCACACCCATTTTAGCCAGTTTTGCTGCTTGGGGTGGCCAAGGTTGAAACGTTTAACAAGTCTAGGCGATTCTTGACGTTTTTGCTGTTTCTGCTGTTGTTCTTGTTGTTGCTTTCGCCTTGCCCTCCTCAGCCAGTGAATGTCGTTGTTAACGTCTTTCGTGTGACAGCTGTTCCAATTCTCGCCACATGACCTGCAACTAACAATAGTTGTATAATATATTGCCGCATCTGATAGTCTGCATAGATATAGGTATTAGTTGCGCTATGTGTGTGTGTGTGTGTTAATGTGTGTGTGAAAAAATAAACAAAAACCAAAAGCAAAATCTATTTACATGGCCAAGCGCCAAAATACTTTGTATTTCTTCCTACTGTTGTTGTTCTCGTTGTTGTTGCTGTTATTATTATTGTCTGGTTGCCCCTTCGATCATCGGTGGGTTTGGCGAATGCTAAAAAAAAAAAGAGATAAATAGACGGAAATAAAAGAAACGTGTAAATAAATGGGCTTATTCTAGTTAATGAGCAAGGAAGGCCCTGCAAACTTGTATTCGAAAAGCTAAAGCTGCGAAAATCTAATCGGTGAAAAAAGCTTAGCAAATGGAATTAGTTATGAATATTCCAAGCAAATGTAAATCATTAAAATACAATCATTTTTGTTTTGATGTTTAATAAGTTACACATCAATTTTTGATATTAACTAATAACGACTTAAATAAAATGCAATTAAAAAAATGGGGTGAATGCAATTTACTTTCAATATAGTATAAAAATATCTAGCGAACAATCTAAATCTATCGGCTAGGTGCGTGTGAACATTAACACTCAGTTGCGACACACATTTGTAAATTAAACAGAAACGAAAAAACAAATATAAATAAAGAACATTAGCAACAGTGCCCAAATGGGAGTCACACGCACACACCTACACACACACACACACACGCACATACACCCACACACGCTCTTTACTCACTGCACGTAATGTTTGGTTAATTGCGGGCTCCACAAATAACGCACAATCAGTGCACAATTTACGCAATTTTAGTTAAACGACACGCTAATTGCTTTAATAGGAACTGATTGAGTGTAGACAACAACAAAAGACAAAAATGACTACTGTTTTGTATGTTTTGTGGGTGGTGTCTTCATTTGCCTAGTTTTTTTTCTTTTTCTGTTTGTTGCCAATTTGCACAGATACTCGTTGAGACTACATTTTCGTTGCAGTTTGTCGGTTAGTTATGTAAATGCGTTTGGAAATTGTTGCAACACTCGCGTTATTTATGCATAAGTTGAAAATGTTAACAAAACGCCACCGAGAGCAACAATAACAACAATAAAAGCAACATTCAATTTCAAGTGTGTGTTGGCAAACGCTATGTTTGTTCAAACAGTGTTTGACAAGAGATTCCGATTTTGTTCGGCGGAATCAAATTGCTGCTCTCTTAAGAATCGGTGATTTGGAACCAGCTCTTGGCAAGAGTGTCAAATTTAGTTCAGCGGAACCAAATTGTGACTCCCTTGTAAATTGGTGATTTGGAACCGGTGAGCAGCTGGTAAATTTAAATTTGAAAGCGCAACATTTTATCAAGCAGTGCTTGAGAACACATTTAGATTTAGTTCTGCGGAACCAAATTGCGACTATCTGTGATTTGGAACCTGTGAGCAGCTGGTGAATTTACATTTAAGATGTAATTTAATTTACATTAAAAACTAGTAGTAAAGAAAAACAAGAATAACTACTTTTTCACATTCATCTCATTTTCACCAAATTAAAGAGAGTTTCTTTTTGCAAAGTTTAACATGTTAACATTAACAGCAAGCAAAAAGTGCTTTCGGCTAATAACAGTGCAGCAAAATGTTAGGTTTGGGAATGCCAAAAACAGATGGTTTTGTCAGAAAGAAGAAGCTAGGGCAAAATAAGCCCAAGAAAAAATGTTTTTAACCTTGTTGAACGGCACCGGCTATATTTTCGATGTGGACGGTAAGTTACTAAAATATAAACATATATACATATATCATTTTTATCTACTCGAATTTGATTAGATTATATGGAGCTGCGCACAAAGCATCGCATAATGGGCGCTCTCGTGGGCACAGCCAACAACCGAGGCTGGAGCACCGGTGAAGCAGGTGAGAACTTTATCCCAATTGTAATCAGTTGTTAACAATCTTAACTTCCAGCTCTGCCGCTGGCATTGACCACCTATGAGACGCAGTTGCTTATTGACGAAGGCATCGCTGTGCTGGTGAGCAAAGTTGTTGATTTATCAAAACAGCCAGATCCGGCTAAATTGCTGGCTTATAAAGAGGAATTTGAAAGGCGTTTATTGGCCCAGGCGGATGCTTTAAAGGCGGAAAAGTTGCGCGAAACCAAACGGCATGTGGATAAAATTCTAAATGGCAAACGCAACAAGTTGCTGCAGCAAGGCAAAACAGCAGAGGGTGTGTGGCAAGCAAAACATACTAATAACAAATAATGGTAAAAAAAAATAAATAATAATCTTTCCTAGCAGCTGCTGATTTGACAGCAAAAGATGTGCTGGATGAGATTGGCAATAATTTTGAATTTGATCGTCAGAATGCTCTGGTGGAAGTGCCCTGTGCCCATTTACCCAATCATTGTAGGCCCAAAATTCGAATAGCATTTACTTATGATATGTATAAACTACTGTTTTATTTTATTTGGCAGGCGCTCAGCTTTATACGGATCGAATTTATGACACTGACTCGCTTAAATATCGGGTTTTTCATGATCTCTGGAAAAGGGGCAAATATGTCACTGCTGGCGATGCTTTTGGTGCCGATTTTCTGGTCTATCCCGGCGATCCATTGCTATATCATGCCTCACACATTGTCGTCGTCCAGACAACGCCCGCTATACGTCCCCTCGAGTTGATTGCCAAGGTGCGCTTATCGGTGATTGTCAACAAGAGGTGCGTTTTTGCCCATGCGTCAACTGCTGGCAATCAGATCGCTTATCAAACGGTTGCCTGGTCAAATCCCAGCAAGTAGGTAAAGTTTCAGGTGAGTAGTAGATAATCATATCATTCCAAATAAAATTGAATGAAGACTTCAAAATTAAAACAAAAGCATCATCGCTTCATTTAAAGTCACTTATATTTGAAGTACCTATTAATCGCTTTCTTTAACAAAAATCTCTGTAAGTGAGTGACTACTGATAATTCTCCATGGAGTAAAAGTTCTGCTTGCGTATTGTAAAGATTCCTCTTTTTCCCTCTCCCTCTCTCGCTCTCCCTCTCTATTTTTCTCTTTTATATTATTTTGAAATTCCTGCACTTTGGTCACACTCCCACAGTCTGTGTTGTTGTTGTTGCTGCTGAGCGCAGATCTCTTGCAGCCCGTTGCAATTTCAGAAGATTTTCAATTTGTGGAAATTGGATACAATAACAGAGCAGCACATTGCGTGACTTTAGACTCTTTCCCGTCTCTCGCACTCTCTCTCTCAATGAGAGTCTTCATGTCCGTGAGTGCGCACTCACACACACACAAATAGAAAGCAAGACAATGGGGGAATAAACAACAAAAAAATAACAACTCTTGAATAGTGTGTTTGGTCCGCTTTTGTACCATTTCTTGGAGTACGCGCGCCCGGCGCTATCCTCTCCTCTCATCGACAGTGTCGCAAACCTCTCCGCTTGTATCTCGCTGTTATTCGGCCGCAGTCAGAGGTTCAAATTTTTGTATGTAAAAATGAGTTTATTATTGCGACGACATTCAAAACGTGTGGAGATGCTTTTGTTTCGTTCTCGTCTCGGAAATAAAATTTCGCAAAATAAATTAATTAGTGAATGTTGCCAGTAAAATGAGCTTATAATTGGATTGGCGTCGAAATGAATTCATACAAAAACTCAGATGTGTAAACAGGCAAATAAATATACATACACACATACAGATATATATATATTTATATACATATATATGTATATATATATATCAATAAATATATGTGTGTGTGTATTTCTGTTTGCGTATAGGTTTTCAACAAATTTTAGCATGTGTGTACTGCTTTTCAAGTATTTGGTTTTTTTTTTTTAAATAGACTTCGACTACAGAAACAAGAACAAAAACGATGATAAGGTTACCAGGGAAGGGGGTGCAGAGGGGCGAGGAGGGAAGTGGCCGCGAGGCCAAGCAATGTCGTGCCGTTCGAATTTCAGCCAGCCAATCGCACAGTGGTTCAGCAGGCTTTTAAACGCAACTAATAGCATGGGCTTCAGCACCAGTGTGCTCGGCCCACTGTGCGCTGCGCTCATTCTGTCACGCTATTTCTCCCCATGCTTCTCTCTCACCACCACCACCCAGACCCACCCAATGGCTCTCGGTGAGCATTGCCAGCTATGAAATACGCTCACTGCTCACCACTCACTGCTTTAATGCTGATTGGACTTTTAAAGCGGCATTAACATTTCTCGTGTCCAGCACCAGCAGCATCAAAATCAAAACAGAGAAAATTGTAATCTTGCGTCGGTTTGGTTTGGTTTTTATTTCGGCTCTACTCACATGCCGCTCACTTGGTGGTTAACTACTTCTCAGAGTATTGGACGCACCATGGATGAAGAACTCTCACTGGTAATTCTCTCCTCTCCCCGTTTAGTTCTGCTCTTAAGCGAGACTTGATCTGCATAAAAAATAGGGTCGAGCTGCCTGTCTCTGGGATGCAAGCATGCATGCCTCAAAATAACAGGTGCCCAAAGAGTACACTGACTGAGCAGCTGGCAAAATAGAATTTGTAAGAGCGAACCGGCTTTTTTGAACAGGATCTATTCGAAGGAATTAAAGCAACTAAACCCAAAAGTATCTAAACTATAAACATTAGTACTGATCAGTTCAAATTGCCTATGATACCTTTATATAAAAGTATATATTTTTGTTCTCAGCAATGCATATTTTAAATTTATGTGCTCGACACATGTATGTTATTAAAACAAATTCCACTCGCTGATTTTTAAAAATTTATTTTTATTGTACTAGTATTTTGTTTGCCTCGCTAAAAATGCTCTTGCATTTTGCGTTTCACTTAAATTTTGTTTGCATCTGGTAATGCTGTTAGTCAACTGTACTTTCAAGAGCGCGCACTGCCAGCCATCTCTCTCACTCTCATGCGCTCACGGCGGCAGCAACAGTCTTACACATACACACACGCGCATATGCTCACATAGATACGTTCACACACACACACACACACGCACACAGTGACGATGAACCACCACCAAAAAGCGGTTCTGCGCGCATGATCTGAAATTTTCTCCGTATAGAGACTAAAACTCGTCGCGCTGGCAGAACGTAATTCGATCGAAATGCTCAGAGCTCAGTTCGAGTTATTCAACGTTGGCGAGCAGAGCAGCAGCAGCAAAAAAAAAAGTAAACCAAGAGCTATCAGAGCCAACAGCCGTGAGCGCCGTGGCGGCCAAGTAGGGAAAGCAATAACCGAGTATAAAATAGCAGCAAGCAGATTTTTCTTTGCGCTCCGGTGAGAAGATAATTTCAACATGCATAAAATTCTGTTCGCTCCGGGAGCGACGGCGTGTAAACAAACAAAAGCAACAACAATAACAACACAATTGTGAATGAATTTGTGCAGTTTTGAAACAAATGCATCGCCGCGTTAAACTGTACAAAACTGTAAAAACACTAAAACCAAAAAGCAACAAAAAAACCACACATTTCAAAAAGAAAAAAAAATAGAATGGGAAAACCCGATCAAAATATGTATATTGCAGTGTGTGTGTTTGTGTATTTGTGCTGATGGCGCGCTATTTTTATTTGATATTCAAAGAACAAATTTTATTTGTTGCCAGTTCGTTCGTTAGATGTGTGTGTGTGTTTTTTTCCAAGTCTAAAGTCATGCATTTCCATACGTTCCGTCGTCGTCTATCGGTCGGTCTCTGTGTGTGTTTGTGGAAGGAGGAGGGGAGGGGTGGTGCGGGCGGGCGGGCGGCCCACATTTCATATACGAGCTGTAAAACTTGCTCTCTTGTTGTCTCACTCACGCGCGCTCACAGCGCTTGCGAGCAAACGTGAGCAGTAGTGAGGGGTGCGCGTGGAGCTCATGCGCCAGTCAGACCCCAGGCCTCTCCTCCTCCCACTCTCTTACTCACACACTCACTCACATGCAAGTCGAAAAGTTTATCTCGCGAGAGAGCGAGAGCGCATGAGTTGTATGTTGTTTGCCTGCCATCTGCTCATGCTCTTTACTCTTTTGTTTCTTATTTTTTTTTTCTTTATATATTTTCAACAGGGGGACAACGATAAGCAGCGCGCCATTCAGTCGAAGTCGTGAAAGCTCTGAGAACGTGGTGCTGGTGGTGGAGCCGCAGCAGCAGCAGCACAGCAGCATCAATATTATTTGAAGCTGCCTTTTTTTCATTAAAAAAAAAAACAATTTGGAATAGAATTTCTCGTTTGTTAAACTGTAATAATAAATAGCGTCGTCGTGTTGGCTACGAACAGCAATCAATACAATTACAACGCTGGAGAACAACTGTTGGATTTGGAGACGACAGCCCTGATGTCGTTGCCAATGAATTCACTGTACTCGCTCACCTGGGGTGATTATGGCACATCTCTGGTATCGGCCATACAATTGTTGCGCTGCCATGGCGACCTAGTCGATTGTACGTTGGCCGCCGGCGGACGCAGTTTTCCAGCGCACAAAATTGTGCTCTGTGCGGCATCGCCATTTCTGTTGGACCTGCTAAAGGTGAGTAAAGAGAGCTTTTTTCATGTTTCACACATAACCTCAACCAGCAATAATTTTTATTTTTTTTTTTTTTTGCTGCTGGCATGTGTTGTGTGTACAGTTTGTAAACAGAGAAATCAACATCGTTGTCCGACTTGCCAAATAGGTTAATATGTATTTGTAACTGTGCGTGTGTGTGTGAGTGTGTCTCCAACTCACCATGTGCATGTTGAGCTTGCCTGCGTGTCTCAATTTCAATCTCTCTATGTGTGCATTTGTATCTGTGCGTGTGTGTGAGTTGAAGACGTGTTCACTCGCGCTCAGCCAGCTCCTGGCTAACTTTCCTCTTTAGTTATTTTAGTTTGCCAGAGATTTTTGTATAACTTTTCAATTGTCAATTGAGTTGAATGAGTTGCTTTTGCTGCTGCTGCACACTCTTTTTTCTTCTTTTTCTTGCGCCAACGCCAACGCTGACGTTGTCAATGCCCCCTGATAGCCCCCTCCTGCTTATCAACTTGTTTGTTATAAAAATTTATAAGCTTTTATGCCAAAGAGCGAGAGAGTGAGAGGGAGAGCGAGAGCGAGAGAGTGAGAGCGAGAGAGGCAGAGAGCTGACGTGAGAGTGAGAGCGCAACGGAGCGAGATTGTGTGCAGGAGGCGGAATGAGGGGATGGGGAGCTGAAGTTGCGCCAACTTTCAGTTCGAATGTGTTAGAGCGAGCGCAAACGAGAGCGACGCCACCAAGCGACGGGGCTGCCTGACTGGCTCTTGTTGGCTGTTGTTGGGTGCACACGAGCGCGACCTCTTTTTGCTTTGTATGTGTGTGTGTGTGAGTGTGTTTGTAAATGTACAGTTTATATTGGCTATGGAGACACGAAAAAACTCATAAATTCAAAACATATTTATTTATATCGTTTTTTTTTTTATTATTAAAATAATATAATGTCGAGAAGTGCTCATTTGACTTACGTAAATATTGCTATCGTTTTATTTATTGTGTGTGTGTGTTTGTCATAGCCAAGTTTCACTGTAAATGTACACAGTTCGTATCAAAATTATATATGAACATGAATGAATATATATATAGCTTTTAAAGCATATCTACGTATGTATGTAGAACTCATTTGCCTTTTGATTTGATTTTGTATTTTTTTATTTCTTTTTTGTTTGCTACGTTTTAACGTTTTGAAATTCAAGTGCTCTACTGTACTTATTTCAATGCTGCATTTCATTGCTTTTTATATTTTCTTTTTGATATTTTTACTTCTATATTTGCACTACACATTTATAAAAGAACTAGAAATAGTTCGCTTCTGATCAGCGCCAATCAGATAATCAGAGATATTTTCTGTTATCATCTGCTGTTATTGTTGCTGTTGCTGCTGCGGCGTCCACATGTCAAATGACCAAAACAGAGTGTAGAACACCTGACACTGGGCTGCCTGGCTGGCTGGCGTCGGCTTTACGCTCGCTACTTGCTGCTCGCTGCTCCCACATTCAAAAAGTAAACAGAGCGTAATTTGTGAAAAACGTCGCTCAGAGTCGGTTCGCGGGAAATGTCAAAAATTGTTTTTTTTTTCTTACATATGTGTATGTGCAAGAGTCGCAGGCAGGCAGTCAGTCACTGATCTCGTTACACTCACACACACACGCTAAACGCGTACACAATGCTCTTTGTTGCTCCCGCTGGTCTGCTCCCTCAGCAGCAGAAAATGCAACCACTCTGTAAAAAATAAAAATAAAAAAATCGATGAGCGTCAGCAATGGCGACTGCGACGTCAGCAGCAGTCGCAGCCGCAGCAGCAGCAGCAGCATTAGGTAAACCGGCAAAGCAGTCAAACTATATCTGAAGGGAGTGTAGAGTTCAAAGAGCGTTTGCTACGTGGCCTTGCTGCGGGTTTGAGTGCGACGGAGCGCGGCTGGATGACATTTAAAGAGATTTGGGTGAGAGGCGCACCGCTGGCAGCGCTGACGGTGAGAGAAGAGCGAGAGAGGAGGGGTTGGGTAAGCAGCAGGCGCTCACCGCTCACCGCTGCTTTAAGCGAGCCTCTGTTTGCCACAGAAATATTTTACTTTTGCCCGCTAATTAAATCTCGCTGGCAATGTGAGAGCGAGTGAGTGAGTGAGTGAGTGAGCGAGCGGGTGAGCGGGATGCTCTTTCTTGAGCAGAGCACCGAGCGACGAGCAGCATCTCCAATCCTGCTGCAGAAATGCAGAGCGCGCATAGCAAAGCCAAAAGCCGGTTTATTGTTGTGATGAGAGTATGCGTGGTTTTCTGTGTCTGTGTGTTGTGTGTGTGTGTGTGCGTATCTGCTGTGCGTGTGTGTGTGTGAGCTTTTCGACTATTTATCCGTTTGTTTTGATGGTCTCCGTCTCAGTTGTGATGGCCAATTCTTTTGTCTCTGTCAGCCGCAGTCAACCATTAGCTGAGCGCGCGCTTTTTTGGAGCGCCAAAAAAGGCAACGGTACAAATATTGCCTGAGAAATTCCTTAACACAGCAGCAGAATTGTTGAGCATGATTTCCGGATAGAAATGTTGCCTGTCTGTTGCATTTTTATGCTAACTGTGCAAAGTGTGTGTGTGCAACACGGGTGTAAATTGTAATCCATTTGTCATTTGTTCTCCTCACATTTCTTATCACAAAGTGTGGTGATTCTAACTTTTTATTTATATATGATTGAGAAATAATTTCAAAAAGTAAATTTCAAATTGAATTTTTAAAACAGATAAACAAATTATTCCGTTTTCAACTTCATATTAATATAAGCAAACTCTTTGGTTAATTATATATAAATATATTATTTAATGTATTCGGCTTGTTGCTTTTTTGCTTTATTAAATACTCAGAACACGCCATGCAAGCATCCAGTGGTGATGTTGGCTGGCGTCAATGCCAACGATTTGGAGGCACTGCTCGAGTTTGTCTACCGTGGCGAAGTGAGCGTCGATCATGCACAGTTGCCATCGCTGTTGCAGGCGGCACAGTGCCTCAATATTCAGGGCCTGGCACCGCAGACGGTGACTAAAGATGATTATACAACGCACTCGATACAACTGCAGCATATGATACCCCAGCACCATGAACAGGACCAATTGATAGCGACGATTGCAACAGCACCGCAGCAAACTGTGCACGCCCAGGTTGTGGAGGACATTCACCATCAGGGACAGATACTGCAGGCGACCACACAGACCAATGCCGCCGGCCACCAGCAGACGATTGTGACAGCGGATACATCCAAACATGATCAGGCCGTCATACAAAGTTTCTTGCCCGCACGCAAACGAAAGCCTCGTGTCAAAAAAATGTCACGTAAGTCTCGAATTGGATTTTTCACATCAAAATCGAATTCGAAGTCGATTTATATTTTTTGTGTGTTTTGGTTTTCTGCACAGCAACGGCACCGAAAATAAGCAAAATTGAAGGCATGGACACGATTATGGGCACACCGACCTCATCGCACGCAGCGGCCGCACAGCAACAGCAAGTGGTGCAACAGCAGCAGGTGCTCGATGAGAATGGTGCCGAAACGCAACTGTTGTCGACGACGCCGATCATCAAGAGTGAAGGGCAAAAGGTTGAGACAATTGTGACCATGGATCCCAACAATATGATACCTGTGACATCGGCCAATGCGGCCACCGGTGAGATAACAACAGCATCTGGAACAACGGTAACGCCTAGCGCCAGTGGCACCACCGCCACGCCCAAGGCCAAACGCACCAAACATCCGCCTGGCACAGAAAGTGAGTTTTTCTATTCTTGTTGTGTGGCATGCCGCTTTGTTATCTAATAACAACAATTGATAATAATACATTGTTTGCTTTATTTTGTAGAACCACGATCACGATCACAATCGGAACAGCCTGCAACATGCCCCATTTGCTATGCGGTCATACGTCAATCGCGCAATCTGCGACGCCATCTCGAGCTGCGGCACTTCGCCAAGCCGGGCGTCAAAAAGGAGAAGAAAAGTAAGTCCGGTAATGATACAACACTAGACACCAGCGGCGAACTGAATACGACGGCGGAGGGCGACACCAGTGTTGCATCGGGTGCGGCGGGTGCGACGCCAGTCAGTGGCAGTGGCACGCCCATCACAAGGGTAATTGCAACGCCCACGTCCAGCAGTAATACTATTATGGCCAGTACGGTGTTGCCACAGCAGCAACTGCAACAGCAGCAGCAGCATCATCACCAAGCGACGCAACAACAACAGCAGCAACAGCAACAACAGCAGCAGCAACAACAACAACAGCAGCAACAACAACACTTGACTACAACAGCGCTTGGCGGCGCCGGTGGAGGTCAAGCGCATCTAATGGGCGTCAATGTCAAGCATGAGGGCGGCGGTGGCGGCGGCGGCGGCGGCAGTGGTGGCAGCGGCACCAGCAGCGGCGCCGCTGCGCAGCAACAACAGCAGGGCATGCAAAATGTTATACACATTGTGGGCGACCAAGTGTTTATGCCGCAGCAGCAGCAACAATAATGATAATGATTATAATAACAATAATGACGCCGTCGCCCAATGCTGCCCGCCTAATCATTCCACCTAAACACACACACACACACACACACACACACACACATGTAACACAACACAACACACTCGCTCACACACACACATACACATACAATGTTTGTAAATAACAAAATGATAAACAAAATAATCCGTCAGCAAATGAATGTTTTCCTTCATTTTGTATAATTTTTGTTGTAAGTTTCATAATTTCGCTTATACATTCTTAACACAAGCATATAATAATTATAAAAATAATAATAACAATCTATGCAGTATTTTCTTGCATATAACGCTAAATACTCTATTTTACTTAAAGAAAAAAAAAAAAAAACTCTTTAAAAAATAAATCATGTCGCGTAATAATTTCTAAGATGTAAAAAAAAGACACAAAAACAACCATTAATTTTAAATTGTAAGCTTCTTTGTGGCTTAAAAACAAAAAAGAAAATTCACTTTAAGTTTCTCTTTAAATAATATATAATTATATATATTACAAATTGTTTAATAAATATATACGTATATCATTTTTATATAACCAAAATTTTTTGCAATTAATTTTTGATGCTGCGGCAATTTGATATTAATATTGATTTATTTATCATATTTGTTATACATATCGAACGTCTCTTTTTAATTGGCTCTCATTTCGTGTGCACTTTGTTCTTATTTTTATTGTCTTTGCAAGAAAATACTGTATTTTGATTTTGAACTCAAATTTGAAATTAATTTTAATCAATTGTGATTTATTGTAACTTTTTTTTTTGGCTGTATTTTAACAAAATTAACATTTATTTAAATTTCGTTTTTTGCTGCTCGATTTTATTATTTTATTTTGTCTCAGTTTTTTTTTTTTTAAATTTCGATTTAACTCGCCACATCTTCCCATATTTTGTTCTCATTCTGATAACTAACTAACTCATTGATATCATTTAGTAATTACTAATTTTTATTTTTGT